>CM029379.1:21388043-21552856 GCA_017165825.1 Hepsetus odoe | reverse complement strand
AGAGAGAGAGAGAGAGAGAGAGAGAGAGAGAGAGAGAGAGAGAGAGAGAGCTGTGCTGGTGAAACTGTCAGAGAAGGTGTTAGGATGAAATAACACACATGCATGCACACACACACACAAACACACACACACACACACACACACACACACACACACTCATGTACACAATGTGCTTTGGCTGCTAGTCTGACAGACATTTTGGACAGAGAATTGTGCAGTCACACACACAAACAAACACATACCCTAGCACACACATTATGCGGTTTAACAGCTTGGCCTGGTTGCAGGAAGCAGCCTGCATGCACTTGTGTGCTTTCTCTTGGGAGGAACAGCTCTCACCCACCAGAAGGAAATAAATAACTGAAACTAAGTCTTGGTTGAGCATATGTATATTTGTGTGTGTGTGTGTGTGTGTGTGTGTGTGTGTGTGTGTGTGTGTGTGTGTGTGTGTGTGTGTGTGTTCGTGCACTTCAGCAAAAGAGAAAAGGAAGACATGGTCCATGCAGTGTGTATGATGTAATGTAGTGTACACATACACTGGTAACATGATAGGACTGAAGAATTTATATGGGGTGCATCCAAACTCCTTCCATTGACCAAAGATGTACAAAAATTGCTCTTTTAAGAAAATAAATTTAAAAAGTTGTTTGTTACCTTGAAGTATTTATTCACTAGCTTCTTATTCAAATCAATGAATAGAAATTGCATTTGGTGAAGCTAGTTTAGCTACTTAAAAACTTCCCCACATGGGAGCCCCAGCAGCTAAACATTGAATGACCATTCTCGGCTTTCTCACAAACATACTGTAATCATTCCAGCGCATGAAATTAAATCATTATCATGATATTGTGGCCATCCGGGGCAGTGGTGGTCTAATGGTTAAGGAGTTGCCCCGCATCGGAAGATTGTGGGTTCGATTCCCTCACAAGTAGGTTGTCCTGAGGTACCCCTGAGCAAGGTACCATCCCCGTCACTGCTCCCCGGGCGCTTTCAATAGCTGCCCACTGCTGCACGGTGTTTGTGTGCATGGGTTAAAAGCAGAGGTCCAATTTCGTTGTGGTTCACGTGTGCTGTGCTGTGACCTCACAATGACAAGGGTTGTCACTTTCAATTAAGAATTTTTTCAACCTGAATAGTCACACTTCTTGAACAGTTTTTTATGGACGTGTGGATGAATCAGTGAGATATGTTGCAGAAATCATGAACCATGTTGCACCACTGTTTAACAAGTGGATATCACAAAATATAAAAAGATAATTTAAATAAAGCCAATTATACTGCATTATGTGTGTGTGTGTGTGTGTGTGTGTGTGTGTGTGTGTGTGTGTGTGTGTGTGTGTCAGATAGAAACAGAAAGGGAAGGAATCTGTATTTACAACTCTTGAATATAACAAGATTTGCACTAGCGCAAATGAGAAGGTTACCTACACACACTCATAAATCAGTGAGAGAGAGAGAGAAAGAGAAAGATAGAGAGGAAGAGGTAGAAAGAGAGATAGAGACTCAATTAAGACAGGGTACATGTCATGCCAAAAGAGAATATTAAAATAAAAAGATTTCCCCTCCTTGTTTTATCTCTCTGTGTTATTATAAACACACGCACACACACACACACATACACACACAAACATGCCCTGTTTAATGTGGTTCTTCCAGCATTCTCTGATGCTCAGGATGCATCATGTCCAAAAGTGACATCACTTGCAAGACACCGGAGGTCACTGAAGCTGAATATAACCCCCCACAACTCCAGAGAGAGGAAAATAGAGTGATGTGCCTTCAAGGGGTTGTCTTTTGCAACATAATGCAGATAAGCTACAGACACACACTCACACACAAACACACACACAAAATAAAATCATAACCCTAAGCCATGGCCCACCCCAGTAACACAGTCATTCTGTGTGACGCATGACACACGAGTCACTGTGACATGAAGTTTCTCACTGCTGTCTACTCTACTCCACTCCACTCTAACAGGAAGAGAGTAGGGAAAAAAAGAGAGAGAGAGTTTTTGTTTTTTTTTATTACACATTATTCACAAACACAGAGCCCAAAGTGCAACAAATAAATGAATCGGCTTGAATGACTAGCTGTTCTCTGATGTTAAGGGCTACATGCTGTATTTTCTTCAGTAGGCTTATTTCATGTAAGGTTTTTATTTATCATTGCTGTGTTTCCGTGTGTGATTTCTGTCAAGTGAAGGATTTCAGTTCATGACAGGCGTCTTGATTCTAGTCATCAACACTGTAAACAATTGATTGTATTGATAATTCATAAGACTTGTTAGGTTTCTCTAGAACTAAACAGTTCACACCAGGACACTTTGAAAGGCTTTGTTGACATCTTAGCAAAATTAATTTTGCATAAACTTTGAAAAACAAAATGGTGAAAAGGCCCTTGCAGCAACAATTAATAAGTTTGAATTAAAGCATTTTGCAGGGGACAGCATCAATATGTGCACACGCGCACACACACACACACACACACACACACGTACTCAAACAAATCCAAATCCAGGCAAACACTATGCTGCCCTGTTCATGCTGATTCACACGTCAGCCTTCATTAAATGTAACCCTGGTACTGCTGTGGGTTTTTGTTGCTCTGTATGTGTGTGTGTGTGTGTGTGTGTGTGTGTGTGTGTGTGTGTGTGTGTGTGGGTGGGTGGGTGTAAGTGTGTACACCACAAGAGCCACAAATCTGCAGGTCAGACACACAGCAGCCGTAGAGAAAGAATGACCTTGGCCAAAATGACAAACAGGAGGTGGGAAGAAGGGACAGAAGGAGATGAGAACATTCTCTCTCTCTCTCTCTCTCTCTCTCTCTCTCTCTCTCTCTCTCTCTCTCTCTCTCTTTATGAATTGTATCAGAATATCACATTGTCATAGGAAATTTTTTCCTATTTCCCATTTACTTATCCCTGTGTTAGTTTAGGATACTTCTCTCAGTACACAAATAATGATGATGATGAATGGAACCAAAAGGGCCTTCTGAACATTGTCTTAAAAGAATACATTTTTGAAATATTTCAAAAAGGTTATTTAAAAACAATGTACCAATCAGATATGTGAGTGCGAAAACCCTTTTTAGCAGCTTAAAGATTCCATGTAAATTTCCTCTTCTTATCAACATTTCTTCATAGAACCACATAGAAGTCCACAGAAGTCCATAGAACTTCACAGAAATCCAACCCTCTTTTTTAGAAGTTATGTATAAGTACATCTCAATGGGCCTTCGAATCATTGTGCTGGGCAAACAAACTTGGGTAAAAGTCACTCTTCAACTACAGAGGAAGGCACAATGGTCAGCTGGAGATTTCAGATGAATTCAGATGATTTTAGCAGTACAAAGTGCTTCAGAATTTGAGAGAAAAGCCTTGTTGGGATACTAGTTATGAGCTGATCAAAGACTGGCAATAATAGTCTGCTAACTCTCCTTGTTATTCCTGAAGCATGTATGAATTACAGTAACCTGAGAAAGGATTATTTAAGGCCTTCATACTCATAAAAAATGAAGAGTTGCAGGGTTAGGATTTATATATCAGAACAACTAATAATTTGCTCTTGATTACATATAAACTGCAGTTGAACAATATGGAAAAAAATATTAGTGTTGTTATTTTTCTGGTACATATTACTTAGTACATATCTACTCTTGCATTAAAGAGCACATAATATGAAAAACCAATGTCCTTTTTTAGTTGATTTTTTAATATAAATGAACTTGATGAAGCACACAAACACAGATAAAGTTTCAAAACCTAATAATAACTCTCAAGTTCTGCTTGTTTAGCCCTGCCTGGTCACAGTGGTTTTAAGGAGTGTTTTCAGCCTGGACTACTTTACACTTTTTAGGGCAAAGTGACATAAACAGACATTTCATTAAGAATGAATATATACATGTTGAATAATGGAAATGTAATGTTATGTATTTTGGAACATTATACATAAAATAGCTAAATTAGAAATGCATTAGTTTGAAAATTGTTAGCCTTTGTTAGAAAAAGATACTTTAATTCATTAAACATCTTCACCTGGAGCTCTGTTCGACCAGGGTGCTCACGGTACCTAATAAAAAACCTTATAACTAGTTTGATGGCTCTTTGAATATTGCAGCCAATATCAGTATCAGAACTGCTATGACCTTTGTTACATTTATGATAAACACATTTACAACACATTGTAAACAAAAAAGCTACATTTTAGAAAAATCCCAAAAAGCTACGTTATTTTAGGCAAATCTTATATCATACCACATTACCACATGCATGCATTCTGCAGAAAGCTCTGTGAGAATCAAAACAGCATTTAGCTTTGAAAAAAAATGAATTAACAATTTGTTTACTGTTTAGAGTGAAAGCTGCATAGCAAAATCATTCATACAAAGCTGAAATTACAGTGTGACAACGAGAGCATATACACACACAAAAAACAAAGCCTTATCTGAGAGTAGTTCATGACAGACATACAGTATCCCAATACATAAAACTGCCAATTATGAAAGAAAAAAGAAAAAGAAAAAAGAAAGGAAGCATAGTTTTCTGCCGAGTTAATTGCTGAGACAATTAACAAGTGAAGTGAAAGTGACTATTTCTCATTGTGAAACAAAGCACAGCACACAGTGAAATGCATTCTCTGTTTTTCACCCATACACACACAAGCAGCAGGGGGCTGTTAATTAAAGATACCCAGGGTAGCAGCGATGGGTGCGGCACCATGCCCAAGGGTACCTCAGGGCAACCTACTGGTCTGGGATTTGAACCCACAGCCTTCTGATCCTGGGGCTTATTCCCTAACCACTAGGCCACTGCTGCCCCTGAAAGAATTCATAAAAACATCACTGAAAAGTAAAACAAAATGTTCCAAAGTTATTCCAGTGGACAAGAACACTAGTTTAAGATGCAGTCATTCTTTAGAAATGACATTTACTAGCCGCACTGCCCTGAAGCTAACATTTGAATAATGAATATTGAATCTTCTGTCTCCATGTCAAGGCTGTGAGTCTCTGGGTTTAGTGTAAGTGCAAGTGAGTGTGTTTGTGTGTTAAAGAGAAAAAAATAGCTATTCTTTCATTTTATTTACCATCACTCTGAATTTTCATTCAATCTTAATGAAAAATAGGTTAGCATTCATGCAAATGAAACACTGTGAGAATGAGACTGAGCGAGCAAGAGAAGGTGATGAAAGAGACCATGTTCACAAGAACATATTCGTGACAAGATGTGTGCTTTAACACAGACCTTTGTGTCAATGAAATCTATAAGGCAACAGCAAGCTAATGTATGTCAAACTGCCATCTGTTTTTAAGAACAGTTTTTTAATACTTGGCACAGTCATTTTTCACTTTGCAGCAACTTCTTCAAAGCATAGTACTGAGACCTTTCTGAAAAAGACAGGCTTTGGGTAACATATCCAGGAATTTCTGCCAAAATAATTTAAACATAGCAACATTAGAAGAAAGACTAAGATCTTTTAGTAATAATAAAACACAATAAAATTAACACACCAACATTGAAGTGTTACAGACTTCTAAATTTTAGTGTTGATTTAAAATAGAAATTTTTTTCCTCCAAAGAAACCCATTCACAAAACATTCCATTCAATAAGAGCACAAACATGAACACCAGCATTCCAGAGTTGCATGTAGATAAAAGCCATCATAAAATTTTTATTTCATATGATTCAAGAACAACATTACATGCATGCACAAAATATGGAGTTGGAGATATAGCATTACAACATGTTACAAATGCAACATCATAATGTTTCTGTTAAATGCCAAGACCATTTAGTTTGACAAGTACAAGTAAAATAAAGCAAAGTTTCTAAATAAAGCATTTATTCAAAAATAAAGCAAAAAATTCTAAATCTCTCCATGATGAAAGTGACCATTCCTGTCATTGTGAGTACATGACACTACACACAGTGAACCACAAAAAAATTACACCTATGCATTTTACCCACACAAACACGTGCAGTAGGGTGTAGCTATTGAAAGCACCTGGGGAGCAGTGACAGGGATGGTACCTTGCTCAAGCATACCTCAGGGCAATCTACTGGTAAGGGATTCAAACCCACAATCTTCCGATGCAGGGGCCTAGTCCCTAACCACTAAGCTACCACTGCCCGAATGAGCAAGATGAGAAGTAAAGCTGTATGAAGTTAAAAAGATGCAGTCAAATTTAAAGCTTCACTTCTAAAATAGGTGTAGAGCTTCACTTTTAAAACATCTGTATACATGGATTTGCAAGTGATTATTAGTAATGAAGTAATGATTAATGGTTGTATTTGACAGGAAAGGTTATGCAGACCTACACAATAGGCACGTTTTTTTTGGTATGTTGGGTTTTCATTAATAATGTGTATGGATGCTGACCTTAAAAGAATAGTCGAGAAAATTTTCAACTCTACACTGAGCCCAGTCAAAACATGTTTGGAGTGCACATTTTTGCTTCTTTCAGTTTGTATTGGGAATGTGAGACTAAGTTGTAAAAAGTTGTATTTTTAATATTTTCTGAGTATATTATACCATAACTTTTATCAACTCAATCAAACCAAATCCATCTCTTCATTACAGTCCAGCACATGTGTTGATTTGGTATAGGGCACAACACCACCACTGCTAAACTAAAAGAGTAAGTGAAATATGTGTAATTATGTGAACCAAAAACATACTGTGTTATCGACAACATCCATACACAATTGGAGGCAGTCTTTGGTTAAAACAGCTGACATAAAGTTGACATAAGCTAGGTCAGGAACATTTCCAGCTTAACCATGGTGCTGAGCTCACCCCTTTATCAACACGACTGAATGACACTATATTACCTGTTATTGTTCAAAATGTAGTGCTGAATTTATTATCATACTCAGACAACTGGATCTTTACACATGGAGTGGTGCTGAAAACAGCCCTGCAATTCACTGGAAGAAATGAGAAGATGCAGCATGGGGAACTGTCCATAAGTCCATAAGGTGCTGAATCTGTTTCAAAACACACCCAAGACAGCCCCCATATACAAGTAATGCAACTGTCCATGGTGCTGAAATGACTTCCCTCCACCTCTAAGTCCAGACATCTGACCAGTTATATATGCAGAGGATATTGCGATAGCCACTCGTTTAAATTTGCCACCAGAGGTGTAATGGCATATCAGTCTTAGAGCATTCAGATTTAGCTCAATGTGTGTGTATGTGTGTGTGTGTGTGTGTGTGTGTGTGTGTGTGTGTGTGTGTGTGTTTGTGTGTGTGTTGATTTGTGTTTTTACGGTGTCATGTTTTATATACGATATTTGTATACCTACTCATACATGCTGGTTTCAGTTAAACCAATTAAACGTTTAAATTAAGCTTGAAGAAAGCTTGAAGTCTTAAAATGTTAAAATTATAAGGTGAAAGCATACATTTT
This sequence comes from Hepsetus odoe, assembly GCA_017165825.1. Classification (NCBI taxonomy): domain Eukaryota; kingdom Metazoa; phylum Chordata; class Actinopteri; order Characiformes; family Hepsetidae; genus Hepsetus; species Hepsetus odoe. The sequence goes on along the minus strand of CM029379.1, from coordinate 21,545,446 downwards.
GTTTTAACAGTTGCTAAGCATGTTTATAAACTAGAGCTGTACAATACAGACATCATTCTATTATCAACCTAATTTCTTTTGTTAAGGATCATATTTTTATCAAAAGCTAATTGGCCAACAAAAATTACCAAATTATACCAAAAAGTAAAGTTGGAGAGAAGAATTACAACAAAACTTGCAATACACTGTTAAACAAGGAACCATTCAGGAAAAGCTTCAGAATGGCTACTCGGCCTGCTTTTATATGCTTGCTGAAAACACACTCAGGTGGTAGATAAAAAGCAGCACTAATGATGCAGATGATTACACTCATGAATCCCAGTTATATACATACTGAACTGAACTGCACTTTTAAAACAAAAAGGAATCACAAACGGAGATATTGATGAAACTTCTTTCTCTCTCAGTCTTTCTCATCTCCTCAATATCCTTAAACCTGAATGAGTGTCTATCTGCAGGCCTCAGCCGTGGGTGGGACCCAAATCTGCCTTCAAAATTATGTAGCTTCCAGGGCCCTAAGTGGGTGTTATGATAAATTCAGCCAGGGAAGAGAAAAAACACCAAATATAGTTCACAGCTGCACATTATCATATGACAGCAGCAAAGGCAAATGAGACAGAGGAAGTCTAAATAGTGCCTCATTTCAAGAAAGAGAAAGTGTGCCTGAGTAATAGGGAGCATGCCAAAGCCTCAAATAGCAGAAAGTGAGGAGAGGGAAAAAAGCCAAAATGCTAAACAAATAGGGTGGGTAAAAACATATTTATTGTCATAAACAACACCATAGTAGATATGCTATATTTTATATTGTACATTATATCATATTATAATATTATATATTATAATATTCACTTATAAATAACCATAATTGTGTTTAAAGAGAAAATAAGAAGATGGAGAGACATACAGAGAGAGAGAGAGAGAGAGACTGAGAGCGAGAGCGAGAGAAAAGAGACACAACGGGAAGGGAGGTGTGGAAGGAGACATTCTAAACCCTTACAGAAAAAGGTTTTAAAAAAATTAAAGCCTATATGTTTAAAGAGTAGTTTATTTAGATGGACCACAAGAAAGACAAAGTGAGAGAGAGAGCGAGAGACAGAGAGAGAGAGAGAGAGAGAGAGAGAGAGAGAGAGAGAGAGAGAGAGAGAGAGAGGAGAGAAGACACAAATGTGCAGACAGCTGCTCCACAGAGAGACAGAAATAAATAAAAGAAAAATTATTTTAATCATATACTGGCTGCTTCACAAACACTTAAGCTAGACTGAGTTTTCAGCAAGGGAACAGGCAGAGAAGAAGAACAAGGAAGAGGAAAATAAACTGGTAAAAGGAAAGGAATTACAGTGTTTTCCCACATCTTTTATAATTGTAGCAGACTTTTCAGGTTTTGAAAACAGCCTGAAGCACACACACTCATATGTAGGATGTACATTCAGATGGGCTACTTTCCAAGCAGTAGCTTAGCTGATATGGTGGGTTTAAGTAAAGATGGTGAAAAATAAATATAAATTAAACCCTTTGTTTACCAGTTACTTGTAGCTATTCATCAAAGTTTGTAAAAGGTAGGAAACAGAGGGAAAAGAGGAAGAAAGGGATAAGACACTGTGTTAGTGTGTGTTGGGGGCATTTCTGTAGTGTAAAACAAGTAAAGCAAGCAGAAGGTGTTGGAGTTCATGACCTTTGACAAGTACCAAATCACAATATTTAGAAAGAGAAGATATGTGCAAAAATGTGTGTGTATGTGTGTGTCTGTGTGTGTTAGAGAGTGAGAGAGATAAATAGAGAGAGAAACAAAGAGAAACAGAGAAACAGAGAGAGAAAAAAAGAGAAACAAAGAGAAACAGAGAGAGAAACAGAGAGACAGAGAGAGAGACAGTAAGAGACAGAGAGTGTAAGGTGTTGAACAACTGCATGAATTATTAAAGCCTATTCAGGCTGATTATAGAAAAACTGTAATAGCATAATAACTGATTAAAGAAGAAGAAGAAGCTACAGCTTCTAGAAAGAGAAGATTACCTGAATCATGAAGCTATAAGCAACATCTTGGCATTTTTGGGTTTCACACGCATATCATGAACATCTGGGAGACAGTGCTGTTTTTCAGCTGAAAATGTTTTTAGTGTCAAAACTATTAACAGGCTTTAAGGTAAGATAAACTTTTTCTGGGTTACTTTGTGTGCTAACAGGTCATTTGATATGATGTCTAATGTTTAAAAATGTTATAGAGAAACATGAAGATGAATCTTAATGTGTGTTTGTGCTTGAATGTAAGGTGAGATATACAAAAAGATATGAATGATCCCTCAATCACAATATAAAAGAACATACCAATGAAATCTTTGTGAATTCTCATGTTTGGGATATTTGCTGTAATTAAAAAAAAAGAAAAATAATATTACATATTAGGTATTTGCCATAGCTCACCCTTTTGATATGTGATGTGGTTTGTGATGAGCTGTGGGAGATAAAAGCCTGATTCACAGGATTGATGAGGACAGGCTTTCAGCCCATTTCCTCGTTAAGGGACATGGGCCCAGATGTGGGATTTAGGTTACTTCCTTTGCTTAAGAGTGCTCTCTGAACTAATGGAAGACACTGAAAAAAAATATATTTCACAAAGAAGCATGTTCTCAGTTAGTCGACATTCTTAGCCAAAAGTCTGAAAACATTAAAACCAGTGGTACTTAGGCTTTTGCTTAACTCAAGTAATTTTTTGATAATTGGTTGCCTGCATATTAAATTAAACATAATTATTTGTACTGATAGCCTGTACTGACAGGCTCAGTTATACTAGTTTAACTTGTTTTATTGTCCGACTGTATACAGAACATAATTATTTTCATTTAGAAATTCCCATTCTTTACACTATATTCAAGACCGTTACACCAAAAGTGATAAACACATAAATAACACTGACTTAACTATCTGATAATCATTCAGTTTTCCAATTTATTTACTAAACATTATTGCATATGATAATACTGCCTTATGTGTTGCACACCTGTTTTATTTTTCCAGCTAAACTAACTGATCAGTGTTAAATAGTCCAAAATCAGATGAAAATAAACATAAAACTAAATTTTGCATAACAACAGCATATTCTTGTCATTTGTCTGCCAAATGAAAGTAATTCAGATTAGGGGAAGAAGAGAGCAGTTTAGTAAAGTCTGCAGTTACTGTGAAGAAAACATATCCATAAAAAACCCATTACTTACTCTCAAATTTCACATTTAGTCTAAACAATTGTCCCTACCACATGCAAAATCTTTCGCTCCTGCCACAATCAGCCACACCTGCTAAATCTAATGAACTTCATCAGAAATTATATCTCCAGGGAGAGGGTCAGTAACCACAGTTCTAAGGATATAAATATCACCTATTAATATTAAGTCTTTGTCTTGTTTGTAAGTAACCAACCTACTTCACAAAGGCACATTTTCCATTGCAGCACCATCTGGTATCTTTGGTCACAGCCTCTTACACATGCAGACCTCTCCCCAGTTCCTGATCAAATGGTCTATCCCAAAAAAAAACAAAGAAAAAAAAAAAATCCCCCCCCAGCACAGAGCATGCAGCAGCGAAGGAGGATCAAAATAAATAACCTGGAGGCTCATGCCAACAGTCCAAAAATGCCTATGAAAAAATGGCTACAGCAGACAAAAACAACAGCTACAGAAAACAAAGCCTTGGTGGAAAAAGGGCAAAAACAAGTTCATGAAATGAATGGCTAAAATACATCAGAAACATCCAAGAGAAAATTGGTGGAACAACACAAGCACAAAATAACTCTAAATCAGTGTTGTTTGGGTGGAGCTTGGTAAAGCCATCAAAAATACATTTTGTATTTTCCTTCAGCTATACGCATCTGACCTTTTCCCTTAAACTTGCCATCAAAGTCTCTGCCAGCAGTTACACATCTACAGCTTGTCAAATATATAAGAAACTTTAAAAATAAAAAAAACATGAACAGGAGTTTGATACATCAGCAACCAATTAATTGGAAATCATAGAGTTTCTTATTGTGATTACATTGTAATGTTTCAAAAATTATAAACAGTGCTAGGTGAGATCTGTCCCAGGCACAATATTATCAGTCCAAAAAGCTCTAGATTTATTCAATCCTAAAAAAAATTTCCAACTTCAGCATTCTGGCGCCAAGCTTTCTTAGCTTTATTCCTGTTGCAATTCAGATTTTATTTTTGTTCACATTAGTTAGTATTAGTTTGATCCTTCTTGATATGAAGAACATTGTAAGTCTCCTGGTTTGAGTCCCAAACCCCTGTTGAGCAAATTCTCTGCAGCATTAATGTGCATGTAAGCTGCTTAATGAAGTGTCAGGATGAGCAGATTGAAACAGTTTCACCTTGAGCCTCTCTCTTTCTCTGCTTATTTCTTTCTTATTCTTCTGCTGTCTGTATCACCCTCTATCACCCCTTTCTGTACTTTCATCTCCTTTGTCTTCCAGTTCCTTTCTCCCTCTCTCTCAATTTCTCTACCTCTCTTTATTTTCCGCTTTCTTTCTCCTCTTACCCCCAATCTGAGTGAACACAGGCAACTGTATCATTGTCATTGAAGCCTAATGAAGGAACACTCAAACACACAAACTGAAAAGAGTATTTAGGCCCTGGCCAAGCCAACCCAGAGAAACCCCTTTTGTGAAGATCCACGTGCCTCTCAGCATCTGAAGAGGTTTCATTGTGCTTCCCAAATAGCGCTGTCCCTTTCAAGCGCTCGTTTAGAAAAGAGCAACCAGCCTCAGCCAGGGTGAGGTGGCGAGTGTGTGTCTAGACTGCTCAGCTCACCCCAGAAGACCTTCCATTCATATTAGGCAATGCCTTGAGCTCCCATATATTTATTTTAAATATGCTCCAAGAACCAAAATATAATAATAATATTTATGATAATAATAATAATAACTTTTCTAAGCCTAACATCCAGAACAAAACCAAGTACATACACACACAGCGGTTTAAATCAAGTAGCTGTCCGCTCCGCTGTTGGTGCTGAACTTAATATTGCATCAAATTCATACATTAAACCTGCCACTGTTTCTACAGTATACAAAGCAAATGAACAAAATTAAAAACCTGTAAATCATCCACAGACAGTAGAGAAGTTTATTAATGTTCAACTTCATCCTAGTTTGTCAAAACCTGTTACCACACTTCAGCTTAACAGTCCACAGGAGGGCTACACAATAAAGCACTTGTTTCTCTTTATCGTGATATTATAATTGTAATAATGACAATGCTGAATACTGAATGATATCCCAATGATCCCTAACCATTCATTAAATGTTTAAATTTGTGCTATGACAAGCTTGACCAACTTCAAGTGTTTTAGATGAGTGCTTATGTAAAAATAAAAGCTTACGGCCCCAAAGGAAGAGGTAAAGCACCAAGGTGGTACAGATATTTAAAAAAAAAACAAAATTAAATTAAACCCAAAAGAAGTAATGAATGTGAAGCATATCACACAGACGTATAGCATATACCCCCTTCTCATCACAGAACCCTAAATAAGGTTAAAAAAGAAATTGTAACCAACCATTTTACTTGACAGAACATTCTTTCAGGACAGTGGACAGAGATTTCTCTTGCAATTTGCACAGGAGATTTTAAGCTTTATGATCCTAATACAACAGAAAACCAGATTCTAAGACAAAATAAATAAATAAAGACAAAATAAATAAATTAATAAATAGACACAGCCCAAAAATATACAGCTAATAAGATTGATCTTGGGTGTTCCAACCGTCTTTATTTCATCCTCTGTCTGGGTGTAATTATTTTAAGAGTTTGAATAGTGTGTCAAATAAAAGGGATTAATCAACGGGGAAAATAATTTTCTGCTAGCAAAATGAATGATGTTAATCTTTTCTTTAACGCTGGAAAATTACTGTTTATAAACATAGATACAAATTAAATAAAAACCTGCATTTTTTAGTTAGTTAGTGGGCCATCATAAGACTTTATGAAATTATAATTTTCATACTAATCAAAGCATTCAGATCTCTTTCAATGAGGGTATTTTTTTTACCTTGGAAGAGACTAATATGGTGGAAATTCTTCCCCTCCTGCCTTAGTAATGTACTTTTTATTTCTATTTTTTGCACACACAAGGGTACTCATAAGTGTCCACACATTGAGGTTATGAAAAAAGTAGGGAAATAATAATATTAACTATAATGTGCATTAATAGCACACACAATGCAAAAGCCTTAAACATATATGTAAATAATAATAATAATAATAATAATAATGTTAAAAAACTCATAGTGAAAAAGTGAAAAAGGTGCCTGTCTGGGAAAACCTGATAGGAGTCATTGCACACCATTCTTCTGGGATATATCACTCCATACATACTATTAATAGTGTATGGAGTTTTTCTGCTTAACCAAGGTGCAAACTCATAGTACACATAAATCTAAAGGCAAGAATATCCTAAGGACAGTGGGAAAGCTAATATATCATTATATTTGTTTTTCACAGACCACCTCCTTCTTTGCACCCTCCAGCTGCCCTGAGAAAAGGACATCATTTTTCCCCCTTTCCATTATTCGCCCTCAGTCTTTGTATGAAAGTAATCTGGGTTAAACACTAAGCTGTGGGCTCCTTGATGAAGGAGTCACATTTGCAATAGGATTTCACTGTAGATAATGGCCAAGGAAGTATTCCTGCTTCCAGATGCAATTCATATTCTCCATATGACCTACTTTTATCCTATTTTCAACCATTTCAAGCCAAAATCTGGGCTCCACCAACTGTCTAAATGACAAGTAAGTCAGTGCTTTAACTAATTTCCGTTTAAACCAGTTTCTGAACGTTGCAAAAGAATGTTAAATGTATGAAAAATGTAAAAGAAGGCGCATTAAATCAAATTACTGCAATGATGATACTTAATGATGCTCTGGTTATTGCTCTCGCTTCACCACAAGAAGATTTTTGATTTGATTGCCAGCTAAGATGGCATGTTCTCCCAGTGTCTGTGTGGGTTTCTTCTGGTTGCTCCCTCTGAAATATGCAGTGTCTTGATAATTAAGCAATTCTTCATGATGAACAACACTCATTGCTAACCGTGCCTTGAAATGAGCCATTTTACATGTTGTAAACCAAATATTTTCGACATCTTTCATAAACACACCAGGGGACTGTGCAAAGGATGTGAATATTATATGTAAAATTCCTTTAGGAGCACGATTAAATCTTCTGGAAAGCTGCTGTAAGATTTCCTACTCAGGCATCTCTAGAATGAAGCTTCAATTGCCACATCAAATAAATCAGTAGGCTCCAACTAGATTGTTGGGCTTGCTTTAAAATAATGAAAAGGAGAGAATTCACTTTCAACAACAGAGTAAACCTGCATGTAAAATGATCTACATTGAGATGAATTCTCACAAAACCAGAACACCGAAACCAGATATATCCATGCAAACCTTTGTTCAATCACCCAGTATACTAGCAAATGGCGTCAGACTGCTTTTACTTCAAGAAGGACTCCCATCTCTTGCATCTAGTGACCTTTGCCAATAGAGCACTTGTAGGCCTTCAGGTCTACTCTTAACAGAGAGGAACATGAAATAATCAATATCTTACAGTATCCTGTTTCTCTCACTGGACTTGATTCAGCTGATGAGAAAGTGGCAGAATGAGCTTTTAAGTGCATCATTCTATCATGGGAGCGATGAGGCTGTCTAATCATTGATCCTAAACCTGGAGACACTACCATTTCCTATCCTACCTAAGCCAAGATCAGTGAGTTTAACATGATAATCAACCCAAATAGACAATTCTCTAGCAGGAAAAGCACAAAAGCACTGAAGTAACCTCTAAATGCAACCAAGAATTAGCACTTTTTTTTTGTTTGTTTTCCTTGTTCTACTATTACATAAAGTAAATAAAGCTCTACTATAGATGAGATTTTGTTTAACTTTGGGCTCTCCCAGTACAAAAGAGAAAGCCCCTCTGAAGTGCTTCAGGTTGTTTTGTAGCGGAACTCTTTTCACAGTTATGTCATGTATTAGGTTAAAAAAAAATGTTCCCTCTGAGGAAAATGCTTGAAGGTATATCTAAATGCAGCACAAAACAGGCCATGTCCATGTCACAACAAAACATGTGAACATGCCTTATTTTGAATATGTTGGGTTATTTTCACACCAGGATATCAGAACCACTTAAATTTGATTTCAGTCACATAGTAAATAATAAATTCAAAACACATTGCACCTACATCTTGTCCGCTATTTTTATGAAATTCCAGCTTTGGAGTGAATCACTGCTTCAGTTTTGCAATACTATTAACTAGTCTAAAACACAGTACTTGTACTATACAGACTGTAAAAGAAACATGTTTTTAATGTTTAAATCTTTCTGATCCAAATCTTTATGTGCTTCAGAACAGGGCTCAGGGCTCCTGCAAACAGTGATACACCGCCATCACTAGGTGTCTATGAAGGTTTTCAGACATCTAGGTCACTGTATTGTATAGGAAAAGTAAGTCAAGGTTATTGGTTGAACTGTTGAGCCAACATCAGGGGACTGCTGAAATGGCTTCAAAGTATTGCTGCAGTAATGATGCAGTAGCTATGACTAACAGACCTTTCACTGACTGAAAGGTGATCTGATGAAATATTCTGGAGAGGACATCTTGACCCACAACTAATGAATAACTTCTTTACTTGCATTTACCATTATTTTTAATTATCACTGAGAATAAATGACTCTATTTTGCAACATAATCAATGAATACCTTGATTCGTCAAAACACCCATAGAAAGAATCTTCTGCAACTATAATTAATAAAGATGCTCAATGCAAATAATAACAAAACTACAAAAAAAAAAACTGACTTTTCCAATAATAACACTGGCCATTTATGGTTTGGCAATAGCAATTTACAAACCAGACAATACCCTTAAGTGATTTACAGATTCTTATTCATCATTTTCATTGAATTTGATAGTACATCAAGCATCACTCATCTACTCGTGCTTCATCCAATAAGCAGCTCTGTCATACACAGAATGTTCAGCGGTTCAAGGATTGGAGGACAAACTTGATTGGAGGGGAATCCCTCGTTTTAAGGATTCTGCACACATTTGAGAGCATGGGGCGGAAAAGTGTCTGTTCTTACCTCTTCTAAAGCTTGAGAGTAAAAAGAAAAAAGGGAAACAGAATAATGAGGCACACTCCTGGCTTGGTGAAGGGAGGATTATTGTCAGATTAAGCTTCTCGGTCTCCAACTTTGGTGAACTCAAACAACAGGACCCCTGATGTTAGGGGGAACTAGGGCATGTCTGGGTCATCACCAAGTTGAGTGTGCCCCAAGGTAAGACAAGACTGTGTTCAAAGTCAACGCTGGAAATCAAGGAGGCAGACATTCTTTTATTACTAATTAACTTCAGAGAGTGGCCATTCTCTTGGGTCTTAGTCCATCCAGAGAATATTTTAAAAAATACAGTCTGAATGTGTTGGGAATACGTTTTCTCCTAATATCATGTCATTCAGAAAAGGCAATGTTTTTCTTTTCACTGCGACATGAAGATCTGGCAAAGACTCTTTCTAGACCTAAGTCATGTTTGTTAATCCAAATATACCAACATTGTGAAAATAAATGTTTCTTGTGCTGTGAGCATCCTGAACAACCTCATGTGTTTCAGAGAGTGGTTTGTTTATTTGAGGCATTAACATGATCCAGCAATAGCAATCATTTTGCTCAAAATAAAGTCATCTGAAGTAGTGGAGCTATATAGTATACAACAAAAATGAACTAGTATTTTAGTGTTTGAGAAATTATCATCCAAGATTAAGAAATAACATTACATACACAAATTTTCCTGCGACTAACCGCAATCAGAGCCCGCCATGCTCCTACTTTCTAATATAAACCCTTCATAGCAGAGTTGAACATTTTTGCTGCAGCAAAGAGGGGAAACATCTACTAATGCTTAGATTTTTTAGAAAAAATTACTGAATGAGCAGGCATTTACAAACCTTTGGAATTATCCTGAAAAACACAGTGGAACAATTTTCAGCAACATTTAAGCACAGCCTTGTCAACACATCTGTAGGAGTATGCTAAACATCCAGGTCTTGGGAGATGGAAAAAATGCAATACCTTTATAATACCAACGAAAACACTTTAATAGTCCCAACTACAGAAAATGTCATTTACATTCACAGCATTTAGCAGATGCTCTTATCCAGAGCGACTTACTTGTTCTAATTACAGGGACAGTCCTCCTAGAGCAACCCAGGGTTAAGGGTCTCCCAGTGGTGGTAGTGCCAGAGGTGGGATTTGAACCTGGGACCTCTTGAGCCATTGTTCCATAGGCAAGTACCCTACCACTAGACCACCATCAAGCTAATAGTAATACTTGTCCCAAAATTTAGAGGGCTGATTGGATATCTGTTGCATATTATTGAGACCATTGCTTCTTGATTATTCCTAAGTCTTTGATGGTCTTTAAACAATTTTAAAACATGTCTGCTTTTGGTTTGTAATTTAAAGATATTTAAACATATTTATAGCAGCCAATATCAACATAAAATCATGGGTTTGATACATTATTAAACAATATCCAGGCATATTCAGTCCATTATTCAGTCTAATGTTATTCAGTCCATAAAGTAGCATTTCTGCAGCACATTCACATACACATACGCAACACACATTTAAAACACACATTTGTTAAGAAAAAATGCTATGCTGTAATACAGATGATGTGCAGTGCTGTGTGAATATTTTTTAAGAAATGAAGTCACAGACTGAGGCTTATTAGTATTCAGAAGTGGTTTTATGAATTCCATGTATCTCTGGATAAGTGGAGACGAAAGACCCTAAAATCCACTCACAGCTCAAAGTGAGCCGTGCGCTACAACAGAGGTTCACAACAATTATTCAAATGGGGAGAATTTGCACTTATTACAAGCCGTCTCAATGCACAGCAGCAGAGTCGGCAGCATCCTTCAGAGATCCTGTTGAATATATTGTGAAAAGCAGAACAACACTTGTTGGCCTGATCTGGGGAAATAGTTTGGCTCCAGAAACGGGTAGGAAGGGTTAGTGGGCATATGCTTTCACTTGACTTACTGCTGGGGTTGTGAGTCGTTTCAAAGGTCGCAAAAATCTGTATAAATGTCAAGGGAGAAGTAAACTGGTGAAATGAGAGTTTAAGTGCCTACTGTAAGGCAGCCTGTATTACAGTCTAATGTGAATATTGATGTGCCATTGCCATTTTACCCTAGCATTTCACGCTTCATGTGCTTCTTATAATCTGTGCGCATCACATGCATCAGCATTACTGAGTTAATTTTTTCTCGATTTATATTTCTGAAGATTTCTCTTTTTTCAGGTAAACTCCGATAAAGTAAAGGCAAGACACTCTTGTGTTCTGAGTCCATTTAAACTACATATACTGTTTCATAGTGTGCAAAATGTATGTTAGTGTACTCATTTAAAACAACATTCCATGGGTTTCAATAAGCCTTTTCAATTCTGTGGTCAAGGCTTCCTTATTTTATTTTAGGTCATCAAAAACCTCAAATCTACAGAGCTCTTCATAGATATCTTATATTTATGTATTAATATGGGATGACAGATCAGATTTTTAGCTTTTACTACCTGGAAGGTGGTAAAAGTAGGTGCTGGTAAATTAAGTGCCCATGGGCAAGGCACTTAGCCTCATAATTACCCCCTGCCCCTGTTTTGTGTGTTCACTATTATTGTGCCCAAACACAATAGTTTCAAACTAAATATCTAAGGGATTACTTTCAGCATAAAGGGTATGGAGTTTATAATGCTATGTAATTTCTAGTTGCAGATTAATGTTTGACAAACAGGCCTTACAGACAGTTTTAGTACACCTATCCATCCTTACATTCATCCATCATTCCATTATCTGCTATCCCATCACTCACCTGGCAAAATACCCTGGATAGGTCCTTTAAACACATCGAATATCAAATATATGTATGTCATTAAACCTCTTGTACTTTACCCCCTTCTTCTAAGTTTTTGACAGGTATTCCACCAGATCACAACCTCAATGAAAAAAATCTCTCAAACAATGCTATAAATTCTAAAAAGAGCATACAATCACAACCTTGATCAATATGTACCATTATAGGGAGGACACCAAAAAAAAACAGCTCTTCTGTTCCCCACTTCAGACAGAAAAACAAAATGTATACTCATTCACACACAGCTCTTATCCATTGCCTGTGCTGGTGTATTTTAGATGGTTCTGTGCACAGCAGACATCCAGCACGAGCCCACGCTGCTGTGTTCATCCAGACAACAGCGACACGTGTGCAGTCTGACTCCATTCATGTGCTCAGATTGAATTCAGACCAGCGAGGGTGAGATTCCACTTGCCAAAGAGACTTAACAAGAACAGGGGTTCACCTTTCACCCCACAAATACCACCCCCCCCCACCCATACACACACACACACACACTCCCTTTACTTGATTTCATCTTATCTTTCATCTCTCTTTCTCCATTCCCCCAAGGAAGGCAATTTATTAACTATCGGTTGACAAATGGCTTGAAAAGTGAAAATAAAGGTCAATTTTAAGGCAAAGTCTCTATCGACCTTACTTTTCACAGTACCCTAAATCCTTTTAGATCTTTTACCACTTCTTTATCCAGCTCTCTTTTTTGTTCTCCACTGTTTCTCTCACTGATTTCTTCTCTTTGTATATTTTTCTTTAACTCCTCTGTCTCTAGAAGAGGTAAGTAGACAACAGAAAAGAAGTACAGAAGACATTGTTGCTCTGTCTGTCTATCTGTCTGTTTTTTGTTGCTTTTTTTTCACTCCCGCCTCCTGGTCAGCAGCGTCCCGCCTCTTTCACGTGTCTCCAACACCTTCATTTGCGCTTAATCCCACCCTTTGCGCGTTGTGATTGGTCAATGTGTTTCCAGTAACTGGCCAATCGATGCACAGGAGGCGGGGCTTCTCTGAATAGAGGTGGGAGAGAAAATGGAAGAGCTCGCGCCGTAACGGTCACATTCCTGTTTCGAAATCCACCCGTTTCGAGTTGTTGTGGAAAAACAGCATTTTGATGAACAATTTCTCAGTAAATAAAGACCATTCCGCATAAAAACAACACAGCGCCGTTCACACATTTCACAAACAACGAACAGTGAGAGCCCCGACCCCGTTTGAAAGTAGTTTTCCTCTAAAAACACTGAACTCCGGGGGTGTCAGAGGTTTGTAAACGACCATCACACCTCAGCCTGTGGGGAGTCCTCAGAGCCGGGGCCTCATTTTGGGGCTATAAAAGCGGAAAATAAAGGACGACTTGTCAGTATTTGCAAAAAGTGAAAACTGCGGGTCGTGTTTGGGGTCATTTCTGTTTTTCCCAAGTTGTTCTTCAGCAGGAGGGAGTCTAGTTAAAGCGAAACACACAGAAATATCCGCCTGTGAATAACCCCCCTGCTTTCACTGTGGTCCTGTGGAGACCAGGAGCAGAAAACAGCTCAAAATACCTCAAAAACAAAAAAAAACTCCTCACAAATACCACAAAACATAGCAGAGAACTGCTTACAAATGCCACAAAACACACCAGCCGAAGAAATCCCAAAAACACACCGAAAATATTACCAAGCACAACCGAAAGCAGCTAAAATGCCCCCAAACACAATCAAAAGAGCTTCAAAATAGCACGGAACACACTAAAATAGCTCAGAAATGTCACCAAACACACCAGAAAAGCTGGGGGATGAGAATAAAGCAAGAGAGAGCGCTTAGACAGCATCGCCAGCATCTAAATCCGCGCACAGGAGCGGTTTATTCTCACACTGAGGGAAAACTCACAGCTCCTTACCTTCACAACGCCCTCCCGTTTTCCCTTCTCTCCTCTTTCCCAATCCCTCCGTTCGGCTGCGCGAGGAGACCAAAAGAACAGGCGAGGGGGAACAGTTAGAGCCGTTAAAATTCCTTCAGACGGCAGCCGGTGTGTATCCGTTAAACGGCTGTTCCTCCTCCAGCAGAAATGTGAGCGCGTGCGTGTGCGCGTGTCTCCTCGGTCCGGCTGTTCCACCTGCAGCGGGCAGCCTCAGCACCACGCAGGGCCACGCCCCCGCATCGCCGAGACCGCGCCCACCGCTCACAAAGACACGCCCACAAGATCATAAACCAGTCTCGCTCGCCGCACAGCCCGACAAAACCCGCACCGCGAAGCCACGCCCACTGAGGCAAGCCCCGCCGATTATGCACGAAAGCACGCCCATCATTTGTAAAACCGCACCTCGAAGCCACGCCCAGCAGGACAAGCCTCGCCCCCCGTTCGATTCTCAGCAGCTGCAGTGACTGCGTTAGTCTGCGCGCTCCTTTAAAGGGCCCGTCTGATGGAAAATCTGCTTTTTCAAATCAAATAAGGTGGATGTAAGCGTTGTAAAAGTTTCAAAACACAGGGAATTAGGTTGCTTTTAACTCATTTTTGTTCTGAAGTTGCATCAGCCACACATTTGCATGTTTCCCCCCACTCTGCTTATAAGTTATGTGGAATGTTTTGGCCTGGATTGGTGCACAGAGCAGCCACTCAGAAAGGAGGTAATTTGCATAAATCAGTTTTAAAGTTGCATTAGAAAAAAAACAAAAAACAGGATGTTAAGATCTAAAGGATAAAGGTTTGAAAATGCTGAGTGTAAACTAATGCTGTTGGCTCACAGGATGCTGCTTAAGTCTGAAAGCACTTTTGAAGCTCAAACAAAATACAGCACAATCTGGGCCTTAAAAAACTGAACACCTTGGCAGGCTGTCCGAAGGATATTGAAGGGTTTGCTAATTAGATGATGAGTAGAGGCAGGTGTGTTGGATCAGGATGGGATATAGTGAACTACAGAGTGTACATTTGATGAATAGAGCTGTCCATTTTTGCGTATATGCCTTCCTCCCTTTAAGCCGCCTCCCTCTTTCCTTCTTTTGGCCTGTTAAATGACACAGATGTCTCGTGAATGCATGTAGTTGGCAGTAATTTGTCACTTGAGTTGAAAGTTTCTGCCAAATATGTCCTTTTTTGTGTGTACTTCCTTCTCCAGCTGAGATATCTCTGAGCAAACATGAAAAGAGCTGCTGGATGAGAGATCACCGAACAGTGGTTCAGAAAAGGATTTTTAACAAGCTGAAACACACCCTTTAAAAAAAAGTTTTTGTTTGTTTATTTAATCAAAAAAAAGAGAAAAAATTAATAAAATGCACTTACGCAAAAGCAGTATATAGATCAAACGGTAAGCCTTTACTGTAATATGTATACCTGCCAATATAGGTTAATGTAAACGGGTGAAATGGCCTCATGAACGCTACCCTTCAGTTGTGTTATTCAACAAATTAAAGGGTGACTGGAAAACTTGAAAGGCAGATGCTAAGATTTGCTCCGAACCGTATGTCCTCATTGGGAGCAGTTAGGATGTCAAACATTCGCTTTGGCTGCTGTTGAATGCTGTGGACTGTAGATCAGACGTGATGGAAAACTCCGTCTTTTAAGTACAAGTAACTGGTCAACTCATTGTTTATAATGAATGTATTGCGTTCACACTTAAAAGAAGTGCTCCTCTTGGAAAAAGCTAATTGTGCCCCACTATGTTTTGTGTTACTGCTATGGATAAGCAAAGTGTAGCTGCTGCATTAATTTAACCTGCAGATGCAGTGGGTTCATCTTCAAATAGGGACACATCATAAATCACTATTAAGCCGTCTGGTTTTCTCCTCCACTGTACTTTGGAACTGAATTTAGTTCCACAGTCTGAATGAGGGAACTCGCCAGACCACTTTTACATTTTTACTGGACTTCAGTTTCGTTCAGCTGGACTTTAGCTTTATTGTAACATCCTCCCTGCCCCAAAAAAACACTCAATAATCAAGATTTTTGCATGCTAAATAAACTCAATTTTTTGTCTCCAAAACATCTAACCTGAGCTATCCTTCTAATATACCCATTTCTAATCCTGTCCATCCTCGTCACACCCAACGAAAATCTCAGAATCTTTAACCCTGCCACTTCCAGCTCCACCTCCTGTCTTTTCGTCAGTGTCACCGTCTCCAACCCATACAACATAGCTGGTTTCACTACTGTCCTGCAAACCTTCCCTTTTACTCTTGCTGGTACGCGTATGTCACAAATCACTCCAGCCTCTCTTCTCCACCCATTCCAACCTGCCTGCGCTCTCTTCTTCACCTCTCTTCCACACTCGCCGTTACTCTGAACTGTTGATCCCAAGTATTTAAACTCCTCCACTTTTGTTACCTCTACCCCCTCCATCCTAACAACTCCACTTTCCTTCCTTTCATTCACACTCATGTATTCTGTCTTTGCCCTACTCATTTTCATTCCTCTCCTCTCTAGAGCACATCTCCATCTCTCCAGGTTCTCCTCAAGCTGCTCCCTACTCCCACTGCAGATCACAATATCATCAGGAAACATCATCGTCCACGGAGACTCCTGTCTAACCTCATCCGTCAACCTGTCCATTACTGTGCTAAATTAACTCAAATAAATGATAAAACAGTTAATAAGAATTTTTCCTTAGTAAAAGACTCATCTGAATATTGATATAAAATATAACATTAAAATGGTCTGGTAGATAAGAAGTTTATGCTGTAGGTGTCTACACTGGAAGCTGACATAATACACTTAAAATGTTCACCTTTTTAGCTAGTTTGATGACAAAAAAGCAGATAAAGCTGGTGGCAGGAAAGTGGTGGGAACTGTGCAGAGCTTGGTTGAAGACCAACTCATCAATTTTCCACACACAGCATGTGAAAAGCTTGCTCCACTGGGTTGAAATCAGTAGATGGTTACAAGTTCTCCCCTCTTGGCTGTAAAAACTTCATTGGTTGATAGAGTACCATGTCATTGTCCTGCTGTGTTTTGAAACGTTAGTGATTTCTAAGGCCTTTGGTAATAACAGAAAACAAAATGTGCTGTTTGTTAGTGGTTTTGCACCGTATGCTGCTGGATAAGAAAGTGAAGACAATAAAGGTGAGTTTGAATGAAGAGGTAAATAAAGGTTGCAGTATGGAGTGAAGTTAAACAGAGTGCTTACAAATCAATATGCTAATTTCTTAGATTTGTTTAAAATATGTGACATTATACAAAAAAATGTAGCATATATATATGTACACACACACACACACACACACACACACCGACACACATGCTGGAAATTGATGCTTGATGCTTTCAATATATGCATGAACACTGCTGTTAGAGCCTGATTGCATTCAGCCATAAGAACATTAGATACATCAGGCATTGACGATAGATGCTCAGTTCTAGATCACAAACAGCACTCCAGCTCATCATCAAAGAAAGTGATTAGAGCCAGACTTTTCTAAAGTTGCCATAATCAAAGTCTGGGACCCAAACATGACAAATGTACACGTCTCCAGGTAGCACTCAAGCTATAACTAAAACCAGATTTTTCTGCTCACTTTATTCTCTATCATTATTTCATCAGTTTGATCATGAATTCAAAAAGCACTGTGGCTGAGGTTGGAGATCAGACTTGTCAGTCACTTTAGGATGGCTTACTTTCACTTTCCCTGTCCATTAAAGGAGCACCTAAAGAGGGAGAAAGCAAATGTCTTCTGTGCTCTGGGAGGCTACAAGTATCTTACTTTTCAGAGTAAGTGTTCTGGAATAGGATTAGGGTTTTCCCTTTATTATACAGGAAGGTCATTGAAAGTGTAAGACCTGTTCCTGTGCTCATATAATTGCACAGATTCTGTTAGACCCTAAGTATGTAAATCCCCTCAGCTCTAAATCTGTGCGTGCCGAGGTAAGTCTTGCATTTAAATGTGTGGTATCAGAAATAAACATGATATCTAAGAATTCTCTGAGTGTGTATTAGTCCAGGCAAATGCAGGACTTTTAAGAAAAAAGCATGCATACAGAGTAATGCTGTCGCTGGTGATCAATTGCACTTTATTGAACAGCAATAAAGGCACATCTTTAGTCAAGAATTTGTTCATTGTATCTGATTCTGTGCAGTGTAGATTTCTTGTGAGAACAAAGGATCAGTGACAGCTCAGTGATCTGACTCTCAAAACACTGTTATTTTTCATCTGTGTGTCCAGTCAGGGGGTTTCACATTTTAAGTCACATATTTAATAGTAAGGAACAGACAATATATGTTAAGACAGTACAAAAATAAAAAATAAATACATTTCCTGTTAACTAAGGCAACATTTTTGGGAGCATGTGGACTGGGATTGCAGAAAAGAATGAAACTACATTAGTAAAGGAGGAGTTTTATTCAAAAAATGTCATACTCCAAGAATTAATGTTATAAAAATGTATAACATTTAAACATTTTTTGTAACAATAAACAGAATGTTTTCATTTTAAAAAAGGAAGTTGTATGCCCATCATTTTGAGTCTATTGAACCTCTAGTTGTACATAATCAGTACATTAATTTAATTAATTAAAAGATCATTTATTATGTAGTGCACTGGAGCCTGTCCCAGGTGGAGAGGCACCCTGGACAGGTCACCAGTCCAATCCAGCTATTTATGATCAGACCAGAACATGCCTAGGCTTGATAAAACATTGCAGCCCACCTTCAAAAAATCCCATGAATCCAAAATGTAAAGATAACTAAATGTTAACAACAAAATGATTTTACAGTCTGATCTATAATGGAAAACATATTTTTGTTTTTGTAATAAAGACTTTAAAGATTTTAAATCAAAATGTCTCTGTCCAACGATTGTATCTCTGCAGTGATTTAGCCGTAGGGAAGGGCCCATAAAGCAATATAGTGCTCAGCAATTTATTGTGGCTGTCCAAATAAAACCACAAATCTTCCTTTCCAATGATATTTGAACACACCAGTAGCTCTTTACACCATGTGACATTTCCATTGTGAATGAGCCAATAGAAATGCTCCAAAGCTACTTTTAGTAAAAAACTCTTTTCATTTATAAAAGAAGTGAACAGTATTTTAGCTTCCTTCTTTTTTTGGATGGTAACAAAATTAAGAATACAGTACAAAATATTACATTTATAAATGAAATATATTTTCATAAAGTAACACATAAATGAACACACTCTTTCCCAACTGTTGATATACAGTACTGTGCAAAAGTTTTAGGCAGGTGTGGAAGAAATGCTGTAAACAAAGAATGCTTTCAGAAATGTAAATAATGATTGTTTATTTTTATCCATTTACAAAATGCAAAGTGAGCAAACAAAAGAAAAATCTAAATCAAAACAATATTTGGTGTTTCTACCTTTTGCCTTCAAACCAGCATCAGTTCCTCTGGCCCCCACAGAGCCCTGATCTCAACATCATCCAGTGTGTCTGGATTACATGAAGAGACAGAAGCATGTGAGGAAGCTACATCCACAGAAGATCTGTGGTTAATTCTCCAAGATGTTTGGAACAACCTACCAGCCGAGTTCCTTCAAAAACTGTGTGCGAGTGTACCTAGAAGAATTGATGCTGCTTTGAAGGCAAAGGGTGGTCACACCAAATATTGGTTTGATTTAGATTTCTCTTTTGTTCATTCACTGCATTTTGTTGATTGATGAAAATAAAAGATTCACACTTCCATTTCTGAAAGCATTCTTTGTTTACAGCATTTTTTCCACACCTGCCTAAAACTTTTGCACATTACCGTAGGTTGCTATTTCACACACCCCAATATGGCAGCATTTACAGATCACAGATCACACTGTTAATGACTAACATTTAACTGATTCTTTACTTTCACTTTATTCAATGTTACTTAAAAAAAAGCCTATAAATAAATGCAAAAAATAAAAACAAGTGACTAACTTGGCAGCTGCAAACACATTGATGCAGTAAGGCAAAACTATTTAGCATTGCACTCTTAGCATTTAACGTTACCTTCTTAAAAATTAGTTCATGTGAACAATGTATCATAAAGTTTCTTTAAAACTTTTAGGATAGAAAGTCATTTTGAAAAGAAAAGTGGGAGATTGTTTCTCACGATTATTTTCTGCAGCTGTCACAGCTCATCCAAAGATATGTAGGGAGGGAGATAGTGAAAAGTGATAGTGAAGAGTAGAAAAGTCGACGAAAAAGAGATGGAAAGAGAGAAAGATGCATATCCAAACAATATATACCCTTTGGAAAAACATCACTGCACAAGGTATTAAGGTTTATGTAAACATAACAGAAAATCAAGATACTCCACAGTTCTATGGCTTTAAGTCTGACAGCTTTAGGAAAAGACTTGCAAATAAGTAAGGAATAATCTTCCTGAAATGTAAAACATTACGCACCATTAAGCAAAAATTCCTCATTCTGCCAACCTGAAAAAAAAACAGCAAAAAGAAAAGGTAAATGTTGCTCATATACAGCAACAGTAACAAAAATAACAAAACAAAAAAACTAAATGGCCCTAGCATGCCTATGAGAAAAGCCCATAACAACACTTTTTTTTAGCTGCATTGTCTTGCCAATGGGATCCATTCTAAAGTCTTCTGGAGACCGTGTCACATGACAAAAATAGTAAAAGCCCTTCAGCACTCTATGGGCCTCTGTGCCATGATGCTTAGTCAGGACATTTCTACAATGGGAGGCACATGTTCTTTGGTCCTGCTCCAGGTATAAATGCAAGGGTTAAACCAGGCAGGATGTCAGTTCACCAGTTGGAATCAGCTCTGAACCAAACCAACAGCCACCATGAGCATGGGCAGGGTAAGCAAAAGAGATGGAAACGGAAAAATTAAATCAACCAGCCTTGAAATTAACTTTGCTGATCCATTCAATAATGTGCAATTGATCATTTTTTGCCCAACAGGTCATCTTCTACGAGGACAGGAACTTCATGGGGCGCTCTTATGAGTGCACCGGTGACTGTTCTGACATGTACTCCTACATGAGCCGCTGCCACTCCTGCAGAGTTGAGAGCGGCTGCTGGATGGTGTACGACCGCCCCAACTTCATGGGAAACCAGTACTTCATGAGGAGGGGCGAGTACGCTGACTACATGAGCATGTGGGGATTTAACAACTGCATCAGGTCCTGCCGTATGATCCCCATGGTACGCTATATAGTTCAAATGGTTACTTCTAATAGAAGTAAAAACATCTGTAAAAAGGCGGCTGGTGTTATCTAGTGTTAAACTACATTAAGTTTGTAGCAATATTTAGGCCCTAATAGGATTCTGTCCCAGTAGTAACTCTCCTTTTGTTCTCTTCCCCAACAGCACAGAGGATCCTACAGGATGAGGATCTATGAGAAGGAGAACTTCATGGGCCAAATGATGGAGGTGATGGATGACTGCGATTCCTTCATGGACCGTTACCACTGGTCCAACGGCTGCATGTCCTGCAATGTGATGGACGGCCACTGGCTCATGTATGAGCATCCTCACTACAGAGGCAGGATGTGGTACTTCAGGCCCGGAGAGTACAGGAGCTTCAGGGACTTCGGCGGCATGAGGTTCATGAGCATGAGGCGCATCATGGACTCCTGGTATTAAACCAAATTTAAATTCAATTGTTAAATAAGCACCTTTTCAATAAAAAAAGTAAAAAAAAAAAAAAACATTTGAGTGTTTTGGGTTTTTTTTGGCATGTTTGTCCCCTATATAGGGCATATGAGCCTTTAGGTAACGTCATAAAAATGTTCCTACAATGAAAAACAGAACTCCTGTTTATTGTTTAATAAAGCTAGAAAAACTGACAAAATGATATCAAGATAATTTAATGTGCCTAAAGAACAGGTTTAATTCAATGAAAATTAAATATTTATTAAAAAGCTTTTTTAACCAGAACATGGAGTACTGACCCCTTTTTCCTATTTCCAATACTAGACAGACAATTTATCAGCTTTAAGAGTCTATTTTTAGTCTTTTGAAAATGGTTACTTCAAAGTCAATGTAGTCCTTTAGGCAGTAAATTAACCTTTTTATTAGGTGATCACTCTCCTTTTTCCATGTGCATAGCTCACATCAGACAACAAAGCCCCTCATGTCTGCCCAGCAGTCTTCTCATACCAAAAAATAGCAGGATCTCTTCAGTCAGTTCAAAAGCACTAACTTAATGCATTTGAACACATCTGCTATTAGCCATGAGCTTAAAAATGAGATAGTGTAGAAGCAGATGTGTGACAGAAAATATGCAATTTTCAGCTGTTATTTTTGGAATATTTTTTTCAGTAATTTCAGGTTTCCTACACCTAGGCCTAAGAGCTTTTTGCTCTGCACATGATTTCTTCCTTTCACACACTTCATACATTTCATTACGATGAAGAGTGGGTAGTGACTAATTACATTGGCTCAGTTTGAAGTACTTAACAAAATTTGGATTTCACTTCACAGTGTTTTCAAATGCTAATGCTTTTTCCAGCTTTAGCCCTCATTTTCTTTATTTAAGTCAATTTGTTGAGCATCTAAATGTTCTTTTGTGTTTAATTTCATCTGCAAAGGATTGGGGACCTCTCTATGATGTTTCTCCACCTTTCACCCTGGGATAGGCTTCAGCACCTCCCCAGGCCCTGGTTGGGATAACTGGCTCAGTTAATTGATAAATAGGTGGATGTTGCCTTTTTTATTTACCTTTGTTGTGTTGGTGCAACATCAAATGAGATCTCTCAAGTTGTTTTTGCATTGTTAGTTTTAATTCCACTTGAGATATTATCCATTGATCATATTTTGTCATGTTGTAATATTTAGTACTGCAACATATAGAAATGTTTACTGATATTTTCAAAGAATTTGATTTCACAGTTTAGAAAAATAATGTCTGTAGGCCTCATTGGCCTCACTGATGCAGGGCTCATTAAAGATTTTATTAAAAAAAAAAAAAATATATATATATATATATATATATATATATATATTATATCAGAAACCTCAATATCAGAAAATGCAGAGGATAAGCTTTCAGACATGATCAGTACAAGGCCGACTACATGCCTGTCTCATCACTCTGCAGGTTTAGGCTCTAACAAATTAGTGTACTAATGTGTCTTATACTGACAGACGAATCTCTAAGGAACCTTGTCTTGCATAAGTGTGAAGTAGTGTCAATAATATTGTCTGTTTTTTAAATGGGCCCCTCTTCAGTTTTTTATGTAATGCCATGGCCTCATAAAAAGAAAGTTACTGGATTTGACAGCAATTAAATATATGATACCAATAGTGCTGTCTCATGAAAAGCTCCACTATAAACCACAATAAGCATTAATGAGCTCCAGCTACAAGGCTGAAAGGTACATTTTACCTGCGTATGGATATGTTAGCCTTATCTCAAGCTGGAGGTCAGTAGCTTTTGGTAGTTTAAGTTTGGTTCCGTTTAAGGACATATTACAGTAGCGGTTTGGCCATAGATCACAGTAAAAACAGCCTACATACATAACAAATCAACCATCCATCCATTTTCTGCCGCTTATCCCAAACAGGGTCACGGGGGAGTGCTGGTGTCCAACCCAGCGCACACAGGGCGAGGACGGGGGACGCACCCTGGACAGGTCGCCAGCACATCGCAGGGAGAATAAATCAACCGAAGCATCATTAATATTTCCTTTTTTCAAATCCGGATAATCTAGTATATTTGAGATGAATTACCTACTCAGTGTTATTTCAGGCCCTGCTAACCTATAAGTTAAATGTGTCCATTACATTTTTATCCAGTGTTACAAGAAAATACAAAAGATTCTTTTCATAGCTGCTTGTCCTATTTAGAGTTGCAGGGGGTGCTTTAGCCTATCTCAGCTATCACAGGGCAAAAGGCCAGGAAACACTCTGGACAGGTCGCCAGTCCATCGCAGGGCAGACCCACAGACAAACACACTCCTGCAAACACATACACACACACACACACACACACACACACACACACACACACACACACACACATACACATACAGGCAATTTAGCATCTCCAATCCACCTGATGTGCATGTCTTTGTATGGTGGATGGAAACCGGAGCTCCTGGAGGTAACCCACGCAGACACAAGGAGAACATACAAACTCTACAAAAAGCACTACCCTCTATGCCACCATGCTGCCCTAAAAAAATATAACAAACTTTAAAATGCCTTGGCTGATTAACTATAAGAAAATGATCATTTGTAGTAGAGGCAGTCAGTTCCATGGATCTATCTTCTGAATGATGTCTGCTTCCTTAAAGGTGATTAAATGCTCATAGCTCTCTAAAGTACAGTAGAGATTTCCAGTTTTGTTATGTAGCATTCCCAACACCTAAAGACAGTTGTTCTAATCAGTTTTCACTCATGAGTAATTCATATTATTGGTAGGTCCTGTGCTACAATTTTATATTGGCTTTTATTTCTCACCCAGTTGAACTAATTAAATTTGATGTAATTGAGGAGCTCATAGCAAGCAATGGTCTTTGCTCATCCCTGAAATAAAATAAGCCACATCAACTGAATGGTGGTATCACAAGCAGAGGAGAAACTGATGAACCACATGTGCAAGGCTGCTTGTGTAATTTATTGTTATTATTACAATGATCACCATTTTGTCTCCCACATTTTCATGGGACTGTCTCTACATAATAAACTGCAGTTTTGCATCAGAAGCAACATTTTATCCTTTTTGTGAGTAGGGGGGTGGCTTTCTCCACTGAGGATATGCACTGCCACTTTCTATTGTGAAGGCAGTCATTTCAAAGGTAATGCAATTTATTTTTCCTTCAGTGGATCAGTATTCAACAGATTTCTCTCACTCCTGAGTGGTAGAAATAGATATTATGGCCATGGAACCTGGGGGAAGTCAGTTGATTCAGGCATGATGGTAAAATGTTTAGAATGAGATATGTGGAGTAGTATGGGTCTCCATGCTTATAAAGACACTTCAGTTAAAGACAAGCTGACTATGGAAAATATTTCAAGAATTACTTAACAAGTCATGCCATTAACAAATGCTACACACCCATATGCTGTGCAAAAGGTTTGGAAAAAATGTTGTAAACAAAGAATGCTTTCAGAAATATAAATAATGATTGTTTACAATGATCAATAATGATCCATTTACAAAGTGCAAAGTGAGCGAACAAAAGAAAAATCTAAATCAAATCAATATTTGGTGTTACTACCTTTTGCCTTCAAACCAGCATCAGTTCTTCTGGCCCCCACAGAGCCCTGATCTCAACATCATCCAGTGTGTCTGGATTACATGAAGAGACAGAAGGATGTGAGGAAGCTACATCCACAGAAGATCTGTGGTTAATTCTCCAAGATGTTTGGAACAACCTACCAACCGAGTTCCTTCAAAAACTGTGTGCAAGTGTACCTAGAAGAACTGATGCTGCTTTGAAGGCAAAGAGTGGTCACACCAAATATTGATTTGATTTAGATTCTCTTTTGTTCATTCACTGCATTTTGTTGATTGATGAAAATAAATAATTAACACTTCCATTTCTGAAAGCATTCTTTGTTTACAGCATTTTTTTTCCACACCTGCCTAAAACTTTTGCACAGTACTGTATATATACAATTATGGCATTTAGCTGACACTTATCCAGAGCCACTTCCACCCCCTGGACATTCCCCATGGAGCAACTTGGGGTTCAGGGTCTTGCTCAAGAATCAAGTGGTGGTGGGATTTGAACATACAACCTTTTGGTCTTTAAGCGAGTAGCCTACCACTAGACCAAAAGCACCCTATAAATGTATATATGTGTGTGTGTGTGTGTGTGTGTGTGTGTGTGTATACAGCACTGAACCTCATCACTGTACCTTAAGCCCACCACCACACATTACTTCACTCACGCCTCATAGTGTGTTGCCATAACCTACAATATATATAACATTTTGTAATGGCCTTGGTGAAACATAGTGTTCAATACAAAAATAACACTCCAAGCAAGTTCCTGCACAATCACTCCAACAATCTGTTTGCAAATACTACTTATCAATAAAACAAATTCTAACTGACAGTCAAGAGAAGCAGGTTTTAGTGAAGGATGTGGTGGGCTTAGTGGCACCCTGAGCAGTAGCTGACTTATTCAGTGCAAATACAAAACAAACACACAGAGGAATTGGCAAAATAACGTAATGATGATGGTGAGAATAGTCTGGCACATTTTGACCTCAAGCGTTGCTCTAGGCAACAGAATAGTTTGTCTATATGGACTCTTCGGCTCTCTGTTTGTAAGTGCATGTGAGTGTGTGTGGGTGGGTGAGTGTGTGTGTGTGTGTGTGTGTGTGTGTGTGTGTGTGTGTGTGTGTGTTTGTGTGTATGTGTGTGTGTGTTTGTGTGTGTGTTTGTGTGTGTGTGTGTAAGAGACAGAGACAGAGAGAGAGAGACAGAGAGAGAAAGAGAGAGAGAGAGACAGAGAGAGAGACAGAGAGAGCGAGAGAGAGAGAGAGAGAGAGAGAGAGACAGAGAGAGATGGATAAAAGGAGAAAGAAGTGTGTAGAGAATAATAGCTTACCTAAGAAAGCCACTGTTGCTCTCTATCTCTTGTCTCTCTCCTTTTTCCTTTCTTCTTTAATCTGTGCTGATGTGGTGCTCGCTCCTTTGTGCTACACCATCGAGCCAAGCAAACTTCACACAATAACACCCCTCTCTCTTTTCCATCTGCAGCCTTTTCCCTAATGTTCTCACTTTCTTTTCCCTCACTTTACAATGTTTCTCTACAGATCAGGCCATTTTCTCCCTCTCCCACTTTGCTCAGCTACCAGAAGGACCTACTACTGAAAACAATGTAGTCAGTACAGTAGAATAAAAACATTCTATGAATTTCTCACTCATTACTTATCATGCAAATACCTTGCTAGCCATAAAAGACTGTTTTGTAACAGCTGTTTGGACAAGCTCTGCCAATGCTTTTTTTTTTATAAATATAGGTTTGCACACATAGCTTTGTGATGAAAATCAAATCAAATAATAATCTGGTTTCATAATCCTAAAGGAGGAATTTTGCCCCTTGTCTGGTTGGACCACTTGTTCTAAAGCTTAACCTTTATATATTTTACTTTAGAAGAAAAGGAAAACTAGTCATTCTCTCTATAACTCCCCAGAATTACTCATTTTAGCAACTTTTCTTTTTAAACTTCACTGAATTGCTATCCAATGACCCTAAACCCATAGAAATAAATCCCAGGGATACTGTGATCCAGATGCAATTTCAGGATTCAATAGATCATAGCCATTCATAGCCAAGCGTTGAGATTAGATTTGCCCCTTAGCTCGAGACATGAAATAAAGACTTGAAGTTTATTACTTTATAACTGCACACAACTTAAAATGAAACAATATAGAAATTTCAAGAAAAATGCATGCATGCATCTCTTATGCCAGCCTGTTTTCTATTATATATATAAAATAACATATTTTTTGGACACCTATGGCAGAAACATAAACATTTTACATTTTCTCTGTTCCACTCTTTACTTCCTGCCTTGATCTGCTTTCTGGGTAAAAGCAGTATGTTTAATGTCACATAGGCATATGCCAAAAGTAATAAATAGACCAATAAGAAAGGGAGCAATTCACCTCATGAGGGGGACACAAGGGTTCTTATTGAGCCAGCAAATGGGGGCTGTAAAGTACCATGCATCTTCTAAAGAGAAATATCTCTCTATGTGTCTTTCTCTTCCTCCTTCAGTGTAATAAAAGGCATTTCTCACCAGTCTGACTGGATTATTCTCCAAGGGTGCTTTCTTTTAAAGACAGGCAGTATAATGAAGCTCGCTACTAGCCAACTACTGCAGTACTGCATACAAATACTTGACTAGACACAGTTTCAAAATTCCAGGGATTAACACTGGAAGTACAGGTACAAATGTACACATTTGTAGACCTTCCTAGTAATGTTAGTCTTCTGTGAAATATTGCAAAGGTGACATCCAGTGCTTTCGTTACAGAAGCCCATCCTGTTCCTCCCTATGAGTGATGACAGCAGCTATTTGAGTGACGATACAAAATGTACCAGCAGTGGAAAACCAGACCACACCAGTGTTGTATGCATAGTCCTGGGCTACACCATTAGTGATGTTTTTTCTCTGTCACGTTGCGGTTGGGTTCAGTATGTAAACCAAATATTTGTACATATACAGAGAACAGATGTTCTTAAATGAAAAGATGAAAGTTAATTTTCTTAGAGAAAATAACACTTCTGTACTTATTTGCTGAATTTCATAAATTAGGGTAAAACGAATATGGCATGCTTATTAAGTCATGTTTAAAATTACATCCAAGCACCTAAGCAGCAAAAGGCTTCTCTCACATCAACTCAAGTTAATGCTCATTAGTCCACCATGAGGACAAGACTGAACAAAAATGATGTGCAGGAAGAGATCGCAAGGGGAAATCCAATACACTCCGAAAATTACTGCTCATCTACATTTAGCAAGAAATCAAATAGATAAGAAGGCCACTGGAAAAAAAACATTTTGGAGAGCAGAGAGATTTGTTTGGTTTGTGTGAGACGTTTCATGTGTGGGGAAAGGGAAACTGCATTCCAGCTTAAGAAGCCTATCCTATCTGTGAAATATGGGGGTGGCAGGACCATAGTTGGCCCTGGGTTTTGCTGCATCTGGGCCCACCATGAATTTTGACTTATACCTGTGAATTCTTATTAAATAAATTACAAGAAAAGAAAGTGGGCCATGTAGGCAACTATCCTAAGCAAACAAATCATTCAAATAGGGGCTGATTTTAATGTTCTGGAAAAGCCTTTTTAAAGTCAATTAACTTAATTAAAATGATGTGGAAGTGCAAGAATCTGAAAATATTCCTTATTTGACAGTAGTAGGAATATACACAACCCTACAGTTCATAGAGATAAACACATTAATGAAATTAAAGACGTGACAATCAAAATTAAGTATCAAAGCCAAGCCAAGACAAGCTGAAGTGCAGCTTTTTTATCAAGAAACCTTTATTTTGCAGCATTTTTGCTAGATTTAGTCTGCTGTATTAGCAGATATTGCCCTACCAGTTACAGCGTTTCATGACTCAGTCCTGAATGAGAAGAGAGTGACCTTTTGTACACAATCTTTTCACTTTACGGGAAAGAAAAGCCCCATAGTGGGCAGATACAACACTTTCATAAGGTCTTGCTTTTCTCTTATCATTGTTCCTTCTCTCTCTGTTTCTCTCCCATTATTCCTGGGTTGAACATCGCAGAAAATCAGCACACCATCTTTGCTGTCTGACCCGGGACCATTTTTTTTCTGAAATGGAAAACTCTGTGCCATAAGTCTCACATTGTTCTAAAACCTCCAATATAGACTTTCAAAAATGAAAGATCCTAAAAGATTTGGTAAATCTGCTTTGGCTGGTGCAGAACCTTCATGTTACAAAGATTTTTCTTTACTTTTAAAAAGGTTCACTACAGTCCCTTTTTCTAAAAAATATTTCTAAAAGTTCTTAAGGGAATCAGTAGTGCTTCACCTACAGTCATCCCTCTAGAAATCTTTTGGCACCTTTATATTTAAGAGTGCACCTGAAGATATGTTCCAGGGCTTTTACTCTGCTCTCTTCATGGTGGTTTTGGCATATCATGTTGGAGGATGGGTATAAAGAGCGACTGTAAGAGTACAGTCTCTCTGTCTGTGTTTTATTTATTTACCATGCGTGCATCAAACGTAAGGTAGTGGAAAAAGATGAAACGGAATTAAACATAAGTTCCGGCAAGAGAATAAATGTGTGTGTGTGTGTGTGTGTGTGTATGTGTGTGTGTGTGTGTGTGTGTGTGTGTGTGTGTGTGTGTGAGACACTCTTTTGAGGAAAGTGTGTGTGCTTATGAGCTTGTCGGTGTGTGCTTGTTACTGTGTGGCTGGCATAATAACCATCGACAGAGGTAAATTCAGAGACATTTCATGGAGTTTTTGTCAGCCGACTTTTCTTTTTCCATCCTGACTCCATTTTTCTCCATTTTCTTATATATTTTTACCCTTTTCCCAGCTCCTATCCTCAAAAGTTAAGATGTCTGATGGTGAACTCAGACTACATACCATTTTTGTCTTTTATGATTAACACCATTGCAGGTTACAGCGCCATTAATTCTTTGCTTATCTTCACCAATACTAATTAGCACTGACAGCCTTGCAATTGTGTGACGTGACGATGACTGTAGTGCTCTGAAAAGAAAAATAAAAGAAAGAGGGAACAACTGAGGTCCCTGGTGCTCAAAAGAGGACAGTACAGAAGAAACATTAAGGTAATAACTGTACAGATCTGTAGCCTTTGTGTTCACTGTATGTAAACAGAAGGTCACATAGAGACTTCCACAATAATTACACTATTTCTCATCAACATATATTTTTTAAGTGTCATGACACTCTCCTTTGTCCAGAGTGTTTCACTATAGTTTGCCCATTAAGCACTAGTATATGCTTCAGCATCCCTGCTTCCCATGTTTATTTACATGTGTGCATCATACAGCTCTCTTATCCTATTGGCCCACATCGAGTAACAGATAGATGGTAGATATGCTTCCTTTACTAGGAAGTAAAGTACAAAAGGATCCGGGGTGCCAGATTGATTGATTGACTGAAGGTCCTTTAAACTGATATTGTCCCTCCTGCCTCAGAAGACATTATTGATTACCATTGTTTGATGCATTAGTAATGAACATTATTCTTTTTGAGATCAATTAATGTTTTAAATCAGAAGAGTTGAAAAGAAAACCTGAAGGCAGGATGAGATGAACCATACGTTCAGTCCCATACGTGCAGTGGAATACGAGGGCCTCTAAAACAACTGCAGGTGTCTTCTTGAAGGTAACACCCCAGTAACTAGAAGGGTGGCGGTGGTCTAGTGGTAGGGTACTTTCCTACGGACCTCTGGATCAAGACGTCCCCAGTTTGAATCCCACCTCTAGCACTACCACCACTGGGTCCCTGAGCATGACCCTTAACCCTGAGTTGCTCCAGGGGGACTGTCCCTGTAATTAGGACATGTAAGTCGCTCTGGATAAGAGCGTCTGCTAAATGCCGTAAATGTGACTGTTTACTACCACTTTTTTTCCTGAGAATGAACTGACACTGCTTTGCTAAGCTAAATTTGTTATGGAGCACAATTGCACTGTGTTTTTCCCTCTCCCCTTGAACATTTTCTGCTAGTAGCAGCTTTTATTCATCTGTTTCAGTCACATGACCTTTTCCTTGCGACAGCCATATTAATAATTGTCTCCTGCTGTCTCTCAGATTGAGAGTTGTGCTGTATAATAATAAAAACAGAAAAACACTGCTTGAACAGTCACACTTATGTTCACTCATTTTCTGAGCTGCTTGTCCTAATTAGGGTCACGGGGTGTGCTGGAGCCTTTCCCGGCTCTCACAGGGAGACATCCTGGACAGGTCGCCAGTCCATCACAGGGCAGACACCTACAAACGCACTGAGGCAATTTAGCTTCTCCAATCCACCTGACATGCATGTCTTTTGGATGGTAGGAGGAACTAGAGCTCCCACACAGACATTGGAAGAACATGCAAACTCCACACAGAATGGACCACGACCATCCTACCTTGGAACCGAACTCAGGAGCTTCTTGCTGTGAGGCGACACCACCACCCACTGCACCACCACACCACCTACGCTGCCTGCAAAGCTCTGTCAGTATAGGTTTTTTTGCACTTCTGACCTTCTGTAACAAAAATGTAAAGTTTACTAACATACTTGCAATCTGCATACAATCCATTCCCAAAGTCCAAAATGTATTAAAAATAAGTGACTGGTACCTGTAGCTTTGGCCGTACAGAGTTGAGGATTTGGATCAGTATAATGAGATTAATGGCTTTTACCATTTGGATGGTAACATGCTAGCTCAGCATGTCAGCATTAGAAAATAGTTTACATGTATTTTTTCCTGGGTAGTCCAAAAAATACATTTTGTCCCCAGTTTAGATAAAATTGTTAAGATATTGTTAATTGTTAATTGTTTAAAAAGTGTTAAAATCAGTGGCAAGTCACTGAATCCCATGACTGACCCCCCCTGGCACAGGTATGCAGCCCACTTCTGCTCCTGGTGTGTGTGTGTGTTTTATTACTGGATGTTAATGATGTGTTAACTGCAGAAGCTAAATTCGTTAATAAGTTAAGTTGTCATTCACTAGAAATGTTTCCACAACACAGTCATTAGCATAAAGTGTATCATTCATTGTAAATTCAATCCAAGATGACTCAGAACTGTTGTGTGTCTTGGAAGTTTCATCTTTTTATAGGCGGCAATGCCGTCTACCTTCGTATTGATTGAAATTTTGTCAAAACTGCTGAAAATCGTGGACACCTTCACCATGACTGATTCCTTTTAAGTCCAAAATTTAAAGTCAGCTTTAATTATATATATAATAAACACCCACAGTGAGTATTTTCATACGACTCTCATACATTTCAGAGGCTGAAGATAAAATGAACTATGTTAATACACTCAGTTCACCAAGGAAGGAGACAAAAACACTTTGTTTGATTTTAATGGTGTGAATAAATTGTTCCAAATTTAGTAGCTCTCTTTATAGAGAGTCTAAAAAGCATCCATTTCATAGCGATTTATTTCATTTTTAAAGCGCTGTAATTCATATGCCACTGTATCTTAAAACAACAGGTAATAATATATCTTTTTGTGACCAATTCCTCTACATACTAAGTACAAACTACACCACAATCACTCTGAGAATTGAAATCCCCTCAGCCAGTGGAGGCATAATAGCCTAGTCTCAGCAGCTCCTTGCTTTAGACTGTCAAGTGTGCTTTATCATGCCTGGACACTATTTTGCAATTAAAAACAGCATTTTATTTGCAATCAGGTAAGCAGCTCATGAAAATAGCAGAGAAACAAGTTTGGTTTCCCACAGACTGCAAACCCATGAATCATTCAGCTGAGAAAAATGTCATACGTTCTGTGGAGGAGGCTTGTTTTTTACAGGCTAGGACTGCAGCTAAATTATCCATAGCCTAGAGGCAGGATGGTAATGAAAGGCAATTCAACCACCTACCCCCCTGTTAATGTAATGGCTAGAATTCTGTCTGTAGAAATAAAAAAGAAATGGAACTCATCCGGGCTATACTTAAAATGCAGCTACTTTATTACATGCCGTAGTTCACCAGTTCATGCAAACTAGCTCCAATTGGTTTGCTTTCAGCGAATAACTTGAATCAGCTTGTGACAGGAATGAAAGAGGCCCTTTCTCTGATGGTTTGCTGAAGGTTGCCTGTTTATTTGGAGCATGATTTAAGAAAACCAAGTCATTGTCATGGCGGTGCTATGCATATGACTTATTACATTTACATTTACGGCATTTAGCAGACGCTCTTATCCAGAGCGACTTCCATGTCCTAATTACAGGGACAGTCCCCCTGGAGCAACTCAGGGTTAAGGGTCTTGCTCAGGGACCCAGTGGTGGTAGTGCCATAGGTGGGATTCGAACCTGGGACCTCTTGAGCCATAGGTCCGTAGGCAAGTATCCTACCACTGGACCACCGCCACCCTTATTAGTGCTACATATATGAATAATCAACCTAAAAATGACACAAAGAAAGGGTAGCTTTGAATAGCGCACATGTACACTAGCGCACAGCACACATGTACACTAAAGGCTGAAGTGTTATGGCATCCATCCATCCATCCATTATCTGCCGCTTGTCCCAAACGGGGTCGCAGGGGAGTGCTGGCGTCCAACCCAGCGCACACAGGGCGAGGACGGGGGACGCACCCTGGACAGGTCGCCAGCCCATCGCAGGTTATGGCACCCAGTAAAGGGATATTTCTGCAAATAAGCCAGTTCATTATCAGTTAAAACCAACAGCATAGGCATTAGAATATGGGTACAGTTATATCAAGTGGTTCACACAACATTAAGCAGCTTCTTAGCTATCTGAACAATCTATTTAGCTTCAAACGTTCTCATTCAAGTAAATCATACAAAAGTGATTTCAGTAAACATACACTTAGTGGACTGTGTTCATGGAAATGACATGTATGGCATTTAGCCTAATATTCTGTATAATGTTCTATTAACACAGGTAGAAAAAACTATTCAAGTTAATAGGATTCTCAGCAGCAAAATACATGGTTACTTAATTCTGCAGCCAATAATATCAAAGCTGGATGGTTAATTACAAGATATAAAATAAAAAGGTAGGCCAGAATGATGAAGGACACTGAGGGCAAATTAAACAACATATGCAAATAAAGACTGCAGGAACCAAAGCGAAAGATGATGAGTGGTTAGGGAGTTGGCCCCCGGATTGGAAAATCATGGGTTCCAATCCCTTACCAGTACGTTGCCTTGTGGTACCCTTGAGCAAGGTACCATCCCTGTCACTGTTCCATGGATGCTTTCAATAGCTGCCCCCTGCTGCACCTGAGTGTTTGGGCAAGAATAGTCTCTTTAAGCAAATCTGAAAACTCACTATTATATACTGACACGATTCACTCAGTTTCATGCACTCGTTCAGTAACATGTACCAAAGAAAAAGGACTCAAAAATGTTAACCATTTGTTGCTTTTTTTTTAAATTTATGCTTTCTAATTAATTTTTTGATGGCATTCAGCTGCCATTTCCTATGAGAGAACACTCCGGTAGAAATAGTTTTAAAATGCTTGTAAAAATTGTGTTCCAAGTCAAAGGAAAATCACATTTTTATGATTTGAGATTCAGTATGACAGCAGTGACGAGCATAAAAAACAATGAATTAGAGCAGAACAAATAGAAACTACAAACAATTCAAAAAGATGTTCCAGTTTGGAGTATATTATTTATTATTGTAAGTGTACTGCTCATTTTAATTCCACACGATTGGTTTTTTTTCCTTCCTTGACTTATCTCTCACCCTCATAAAGCAGCTGATGCACACACTGTACACCCAAAGGCCTCGTATCGCAGGGTTGCCCAAAACAGCCAGGCTTTCTATACCCACTCACCTTCAGATGGCCTTATAAACTCACTGCCTACAGGAATAATCACCACACCCACATCTACCAGTGTGGATTATAGCTTTATATGTGGGATGTGTGGGGTAGAGCAAGAACTATAGAAAGACAGAGGAGGGAAGAAAAGAAGAGAGGGAAGAATTTAACATAACTACAGGCCACTAGTGAATGTAAAAGTTCAATAAGTAACCCATTCTCAGAAAACCCTTAAAAGAAAATATGTCAGAATACGTGTGTCCATGCTCTACAAGGCAAAGTGTACAAACAAGCAATACATGAACTTTGTCTATAAAAATAAACATGAACAAGCAAGAGCAAAAACAGGTGTATGATGCTTCTGAATCATATTTTCCAATACATGCAGATTCCCCTTTTTGGGAAACACCTCAACCCCCAATGGCATCACTGAGTCTGACTGCAAAAGCAAAGTATATCAAAAAATTAAGTTTATGCTTTTCATACAGCAGCCTGGGTCCCTGCCCACCAATTCACACCACGCCACAACAAGAAGACTGACAAGATTCCTAACAGTACATTCTCTTACATCTGTAGCACGATTGGATAAGAACACTGATAGATTAAGACAATAATGTAAATTTTTTTTTCTCTTTTTTCTCTTGGCCATATTTGTAATATTTTAATTAGATAAGGAACGATGCTGCTTCTTATATCTTCTTTTATCAATTTGTTAAAGTGGCAAATATGAGTGTTAGCACATAACAGGACATTGTTATTTGCTATGAAGTATTTCACTATTTTATGTCATCGAAACTCGTTCTGAGGAAAGAGCAGATTGATAAATAATAGACAAAAGACATTTTGCAATGATGTTGATTAAATCTTGCATTGCAGAAAGAAAACATCTTTCACATTTTCGCCACTTTTATTTCCTAAACTGGTTTGTTGACAATGAAATAAACAGATGAAAAGTCACAAATGTTGTCCTTTTCAGATAATGCAAATATATGTTGATAATGAAACATAAATAGATCAGCAATGTGCAATGCTAGCGAAATGTAAAGAGAAACAACGATAACAGACTTTAAATGCTGCTCAAATACAAGTAAGCTAATGGTTTAGCTAAGTAAAGCTAATGGAGAGATCTTAGAATTTGTTTGTTTGCTTGTTACTATCTGAAGAGGGTAAAAACCCAAGTAAGAAACTACAAAAACACCCAGATGATTCCTGTGTTTAACTCTGCTTTGGGCACAAAGTGGTTCTGTGTTTTCATTCGTGTACTGCTTCAGCACTCACTCAGTCTTTGCCTCTCTTTCTTTGTACTCTCCCCACCGTTTCTCTACAGATGTGTTGGTGCAGAACGTCTCCTGAGTGAGCATGTGAAAAAATCAGTGGGTGAATGTAGCCACTGTAGCATAACATTAAAAACACACAGTCTGGGAAAAGTTTTATCTCTACATATACTGGATATCCTGTGATCAACACCCACATGGCATTACGTTGATTAAAACATATCACAAGCACATGGTGCATCTCACCAAAACAACATCCTCCAAACAAAGTCTCTCTCTGATGCAACATAAATGTGTAAAACGAAGTCAGTCTGTCTATAGTTGCCAGTATTTAAATTTTTTCTCATAATAAAACCTTCAGAGACAACCAAGAGACGTTCCTCATTATTTTTTACATATGACCAGTAACAATGTATCAGAGAAAACATGTTGATATTCCAAAAGATATTATGCATCTCTCCAAACCTTTCCTGGCACATACATTTTAAAAGGCTCTTATACTTAATGTTTTATTGTTTTCCATTCCATATTGCTTTTGTCGTTTAACCATATAATCATTAAAGATCATTATTCTTTTCTATGCATCGTTCTAATAATACTAATTATTTTCAAATTTCTTTTTATCCCTTAGAATCAAACATGCATCCATCCATCCATCCATCTATCCATCCATCCATTCATCCATCTATCCATCCATTATCTTAATGGTTTTTTCTTACCGTTTTTGGGTTGGAGTCCATTCCAGCAATCAAAGTGTGAAGGGTGGAGAATCACCCTGGATAACTCTAACATTACACAGGCAGCATCTAAAGTTATGCCTTTAAAACTCTCTCGCTCACTCATTTTCATAGCTGCTTGTCCTAATTAGGATCATGGAGGGTGCTGGAGCCTATCCCAGCTCTCACAGGGTGAAAGGATAGGAAACCAGTCCATTGCAGGGCAGGCCTTTACAACTGATCTATGTAAATGACCTTTATTATTATTGGCTGCCCATTATTATGTGTTATTCAAAAAGCAACTTGGGCTAAATCATTCATTAAATGTGAATGGGTAGAGTTAAGCTGCTGCATGGATATATGTAAATCTGCTGCTTTTTGTGAAAGAATGCCAGAGCTGATTTGGCTAAAAATGATTTAATATCTATTTATTAAATAAAATCTATTCTTAAAATAAAACTATTTAAGACAAATAACAAGCGTTTATATGACTCAAGCCCTTTAAGAATGCAGTCCTTGAAAGGGATCTTAGTTTTAAGGTGGCAGATACAGTCTGAGCTTGAAGAAATTTAGCTTCAGATTAGGACATGTTGTGTGTTAAATTACAGTTTGTAGTATAAGAGGTAACTTAGTGCCTTACGGGATTTGTAGTCCAGTGACACTGAGTGAAGGTTATTTGGGAAATGATAGGATTTGAGGATCCTTTCGACACATGAAAAGCTTAGTGCATGTTGATTTGATGCAGGAGCTTTGTGGGATTTGTAGTCCATATACTGGCTATTAAGGTATTATATCAGCTGAGATAAAACTGATAGATCGCAGGGATTTGTTGTTCGCAAAGAGCTCACAAAAGACACACTGGGATTCGCCGTTTTTAAAGACAGCTGCATTGTCTCTGGGATTTGGGGATTGTGAAAGATCAGGTGTGAAGACGGTGAGATTTGTAGCTGAGCTTCTGTGTTTTGGCTGATCGCGACTGAGAGATTTAACCTTTGCTTCGGTCCCAGCGTGTAGCCTACCATCCTGAGTGAACCAAAAATGATAGTACATGTCAGTAGTACCAACAGAACAGAACAGAACAACATGGAAATATAAGACTCACTATAATTTAAAATGCATTACAACACAGGTGACCATGTTTTTAGTCTTTTCCATGCTTACTTCATGTAAGGCCAAAATTTCATACCAGTGATGAAATCACTGTAAAGCACAGCATTTTGGGATTGCGGCTTGTCATGGCATGGTGGGTTGAATTGGATGAAAACATGGAGTCAGGATTCAGTTTTATTAAACATAAATGTATACACAGTCAAGCTGTAACCAAATGCACTGCTCACATAAATGAACAGAACATGAATCCAGAATGACCAATGCTCTGCTCTGACTCATTGGGTTCTAAATACCTTTGGACCAATGAGACACACCTGACGTCATAAGGAGGCGTCAGGTGTGCCCAGTCAGGGCAGAGCGCTGCGAACCAAGACGGGGCCAATTGTGTCACTTCTCAATTACAAAATTGATTCCTATAGGAATTTTCAATTGAAAGTTTCTTTGGAGAACCAAAATAGGTTCATCCATGACATTTCTCCAAATAATTTTTCTGGCACCTTTACTCCGAAAAAAGCGATGAAGGCATCATATTTCATACCTATTCAAACAAAAGTGCACTCAGCAGTGAGACTGTCTACCTAATTTACTGGAACTCCAGCCTCTCGTTACACAAGCACAGGGTTGGGATATTTGCAGGCTTTGTGCCCTGCATTTTCCTTGGGAATGTTTTCACCCTTTCACTCTTTTCTGTTTATTTTGCTGTTTATTGCTTTTATCATATTTTGTCTCTCTGTTTCACATTCTGTCCCCTCCATCCCTTCTTCTGTGGGACAATATCACTTATATATTTATCCCACATAAATGCATGTAATTTGCCTCCTGTATGTGTGTGTGTATGTGTGTGTGTGTGTGTGTGTGTGTGCATGTGCATCTTATTTTTCCTGACCATATCA
Organism: Hepsetus odoe; assembly: GCA_017165825.1. Lineage (NCBI taxonomy): Eukaryota > Metazoa > Chordata > Actinopteri > Characiformes > Hepsetidae > Hepsetus > Hepsetus odoe. Next base: position 21,506,652 of record CM029379.1, on the reverse strand, counting down.
TCTTGCCAGAGGACAGGACAAAATGGTTCATGATCACACATATAAAGACACCTGCATGTTTTTATACAGATTTTGGACCTACAATCCAAAAAAAAGTGAAAATAAGTGCACATCTCCCAATACACAACACAAACCCGATACTGCACATTTTACTGCACAATTACTGTTTGCTTGCTGAATTTAACATCCTGGGTAATAATTAAATCTAAAAGTGAGACTAATTTATAAATGAAAAAGAAGTAACATTTAAAATCTGAAAGTACATATAATAATTAAATAAATCAATAAATAATGACGATAATGCAACTTATACCATATGCACTCTATAAATAAACATGAGTGTTTAACATTTGCAATGAAAAAAAAGTGGACCATTTTAGCAGTTAAACATTTTTCCTGCAATGTTCTATTGAAAATGTGTTTTTCATGCTGAAAATGTACAAACAAACACCACACACACACACACACACACACACACACACACACACCCGGACAGTGGATTACAGCTGTAGGTATGGAAGTTGCTGAGGCTGCAGTTGTCTGATCCAGAGGGGGCTCGTACGATGATCTTGGCTGCAGCGCTGTAGGACTGAATACGGTTCTAGAGCTTGTAAGTATTGAGGTTATAAGGCTACAGTATATTGGTTTATTGCAGGTGGGGTTAGTGTGAGTACATACCCTGGGGCTGTATATATATGAGTGTAGGTGCTCGGCCTGTATGTGTATATGCAGGGATTTCCCTTCTCCTCTGTAATATGCTGCATTATTGTCTTTTGTATGAAGCAGACACAAGAGATATGTGGGTTTAATATATTTCTTATTTTGCCCTTCTTATTCACCTTTGTTGATATTATCTTCTTTACAGCAAAGACTATACTTTTTGCAGGAACCAGGATACAACAACAACAACGACAGGAAATATAAAAGAGAACAGATACTATAATTCTTGCCCGCTTGTTCTTCTTACACAGATACACATTTATGCACAGTGCATGATTATCACCACTGTCAGAGTTACAGCTTTATAAGAATTATTAGTCAAGAGATATTCCAGGATCAGGGGAAACATCAGCATGTTATTTCAGAGAATAAAATGCAATGGTGACCATATTTTTCATCCGGAAACCCAGAGGGTTCCACACATTTCCTGTAATGTTGCTATGCTCTTTAAATGTAATCATGTATTTGCAAAATTAATCACTAGAGCAGAGCCCATGGGGCTTTGTGTGCCTTTAAAGAAGGCCTAATGATTGCTGCGAACTGAATAAATAAATGTCATTCACTTTTAACTCATTTTTATTCAGCAGACTCATGTTTGTTCAAATGTTGCAATGCTATGATTGTTTCATTACATTCTGGCTGAAAACAGTACTGGAAAATTTTTACAACTCCATACCGAGGATTTCCTTTACTTCATGGTATCCGCACAGATATAGTCAAGCAAGTCTCCCATTGGTTTTCTGCTGCTAGTCCAAAAATCAAAGTGAAAGTGACTATTTGACATTGTGAAACACAGCAAAATTCAGCAACTGCTTTCACTTATACCTGCTGTGCAACAGGGGGTGCTATTTAAAGCACCCAGGGAGCAGTGATGGGGACGGTACCTTGCTTAAGGGTACCTCCGGGCAATCTACTAGTCTGAGAATCAAACCCACAACCTTCTGTTCCTTGCACCAACTCACTAACCACTAGGCCATCACTGCCCATGTGAGACATCAACATTAAAATAATGAGGAAGTGACCAAGGAATCACATTTGGATTTACTGTGGGTGAGAGAAAAGAAACATTTCTTCTAGAGGTTTCAGATATGTTACTGACTGTGAGTGGCAGCTTATCCAGAGATGTGGATAACACTAGCAATTCTGTGCCAGGATTCTTTTCTTTCTTTACAAAAAATGAATGCTAGATTCAATGTAAAAAAAAACAACAAAAAAAGGAATGTCTTTTAGTTATAAATGTTATAGTAATAAAAAAAATACATATACAAAATACAAAATATATATATATATATATATATATATATATTGTACAGTTCTGTGCAACAGTTTGAGGCAGGTGTGGAAAAAATGCTGAAAACAAAGAATGCATTCAGAAATATAAATAATGATTGTTTATTTTCATCAGTTTACAAAATGCAAAGTGAGCAAACAAAAGAAAAATCTAAATCAAATCAATGTTTGGTGTTTCTACCTTTTGCCTTTAAACCAGCATCAGTTCTTCTGGCCCCCACAGAGCCCTGATCATCCAGTGTGTCTGGATTACATGAAGAGACAGAAGGATGTGAGGAAGCTACATCCACAGAAGATCTGTGGTTAGTTCTCCAAGATGTTTAGAACAACCTACCAGCCGAGTTCCTTCAAAAACTGTGTGCAAGTGTACTTAATAGAACTGAGGCTGTTTTGAAGGCAAAGGGTGGTCACACCAAATATTGATTTGATATAGATTTCTCTTTTGTTAATTCACTGCATTTTGTTGATTGATGAAAATAAATGATTAACACTTCCATTTCTGAAAGCATTCTTTGTTTACAGCATTTTTTCCACACCTGCCTAAAACTTTTGCACAGTACTGTATATATATAAACACAAACTGCATTGCCATTAAATTTCTACAACAAAAATCTAATTAGGAACAGCTGAAGTCCTGCCTAAGACTAAAGACTAAAAATGAAGAAGCTGCGTTTAGCAATCACGCTTAAATGAAACCAGTTGACAGAGAACATTCGAAGAGCTACAACACTCGACACTTTTAAAGGCAGCCTGACAACATTCCTGTTTGACCAGGCTTTCAGCTCAGCTTAATACATAGTTGGATCGCCCATATTTTAATCCTGTAACAATTCCCTAACCGTATTTATTATTTATCTGCTTTTTATTCTCGTGTTCCTTCTTTTAATCTATTGTTTTAATTTTGTTTCAATCAGGTCCTAATTTCTAAGCTTTTATATCTTTAATTGCTTTGTTTTTCATATTTCCTCCTTTGTAAAGCACAAAGAATGACCGCAGTGTATGAGAGCTGCTATATGCAAAAACCTGCCTTCCTTTCCCTCTTAAACTGATATAAAAGTGAGAAAAGAATTTTATTACAAAAGCGCAGGATGCTTTTGTTATCTCTAAAACATCTTCTGAGGAACAGGAAGCCATTCAGCACACAGTTCTCAGCATCAATGGTTTTGAGAACAGCAGAATTTTACTACAGAGGATGCTTGGGCCATTGCAGTTAAGCTCCACAATGACCATTAACTTTCAGTGGTCTAATAAAAGCCCATGTCAGGAACACAGGAGCATGACCAAAATTTACAACGTGTGTGTGGTCAGAAGGTCAGTAGAAGGATTGATTATTCTCAAGGGTTTTGATAAAGTCTACTTTTATATGAACTCTTCATCACCCATGCCTAATGGTGAAATAATGGCCTGTGTTACAATGTGAACAGGACTGAACATTTATAGCTTATAAAGACTTCTGCAGTGTGTTAATTGCTCATAAACTGTGTTAACTCTTAAAACAGCATGGAAAAGAGCAGTTTAACAGTTTGTGGCAATAACACTAAAGTAACTCTCTAATACACAGGACAATGGGGTCGTATGAGAATAACATGAATAAACGTCAATGTTTAAACAGATATTAAAAGAATATTTCAGAAGAGCATCACAAAGCAACTCTTTAACTCCATGAAACCTGTGTTGTAATGACCTTATTTGTTTATTTTGCTCTGTATTTTATCATCCATTTACAACATTAATGTGGTTTTATACACAATTAACAACCATAATATATTTTCACATGACTATTTTGCACCCTCTCTATGTTCCTTATAATGAAACCAGCCTCTGTTGTTGAGTCTTTAAAATGAATGTATGTAAATGTTATAATTTTTGTTACATCACAAAATAGTGAATTTAGAATAAAATTAAACTAAATCATGTTAACACACAAATAATATATTTGGAATAATCAGTTTTCCATAAATTAGAGATTTTATCCAAAACAGATTAATTAAATCTTTAGATTAATTACAGATTACAGATTAATTAATTACAAATATTACCTAAATACTGTTAAGTTAAAATATTTAAACATCCAAGGATCAATGCTGGCTCTGCCAGCTACACCACCCAGGGCAGCAGTGGACTAGTGGTTTGGGACCAGGCCACAGGATCAGAAGCTCATGGTTTTGAATCCCTGACCAGATAGTTGCCCTGAGACATCGCTCAGCAAGGTACTGTCCCCATCACTTGTCTCTGGGTACTGGACAGAGCTGCTGCATGATGTGTATGGTAAATGCAGAGAAAGCATTTCATTGGGGTTTGCTGTTTCATAATGACAAATTTTCACTTCATCAGGCAGCTTTGACAGTATTCTCTTTAAAACTTTTTTTACAAAAACACCCAACCCTGTTTAAAGTTTAAGAGTGCAGCTTGTTTTCCAAGCTGCATGCTTTATCAACCAAACTCCAGTTACAGTATAGTTTTCATTCACTGCATGACACTCACACTCACACACTCCTTCAGGGACTATTCTTTACATAGGGAATTACAGACCCACTCCCTCTGAAGAGGTAATGATATATCAGTACTTTCATTAGTGGATGACAAAGTATGACACACTAAATGTCTTTGGGAGGAAGAAATAAAGCAGTACTTCAATCTATATTTAGGGGGTGTAAAACTTTCTTTCTGATCACTGCTCCTTCATCTATATTGATGTGTGAGTCCACATCTCCTCAAATGAGCTGTTTGTCGCATATTCTTTTTTATGCTTCTTTCTTGCAATGCCACTTCCCTTTCCCTCTTTTTTGTCTACCTCCTTCTGTGTAGACATGTCTGTCAGAGCCTGTTACAGTGCAAAAGAGGAATGAGGGAGTGAAAGAGAGAGGAGGGAGAAAAAAATGAAATGATCTTCTCATTTTTAAATGGGTTCTAAAGCTTCCTTTTGCTTTTAAATCGGCTCTAAGACTGTGTTCTGGCTTTTAAAGGATTTTGTAACACCCTTTGTTTTTCACCATCTTCCAGTTTTTAAATGGGTTTGAGCCCTTTTTGATTTTCAATGTGTTCTAGTATTGTTCTCCTGTGCTTTAATGGGTTGTTGCACTGTTTGATTTTAAATGGGCTTTTAAAGCATTTTCCTTCTGTTTTACAGAGGTTCTAATACCTTCTTGTTTTTCAAAGGGTTCTAACACTTTGCCAGCTGTGACACCTCTATTCTCTTCAGTCTGAATTTACCAGGTTCAAGAACTGAAAAGCTAAAAAAAAATTATACTTTCAGAAGCTCATACATATCAAAAGGTTTTGAAATCATAGTGCATCATAGTTTATGGTTTGCATTATTCAATCACAGATTACAAAACAGCACGGTGCCACAGTGGGCAGTGCCTCCCAGTGGGAAGCTCCTGGGTTCAGTTCCCAGAGGGGGCAGTCTGGGTCTTTTCTGTGTGGAGTTTGCATGTTCTCCCCGTGTCCTTGTGGTTTTCCTCCAGGAGCTCCAGTTGTCTCCCACCATCCAAAAACGTGCAAATCAGGCGTATATATCTCCATATATTGGAGATGCTAAATTGCCCATAGATATGAGAGTGTTGGCTTGTGTGTCTGCCCTGAGATGGACTGGCGACCTGTCCAGCCTGTATCCACGCCTTTCGCCCTGTGAGAGCTGGTATAGACTCCAGCACTCCCCACGACTCGAATGTGGTCAAGCAGCTGTGAGAGTGAGTGAGAGAGAGTACAAAAATACTCTGAGAAATAAAATAAAATACATGAGTTAAGCCAATTTAGAAAGAAATAGCCCCAGAGGAGTCATATGCAAGCAAGTTTTGTTGATTTTTCAAGTTAAAAGTTAGCAGGTGTGCAGAAGCTTTGGCATGTGTCTGCACTGTTCTTTCTTTCGCTGTCGTTATTGCATTTCTTGTCATTGAAGAGGCTTGCCTCTTTTTTTCTTTAAAACTATTATAACCTAACCTTTGAGCTGCATTTAGTGTGTTAAAAAAAGAAAATAAATTATTATTATTATTATTAGGTTAGATGTTTACTTATTACACTGAAAGTACGGCCAGCTTGTCCAGCATTTACACGGACAGCTATCCCACTAAGAAGCTTGAAATTAATTAAGAAGCTCTGAAATTAATCGTTTGGGACAGTGTAGTGTGTTTTTTTGGGCATCCATGATGCAGACAGACACACACTTCCACACACAGTAGTTTAAACATAGGGTGATGTTTATTTGCATTTTCTATGTTCCTTAGAAGATTATTGGCAAGAGATGATGTTTTCCACTTGGAGCTGGGCTAATCTGCCCTAGATAACAGATTGCTGGAATGCCAGTGACGCATCTGTTAATTTTGTTACTGAATCTGTTTTGTCCTGAATGTGTCTGTAAAAACAATGGAGGAGAGCACACTGGAGAAGACAATACACTGTTTAAAATTAAAACTTTTTTTTTTCCTGTCTGTTTTAGATTGCCATTTTTTTTATTTGTTTATTGTATCATCCTTATGTTATTCTCAGTCTAAATCATCAATCCCTTTGCATCACTTCCAATCAAGTACTTTAAGTGTATTGCTTATACAGCTGGATGTGAAGAACTAGTTTGGCATTAGATGTGTTTGGAATACCTGTTAAAATCAGTTTTCCAGACATAGTAAAATATATTTTCCACAGAATGACACAAAAAAAGCTGTGCAATGTTTCGTTGAGAGTAAGCAAGCCCAAAAGTCTATTTCTTCATTAAAATGGAAAGTATGGGTTAGTAATATTCAGTCTTGTTGATAATAAAGGACTTATTTTCAACCTGTCAAAACAAAACAATCTTTGTGTTCAGTTCAGCATCTGCAGTAAATAAGGTGATGTGACTTTGGCTTGGGTAGCAGCTGACACTTATACTGAGTGGGAAGCCAAGCCCAGTAAAACATACGGTACTGTGCAAAAGTAAACAAAGAATGCTTTAAAAAATGGAAGTGTCCATTTGGAGAGAAGAGTCCAATATGGCGGCGCGCACGGATGCAGCGGCTGGAGGCTCCCCACGCCAATGCATTTTCTATTCTGTTCTATTCTATTCTATTCTATTCTATTCTATTCTATTCTATTCATTTATTTTCATCAATCAACAAAATGCAGTGAATGAACGAAACAGAAATCTAAATCAAATCAATATTTGGTGTGACCACCCTTTACCTTCAAATTCATCACAGCATCAATTCTTCTAGGTACACTTGTACACAGTTTTTGAAGGAACTTGGCTCGTAGGTTTTTCCAAACATCTTGGAGAACTAACCACAGATCTTCTGTGGATGTAGGCTTCCTCACATCCTTCTGTCTCTTCATGTAATCCCAGACACACTGGATGATGTTGAGATCAGGACTCTGTGGGGGCCAGAAGATTTGCTGCTGGTTTGAAGGCAAAAGGTAGAAACAACAAAATTTGTTTTGATTTAGATTTTTCTTTTGTTAGCTCACTTTGGATTTTGTAAATGGATAAAAATAAACAATCATTATTTATATTTCTGAAAGCATTCTTTGTTTACAGCATTTTTTTCACACCTGCCTAAAACTTTTGCACAGTACTGTACATATTCAGACCAACAAGAGTGCAAACCAGGGTTTAATCCAGGGTTTAATTTCTGCATTTATACTAACAAAACATAAAATACAAAATCTAAACTGCAGCCTACTCATAGCCTCTCAGGCATTAATGGTTCCTAGCACACACACATGGGACAGTGTGTAGGCGCTGGACCATGGCTGATAGCTGGGGCTTGTCTTCATCTTCTGACCAGACCACTGGGTAACGCCTTATGTAAGAACACCCACCCAAATAGGGCAGGCATGTACAGCCTCCCTGGCAGATCAAATTTGAGTAAACAAGTTTGACTGAAAATCATTTATCCTATGTAAAATGTTTAAAATGCAGTACTACCTAAAATAAAAATAACCACAAAAAAATGCAAGTGTGTGCACAATGTTTAAGGATGTTGTTCTATTGCATGGACTTTCCATCACCCGAACAATATCTGGTCAGTAAACCTATGGGGTTATTTGCCATGAAGGACAGGAAAGAAAAAGGTTTTAATCAGTAATTGTAAATGTAAACAGTGTACTTATTTGCATAATTTGGTTGACAACAGGCAAAGTGTATATGCTATTATTATTATAATTATTATTATTAGACATCCCTCTGTAGTAACTATAGAGGGATAAAGTTGATCAGCCACAACCTGAAGTTATGGGAAAGAGTAGTGCAAGCGAGGTTAAGAAAAGAAGTGAGGATTAGTGATTATGTTTTATGCCTAGAAAGAGCACCACAGATGCAATGATTGCTCTGAGGGTGTTGATGCAGAAGTACAGAGGTCAGAAGGAGTTGCATTGTGCCTTTGTGGACTTGGAGAAAGCATATGACAGAGTGCCTAGAGAGGAGTTGTGGTTTTGTATGAGGAAGTCAGGAGTGGCAGAGAAGTATGTTCAGTAGTTCAGAATATGTAGGTGGGCAGTGTAACAGTGGTGAGATCTGCAGTAGCAGTGACAGATGCTTTTAAGGTAGAGGTTGGATTACATCAAGGATCAGCGCTGAGCCCATTCTTGTTTGCAATGGTAATGATGGTTGACGGACGATGTTAGACAGGAGTCTGGACGATGATGTTTGCTGATGATATTGTGATCTTGGGAGCAGCTTGAGGAGAACCTGGAGAGATGGAGATATGCGCTAGAGAGGAGAGGAATGAAAGTGAATAGGACAAAGACAGAATACATGAGTGTGAATGAAAGGGAGGAAAGTGGAGTGATTAGGATGCAGGGAGTGGAGGTGACAAAGGTGGAGGAATTGAAATACTTGAGATCAACAATTCAGAGTAACATCGAGTGTGGAAGAGAGATGAAGAAGAGAGTGCAGACATGTTGAAATGGGTGGAGAAGAGTGGCTGGAGTGATTTGTGACAGACGGGTACCAGCGAGAGTAAAAGGGAAGGTTTACAGGACAGTAGTGAGACCAGCTATGTTGTATGGCTTGTAGATGGTGGCACTGACAAAAAGACAGGAGGTGGAGCTGGAGGTCTCAGAGTTAAAGATTCTGAGATTTCCATTGAGTGTGACAGAGATTGGACAAGATTAGAAATGAGTATATTAGAGGGAAAACTCAGGTTAGACGTTTTGGAGACAAAGTTAGAGAAGCTAGGTTGCGTTAGTTTGGACATGTGCAGAGAAGAGACGAGGATTATATTGTGAGGAGGATGCTGAAGATGGAGCTGCCAGAAAAGAGGAGAAGAGGAAGACCAAAGAGGAGGTTTATGGATGTGGTGAGAGAGGACATGCAGGTGGTTGCTTTGAAGCAGGAAGATGCAGAGCCGAAAGAAGAAGAAGATTATTAGATAGACATCTACATGGTCCAGTGTCACAGCAAATTACTAAAAAGATACAAAATAGGAGAATATTGTTATGGTCACATATTTATTAAAATCTGCATAATTATTCTGAAGAAGAAAGAAATTTCAGCAGCTTAATAACTTCAAGCAGCATACAGGCACACAAAGAAAGAGCAAAATGAAGCTACTGGAAAATGCCACAGTGCCAACCTCGATTCATCAAAGACTGGGCAAAGATCGAACATCCTATTTCCTTTGTGTGAACACTCTGCCCTCCTTCAGTCTCTGTCTCTGCCTCTCTGCCCCCCATGACTATGCCATCTGCACCCATGGACAACTTTACATCCTCCCCTGGCATGAAGGCCACAAACACACACACACACACACACACACACACACACACACACACACACACACACACACACACACACACACACACACACCAAAAATGAGCCAATGAGTACCGTCCATAAAGCCAGACAATCTCTTAATTATGAAAACACCATGCAGTAATTTATGATGGGAAATGAATACCTTTCACTTTAATTAGGCCTCTGGATGGACTCTGATGTAATTCTGCAATTATAGATCAATACTAACGTTTTTTTTTTTTTTTTTTTGGTTTAAAATACTTTGTTGAAAAGAAAAGCCACTAATATATCCATGCATCAGTTTTTTCCACTACTATTAGAAGAAGCAGTGAGGATGAAACAAATTAAGCAGGGTTGCATCAGTTAAGGTGCTTCGCAGTGCTTTGCATAAACTAAAAAATAAAAAGCAGAAAATAGGATGGGGTGAATATGAAGGCCATAATTGCATATACAGCGAACCAGACAGAAATGAAAATTAAAATTCTATGCATTCCATTTTGAATTAAATTTAGTTGAAAATGCAATAATATGAAAAAAGTTGACTTCGCTGTGCCAGCTTTTATAGAGGGTGGGATATCTCTAAACACATAATCGATCTTAGCACGGAGCCATTATTAGAGTTATTGATTGGGCCTTTGAGCCTTAGACCGTTGGGGTCACCTGCTCTCTTTTAGCAGGACAAATGTCCACATCGTTAGAGATGCTGATGATGAATCTGCTGCCCGCTGTTCTGGCACAATCCATTTCCTTCCATTACTTACAAGGCTAAGGGTCAGCAGGAGTTTGCTTTGATTGTTCACTTTGAAACAACCCACTTTTACCGTTTGTTTGTTTGTTTTATTTTGTTTTTTAGCCTAGTCAAAATGATTTAAAAAATAGTGTAATATAGTAGTTTATATAATAGTTCAAATGTATATACTGCAACAAAAATGTTCTTGTTTCTTAAAAGCATCAATGAACAGATAAATCGGTTTGCAAAGATTGTCCCAGAGCAGAAAGTGTGTGATAATAAAAAGTGAATAAGGTGAATGGTTATGGATATTTTCTGTTCTATTCAATAATGCCTTTGTTCACTTTTTATTCTTTTTCTTAAAACCAGTATCAGAACATGAGAGCACCAAGTCAGGTTGTATTCTTCTAGTTTCAATGCACTTTTTTTTTTTAACTATGCGGCTTCGTCTCCAGAGGATATGACCAGTCTCAACAGTCTACGTCTAACACCAACACAACATATCCATCCATCCATCCATCCATCCATTATCTGCCGCTTTGTCCCAAACGGGGTCGCGGGGGGGTGCTGGTGTCCAACCCAGCGCACACAGGGCGAGGACGGGGGACGCACCCTGGACAGGTCGCCAGCCCATCGCAGGGAGGAGCGGGACGGGGACGGCACCTTGCTCAAGGGTACCTCAGGGCAACCCACCGGGAAGGGGTTCGAACCCCCGATCCGCCGATCACGCGGCCAACACCCTAACCACTAGGCCACCGCTGCCCCTCCAACACAACACATTAAACACAAAATGAATTAGTCACTCAACGTTATTGAGTAAAAAAAGATTTCTGTCCTGACAACCATGGGAACTAATACATCATGAATTGACAATATCCCATTAAAACGTTACTTACCGTTAAACTATGAGAACCATTTGTATTTTTTCCCTCATTATCATCCAGAAACATTTACAGATTTAGAGTTGGCAGAGTTGGTAGCAAAATATGAGACATTCAACTGAGAAACAACCATTACACCATGCAATATATAAGAGGGCTAACACAAACAAGCCAGCAAAAAGGAAAACACAGACACTTTAATCTAGGGGATCAGTTGATGCATAGAGTGGAAAATGAAATTACCTCTGTTTATTTCAAACAGCTTTGCTGAGCTGAGACATATAGTAATGTTATCAAGTGAGCACTTCTGTCTAATAGCTTAAGCACATTTCTAATCAATGCTCATTCTCCTGGAAGTTACTGTTATAGACAGCGCTGGATTCCCTGTAGTGAAGTGAATTACACAAAACAATGACACAACTTGTCATTGTGAAACACAACAAAATACAGCCTCTGCATATCGTTCACACTGCATCCCATGCACATGAGCAGCAGGTGGCAGCTATTTAAGGCACCCCAGGGAGCAGTGATGGGGACGGTACCTTGCTCAAGTTTACATCAAGGAAACTTACTGGTCTGGGATTCAAACCCATGACGATCCTGGGGCCAGCTCCCTAAACACTTGGCAACCGCTGCCCTGACTTGGAAACCTGTAGCTGGGGTTTCCTCCCATTTGCTAAACTTTCCGTCAGCAATGTTTATGGGAAAAATGAGATCCAGTCTGGTTGATAAACTTTAGTTAACTTTACTCTTAAAACTTTCTGGCATGAGGTGTCCTGAACACATTCATTCTCATTATATCTAATGGTGTGATTTTGTCAGTGTTTGGATTATTACTTTATTTTATTCTGCCAGTAGTGTGAGATTAACCATCATACCTGCAAAAGTTGGTATATTGAGTGATCGTGAAGAAATAAGTTTTACCATTTCACATACACAAGGCTCTTTACTTGAATCAGCTTAAACAATACAACATGTGTCCTAAACCTGCAGTAAAATAGAACATGTAACCTGTCCAGCACTGCTACAGTCATGCCTCCATCAAGCTGAACCAGAGCAGATCAAGTCACTGAGCTGTAGGAATCAAGTGTAATGGGTTATGAAAGAATATTGTTCTTGAATTACATTCTGATCTTTGTTTATTTAGAAGGCTGGAACATGGATCAAGAGGATTTGAGAGTGCTCTCCGTCAACTGAACAGAACATGGAATGCCTAAAATTCATAAGGCTATTGTGATTATTCAGTAGTTATTAAATTAAAAAAAGCACATGCATCTCTTCTTCCCTATAAACAGTCATGAGTGTTCATTATTTATCTGCGAAGTATATGAACACCCACACATACAGATCAACATGGTCCCAGCCAAATCAGGGTGTGTGCAGTAACAACAGCATGTGAAAGGTCAGATCTCAAAGAGTGAGAGGAATACACTGTGGTGCTAAAACACACACACACACACACACACACACACACACACACACACACACACACACACACACACACACACACATACACACACACACAAACGCGCGCACACATACCATAAATAGTCACAAGAAAGCCAATGTTGCCATTGGATGATCTATGGCTCAATTCAGAGTTGTGAATAATTGAAGAGATGCATGTCCCCAGTTAATGGCCGTTAAAAGAAGCACTTTTTCTGTGATGTGCCAACACTCACCATCTCTCTCTCTCTCTCTCTCTCTCTCTCTCTCTCTCTCTGTGCTGGGTCAAACACAAAGCAACAGGCAGAGATGCAAACTGTGATTGCTTAGCTCAGTTTGTTTATTTGCAAACACGATGTTTATTGATAGACAACTGTTTGCCGCTACACAATTGCATGGGAAAAATGATTTTCAATCAGAAAGCGTTGTGATCAGTCAACACATCTGCTCACCCTCTTAGTTGTCATTGGGATATTTAAATACTGTTCATTAAAAAAATGAATATTCAAATAGCAAAAATGCTAGACTACGGTTTTTGAGCCCATAGGCTGTGGCCCTCCAGTGGGATATGATGGAAATGCGTTTTTTTTTAACCAATTAGAATCCTCTTCATAATGCACATTTAACATAGTATAATACATTGTTCAAAGCATTGTGTTGAGCTTTTGATTGGTCTGGCGAGGTATAATGTTTAGTGGGATAAAATCTGAATAGAATTCATCCATCATGTAAAAATGGTTAAAAAGAGGAACTTTTTAGATGATTTCAAGACTGGGCCAGCTTGAACAATGTAAATACATGAGCCCTTCGAGTTAGGCGTCACATGCACAGGAGCTAAAAAAAGCAACTACCACTCAGTGTGAGGTCTTGTCAAATGAGACTTAGAAGCAAAACAATTCATGCCGTCACTTGGAGACGAAACATAGCAAGCATGCATCTAAACCTATGGTATATAGAGCCAGACCACCATTTCCTAGCCTGACATCCAGCTGCCAAACAACATCAGCAATCTCATTAGGTGAGTCAGAAAAGCAAAGTTTTTGGAGTCAGTTTTATGGGCTGTGAGCTGCATGGGCTCTGCTAGATTATTCGCAGCTAAACACATCTTTCAGATTTGGCCAATCGAAACAAAACATTTACTCTTTAATCATTCATACCATTTAAACTGCAAACGTATATTTCAATTATTAAACTTATCATTCAGTAACTTCTGCAAATTTTACAGCAACTAAGACATACTTCACTAATCCCCTCTTTTTACTGAGTGTGGGATATTCTCCACAGTCAGATTTAAAGGACGAAGCAGCTTCTTCCCAGTCACAAAGAGAGAGAATAAACAAGACTAATCAAGAGAAAGTGAGGCACAAAAAGACAAACACACATCACTTAAGCTATAGGCATTCGCTTTAAAGCGGGAACATACTTGCTGACAATGACAGCAGTTTTCCTCCTGGAGATCTATTGGCCTGAGAAAGAGAAAAACAAGTGATCCAGCTTTCAAAATTATGTGGGCATCTAGACTAGATATTTTTGAGTTAAAGCTAAAATGCTTTTTCTTTTCAAATATGGAACTGATCGTCCATTCATTAACACCTACCTAGTTCTTAGTTGGTTGCAATGTGTCAGCATTAACAGTTCTGACTTGTTCTCCATGAGACTTCTGAAGGTGTGCTGTAGTATCTGGCACTAAAACATTAGAAGGAAATCCCTTAAGCCTTACAAGTTGCAAGATGAGACCAGATTGATTTGTCCAGTGCATCCCACAGATGATCAGACTAGAATTGCTCAGGGCATCTGCATGTTAAATGCTTCCTTTATATTTATAATAATCTAAACTTTCTTTTAGGATTTTCAAAATGCATTTAAGTGCTTTTAAATGAGATTTGCATAATTGACTAAATACTCCTCCCAAATGCGAAAGTGTCGGACCCCCTGGAGGAGACTTGCTGATTATAGCTTATGGAGCACTGTGCACATGCTGAGAAAATTCTTTTGCAGGAAGTGCAAGAAAAGAAAGTACTATAGTTCTAAAATGTGTGAGAATTCAGCTAAAGACAAATGCAGCATGCACTTCTCAACCCATTTGTCTTCACCCCAGAGAAAGATTAATGAATCTAAATGGTGTTCTCTTCCTGTTTGTTTTCTGAAGTTTTACCTTAATAAATCTTTACCATTTTGGCTCTACAGCGTCTGATTGTGTTCAACATCGGCTGTGGCAAATGAGCTGAACAAGACACTGCATCAGGCAGCTCCCAGAGAGCCCAGCAAAGGAGGAATCATGTCGAACAGCCTACTCATCAAAGCCAGCAGAAACCCCCAGAGCTCAGAGTTCAAGGTTGGGGATCAAAAGTGCAAGTTGAGGTTCTGCCTGATACCATGAATAAAAGATCCTGCTCTGACTAATTTTTTCCCCCTTTTTCACTGTACGATTTGAACTTCATTGCTTTCCTCCTCACAGAGGAATCCTTACATACTAGGTTTTATTTATAAAACACATTTTTTGCTGTGCCATGCTCTTCAGCTTTGTCAAGAACCTCTTCCAGATAATGAAGCCTTATTTCAATGAGTAAGAAAAATAAGAAATTAGAACAACAAAAAGAAAGTGAATAATAAAGGAACAAAGTTAACCTAAAACAAAACTTCCAACCTAAAATCTCAATTTATTCTTTTTTGAAATTATATATTATTTTTGCCAGCCACATCAAAAGTTAACATTAAATTAAACGTAAAGAAAAAGCAGTAATCCACATTATTTAAGATTTGAAAAAAGCATTTTTTGAGCTGGTTATAAAAACACAAGTTTGGTTCCAGTTTTTTTTTTTTCTCTATGCCTCCAGCCAGTGCATGGATGTGTAAAATTCCATGAGCAGCACCGGTGAAGGGGGTTTGCTTAGAGGATAGTTTTGTGTAGTTTATATAGTTTTCAGAAAACTTTCAGAGAATCCATCCATCCATCATCTGCCGCTTGTCCCAAACGGGGTCGCGCTGGTGTCCAACCCAGCGCACACAGGGTGAGGACGAGGGACGCACCCTGGACAGGTCGCTAGCCCATCGCAGGGAGGAGCGGGACGGGGACGGCACCTTGCTCAAGGATACCTCAGGGCAACCCATTGGGAAGGGGTTCAAACCCCCAATCCGCCGATCATGTGGCCAACACCCTAACCACTGCCCCACTTTCAGAGAATTTTCGACCCATTCACTGGAAGTAAAACTAAGCTTCCACTAGGAGAACTTTGGAAACAGTTCAGCAACACAATCACATACATTAACAGCTTTTAAATTTTTTCAGATGTCTGATTTTTTGCACAGCACACAAATAATCCAAAACATTAAAAACACCTGGTTCCAGGGGAGCCTTAGTAGGTCAGAGCTTGCAACTGTGGAGATGTACTCAATATTAGGCAGGTGGTTTTAATGTTAACCCTAACCCTAACCCTGAAGTATCACTCCCGACAATAATTTTCTGCTGGTGTGAGTTGACCTATCTTTAGAAATCCCACCCCTATGGGAATAACATAGAAGTACCAACTATGGAAATGTAAATGAGATTTAAAGATTTAGAGTGTTTGTACACTGAAGACCATAATAATAAGTTATCTATAAGGCATGCAGGAGTGATCTCCCTCAGCACCACAACACACTGTTTAAACAATAATCTTTTTAGATGATGGACTCTACCATTCATTTTCACAATGCAAGTTCACCCTAACCACTAGCTCACTGCAGGCGTATGATTGTTTGATTGCTGAAACTGAGTTCATTTAACAAAAAACATAGATCTCATTAGGATTTAATAGCAGTGTTTAGGTTGTGACAAGCAGACAATAAAGGTATCAGTCTGAATGAAGGATGACAGATTTCTGGAGGAAACACAGAGGTGGGATAAATTGCTTTAAAAATTTGCAAGGATAATGTACATAAATATAATACATAAAAGTAAAGCCATCCTAAGTAAATATAATACATTTTTACTCAACTCTCGGTATCCGTATAGAACTTTCCAATAGACGTTATTGGGGTGGCGGTGATCTAGTGGTAAGGTAGGGTAGGCTACAGACCTATGGCTCAAGAGGCCACCGGTTCAAATCCCACCTCTAGCACTACCATCATTGGGTTCGTAAGCATGACCCTTAACCCTGAATTGCTCCAGGGGGTCTGTCCCTGTAATTAGGACATGGACATTGCTCTGGATTAGTAAATGCAATGTAATAAAAAGCAAACAAGTTTCTGTTTGCCAGATATAGAAACCAAACAGGTTTTCAGCACTGTTGCTCCTAAAAATAAAACCACAAGTTCAGCAGCTCATGAAAAATGACTTGTTCAGCAACTATTGCATGTTCTGACCTAATATGAGAGATTAATTCCCAACTATAAAGATTAAAATCTCTATTTATCAGCACTGGAAATAGGGGCAGGATGACTCACAAAGCATCCATGATCAATGAACAGTTCCATTTAATATTGTTTTAAGTGCAGCATTTACCCCTGAAGCTGAGCTATCTACCCAGATGAAATGGTCACTCAAGCAAGTCAAACAAGGTTTGAGTGTCACCAGACTAAATGACCAGCATTTGTTAGAAAGCATGTAACAGCTGTTTGTCTGGACGAAGAGCTTTAAAAACATATTAAAGCTGTTTATCCTAACCTGCTTCTGGAGCTGCAGATTGCATTGTGATGGACTTTCTGTATATATCTAATAACATGGAGAAACTCCAAAGCGAATGAGTTATCTATTAATAGGTAAGGTTTACTATACACCACTCTACTCATGTGTATCAGATGTGTGCTGTAGGCTCCTTCCAGTGCTGCCTTTATTAAAACACTCTTTTGTTAGATTAATCATTTTACACGGACAATGTAAAGATTAGCTATATCAAAACAAATTATGTTAAATTCATGATTTTGATATAGGCCAGAGGTTCTTCAGGGTCTGCCTGATAGTTCACATTTTTTGCTTTGTCCCTGATATAGGGCACCGCTTGGGGCAGCAGTGGCCTAGTGGTTAGGGAGCTGGCCCCAGGATCAGAAGGGCATGGGCTCGAAACCCAGACCAGTAAGTTGCCCTGAGGTACCCTTGAGCAAGGTACCGTCCCCGTCACTGCTCCCTGGATGCTATCAATAGCTGCCCCCTGCTGCACGTATGGGTGAAACGCAGAGGTTGAATTTCATTGTGTTGTGCTGTGCTGCATTTCACAATGACAAGAATAGAGAAAAAAATTTTAATAATCTCACTTTAATCTCAAACATCATAACAAATACAAAGAGCTCTCAAAACCTACATCTTTGCTGAATCCCAATCAGTGTCTCACATTCTCACAGTCATAAATATATTAAAAAAGAATACAATAAAGGAACTTTGTGGGTAAAATTCTGAGGTGTGCTGTGCTGTGTACTCACAATGACAAGATTTGTCACTTTCACTTCTGATGCTGTAAATCTGTCTTTCTAAATGAATGAGGGTTTTATTTTTGCTTACCATCAACAATTTGGCTTGGACAATAATAAAAAAAAAAGCATGCTAACTATAAAGCAGCTTTAAAATTTCCAGCAGTGTCAAACTTGATCTGTTTTAAATCCACCCTAAAAAAGATATTATGCATGATTCACTGTTTATTGTGTTATGTTTTATGCTGTTTAAATATTTTACATTTTTAGATGAAATTGAGCTTTTTAGCTTATTCTGGGGCAGCAACTATCTTTCCATTATAGCTGTTAAATAAACAATAATGGAATTTAGAAATAGTTTAGAAATGAATTTAAAAAAATAGAAAGAAAGAACAAATTAGAATTCTAACTAACATAGACACTCATCAAAAATGTTCAATAATCACTGCTTTATGGTTAAAAAAAGCATAAAAATGCAACTATTTAACCAACATACAACAATAATATTGACTGATGTGACAATACGCATAGACAACAGAATATGCAGAATAAAATGACAACTATCTAGAACAGTGTAAGATTTCTCCACAACCACAGGGTATGTCTTCTGATATGGTTGTTTAAAAAATGAGAAGCTACTCACTACATCATCAGGGTTAAATAAATGGTTGCCAGTGGAAACATATTCATCACTGCAGTACTTATCCAATGGAAGGCGTTTGCCTATTTGCTTACTTTTTACGATTATACATGTCGTCATATTTTGCTCCCAAAGTAGACTAGACTTTTTTGTATTTTTTTTTCCTGTGGAGGAAAAGTTCTCCAGGCTTCTTCAGGCACATGTTGCCAAAAAAGTGGGAAAATGTCTGGAACTTGCTATACCCGTGACATAATTCATTATCCAATTTACTGCTTCTGCAGAATGATTCTGACTCAAGGTGCCAAGGTTCATTATTACAGAGTCGGGGAGGTAGAGAGGGAGATAATTACACCTATATATATCCCCAGAGTCCAATTTGCAGAGCAACACTCCCTTTTGGTGATCAGTACATACAATATTGAACAATAAACTACAGAATTCCAAAGCAACTTATACGTCTTATAAAGTAACCATGTTTTTTAAAATAGAAAACATGTAAGCGATTATTTAAGAAGGGCTGTGCTTAGTATAAAACATACATAGAATTACATACACACTACTACTGCTTCATCTCTTTTCCTTAAGGCAGAAAGTTTTACACTGTAGTTTTGCACTAAATAGAAACATAGAAACAAGTTTAGTAATAATTCATCCCCTATCTACCCATGTTACCCCTATCTAACCTTCTAACCTTACCCCTATATTATTTATAATATATTTTGTCACTATTAATTCTCAATTCAGCATTTAAGCTGGATTTCAGAGCCCCTTGAACTTTCACATCCATCTAGGAATTATGCAAAATGGGTTGTTTTGCTATTAGACTTTGTGTGCGTTTTGTTCACAATAAAGCTGATTGAACACAATAGTCGATGTCACCAGAATAAGATTATCTGACAAACAGATATTTTTTCAGAAGAGCTCATTAATTTTTGGGCTAAAGGTTTGTGTCTAAATGCAGAAGAGAAGGCAAGCACTGAGTGGTATTCTCAAAAACGTAGTTTCCTAATAAGACAGTAAGGTATTTGCCATGCGGCATATCATTTGCATCATAAATCGCACAGAGAATGAGACGCAGAGAGAGAGAGAGAAAGGGTGGGGGGGGCAGAGAGAGAGAGAGAGAGAGAGAGAGACAGAGATAGAGAGAGAGAGAGACAGAGAGAGAGAGAGAGAGAGAGAGAGACAGAGACAGACAGAGAGAGAGAGAGAGCGAGACAGAGATAGAGAGAGAGAGAGAGTTGTTGAAGACCACAATAAGAATGAACACACATACACTGTCTATCTAAGTCTCTTACCACACCCATCACATACATTCTTGTTGAGCACTGCTCAACACACACAGACACACACACATACACACACACACACACTCCTGATGGAAATGCCACTCTTGATCTCCCCATCTGGTGGAAATAAATTAAGAAAAACAGCATTCGTCTGCTCAGGGCCAGATAAGGATCCCTCCTGTCTCCTTCGGAGCCTGCCGGCACTCTGCACAAACACACACACTCACACACACACACACACACACACACACACACACACCCACACACACACATAGACACATGCACAGACACAAATACACATATCAGCAGTGATTATACTCTCTTCGTGTTCACCCTGCATCCTCTGCTTTGGTCCTGTGCTTGTCTCTCTTGTTCTCTGTGTGATGTTGTTCTACAGGAGCTTTGTGTTGCAGTGAAAGAAGAACATCAGTCGAGGTCTGCCAAAGCAATTACACCAGCGGTAGAGTAAAGCCTGCTTCTGCGCCTGCAATTAGAACAACAGGCCAAGAGCACACATCCCTGAAATTAATAATGAAAAAAGAGACAGCGGAGATTCACCACATGGGTGTGTGTGTTTGTGTCTGTGTTTGTGTGTGTGTGTATGTGTGTGTGTGTGTGTGTGTGTGTGTGTGTGTGTGAGAGAGCGAGAGAGAGAGTTTACTCTCTTTAACAGGTTAACTCCTCCAACCAACTAACTCTGAGACATGTTTAAAAATGACTTGTTGCACAAACACTCATAAATCTATTTACTTATAAAATGCACTTTCTTCTTTTCCTTTTTGCTTATCTGGTGTTGATGAAAGGAGGAAGGGTTTCCCTTCCGAGTCTTGGCTCCTCCCAAAGTTTTGCCTCTGTCGCCCTCAGCTTAATCACTTTGGATGATACTGCTTTGTGATGAGAACAGTTGCAAAAATATCTGTATAAATAAAACTGACTTTGTCTTTCATCAAAATACCTACAGAAGTTCCTCTGGAACTGTGATTGATCAGAATATTCATCACACGTTACAATTTGTTAAGGAGCCTATTGGGATGATGAAACCTTTGCCAAATTCCCCATAAAGGTGAGTGTCATGGTAACAGTTAAAAATCAACACATGATCAAGTGTTTTTGTTTTTTTATTATGTGTTATTACATGTTTTTATTTCAAAATTGGGTGGATAACAGTGTATATAAAATATCATATACCATCCATCCATCCATTATCTGCCGCTTGTCCCAAACGGGGTCGCGGGGGGGTGCTGGTGTCCAACCCAGCGCACACAGGGCGAGGACGGGGGACGCACCCTGGACAGGTCGCCAGCCCATCGCAGGGAGGAGCGAGACGGGGACGGCACCTTGCTCAACATCATATACCTAATATAGCATTTGCAATCCAATCAGAGGATTTTCATTTGTCTGTTAAACACCTGCCCCAGAGTAGCTGGTTCATTACGGTTAGCAAAATTGATTGGCGTGTGGAACTATGCATTACTATGTTTGTCTTACATTGTAAAAATGAAGCTCAATGCTGCCTTTACTGTTGAGTGGATTGTAGAACTATCTTAGATGGCTGGCAAACCCATTTATAAAGCAATTCGCAGCTTTTTAAAAGCACTTATTATTGATTTATCAGTAACAATGAAATATTACTGTACCTAATGTGCCTTTTTATATTTGATGTACCCTTTTTGCAGCAAAAACTTTAATGATGGTTGTTGTAGCTATTGCATGTGAAGAACAAGATGCATTATATAGTGCATATGTGTATAATATGAGCATGTATTTTCTGTGTAGACAAATGGTTAAACAACCGAAGATGTTCCTGTTTGTACTGTGTCCCTGGTTAATTTCCAGTATTATTTTGGTATACACCACAGCAAACCCTTTTTGTTGTTGATTTGATATCATTCCTGGGGTGAACTGACTTGAATTGACTGTATGCATGAACAGTGATCTCTAGCTTGGCAGACAGACAGATCAACAATTAGAAATAGTTTGTGATCTGTCTATGGTGGGAAACTACCTTTTGCCCTGTGTGAGCTGGGATAGACTCCAGCAACCCCTGTGACCCTAATTAGGACATGTGGCTATGAAAATAAGTGAGTGACTGAGTTTTAAGATCATAAAAGATCAAGATCAAGCTTTAAGTTTTAATCAATTGTAGTACATTACCATTTCACCAAATTAGAAAAAACCTTTGAAAAACTATTGATCCCAGGGGAAATATGATCTACAGTTATTTGTTCCTTAATCACAATGTAAATGTATTTTCAACATGATTTTGAACCAAAATGAACCAATAAGACAGAGCCTTTAGGTCTGTGCGTGCAATGGCTGAAAAACAAGACACGCAGGTCTAAAATCACAAACCAGCCACCGTTCCTTAGAGGACGCTGTGGGTTGTGCGAGGGGTCAGGGAGAGTGACAGGAAGGAGAGAGAGCGAAGGATAGGGTGAAAAGAGAGATGAGAAGGGCAACTGAGCAGAGATGATTAAAAGAAAGTAGTGATAAAAATAAACACAGGGTGGCAGATGCAGAGGGCCAGAGAGAGAGAGAGAGAGAGAAAGAGAGAGAGAGAGAGAGAGAGAGAGAGAGCGAGAGAGAGAGAGAGAGAGAGAGAGAGAGAGGTGAAAGGAGAGAGGGTAAGGCCATGCCAGTCTAGAACAGGAGCAACATGATTAAAGAAAATTTTCAGAAGAAAGAGAACAAAGTCTCTGAAGAGGCAAACAGAGAGCACTCACCTAGCAACTTGGGATGGGCATTTTAATGAGTTTTGTTATTCAGATATCTACCTTTTAAAAGGATTTTAATGCTAAGTGTGATGACTACAGAAGTATGGACATAGTTATGTATGAGCAGGCCAGAAACAAATGAACAAAGTAAAGCAGAATGGCTAAAAGAAGCCAACTTTATTTATAAGAAACTTTATTTTTTCACTCAACAACCCTGCAACACTGTAGACAGGCCTGCAAAACATCACAAACTACAGAAGATCATTTATTTTCCTCTACTTATGCCAACAAAAACCTGGCTGTTGACCTGAATTTCTTTTTCTGCAGGTTTGAGAAGGACAAATTCGCACACTTCACCAAATCTAGCTCAATAGTAGCAGCCCTTGTCACATCTCTGGCAACTCCCTACCAGCCATCTGATACAAAGGTGGCACTTGAGATCTGTGAAGAGGGTGTGAGATGACTCTTCCAGAGACAGAAAGGCTGGAAAGTACTAAGCCCAGATGGTGTCTCCCCCTCCTGTCTTAAAACCTGCACCAACCTGTGGGTTTGAGTCTTAGCACATTCTCCAACTGATCACTGGAGATGTGTGAAGTCCAATCCTACATAAAACTCACAACCATAGTCCCAGTTCCCAAGACACCCTCCACCAAAGGACTGAAAGGCTATAGGCTTGTAACTCTGATGTCTGTTGTCAAGAAATTCTTTTAATTACTTACAATTTAAACCAACCTAACGGAAGTCATAATGCAGGTAAACAGGTTAGCAGATGATGCAGTCCACATGGGACTGCACTATACCTTGACCACCCATGGACATATGCAAAGATCTTGTTTGTGGACTTCAGCTCAGCATTTAATACCACCATACCAGAAATTCTCTTCTCCGTACTCCCAGCTCAGTGTCTCCCCTGCCATCTGCCACCCCCAGCTTCCTGACAGGCAAGAAACAGCAGGTGAGGTTTGGAGAAACCTAATTTCTGATGTACAGACTGATGCTTATACGCATCCTGTCCCCAATGCTCTTCTCACTAGATACTAATGGCTAAACCTCCAAGGACTGAAATAATAAAGTCCTGAGACTTCATCCAAAATATCAACTAGTCTGCTTATAGGCAGAAGGTTTAAAGAGTGGTGCTCTAGAGCAGATAAAAAACTTGAAGGTGAATAGTTTCAAAACTGTGCAGATGAACTTTAAACTTTAGGTGACGTTCTTCCTGTGCAGTGTTCTCTCTGACAATATCGAACACATGTACCACTTATTCTCATAAATGATGTGAGGTCATCTCTTTCCACATTTACATGTGATGTGTAGCGTATGTCATCTGTAATCTGATATATATAAATGTATACTGTAAGTAGAAAATAAAACTTGAAAGGAAATTCCTGGTATGCATGAATATACATGGCCATTTAATCTCATTCAAGAAAGGATTTGTCTTAAAACCCATTTAAAATCACTTTCAGAAATATTAGCTTTGCAGTTTCATTGTTCATTGTCCATTGCAACAATATTATGACTGCATTATAATTTATAAAGAATTTAACTATTATTTTGCATTATACTTTTTCAAATATTTCAGAAATTGTAGTGTGTGATTAAAAAAAGAAAATTAAGTATTTGTTGGTGTCCCATTGTTTTATTTAACCTACAGATGACAGGGTATATGAGTCATATTATGGAAGAGAAAGCTTCACCTTTTGTCTTGACACATGCACATCACACATATAAACATCAAATCTAAAGACTGCTTTTTATAAATATGTGTATTTCCACAAGTCAGTCTACTGTTAAAATTGGATAGTTAACACACTGTGGCACTCTAAATTAGTTATTAGCAGCACTTAATATGAAGTGGGACAGAAAAACTTACAGATTAGGTTCACAATACGTGTGTTTAATAATGCAATTAAGATCTGACTAAATGCACTTACAATACTTCAGGTGAAATTCCCAACCTGTGCTTCACCATGGCCCTCCAGAAACCAACCTAGACAACCCTGAGTGATACAATGATAAGTTTCTACAGCATCTAACTGAATATCAGCAAGGTGGAGCTACAAGATAAAGGTTTCCAATAAAGTGACCAGTGGATGGTTTAGATAAGAGTCCATAAACCAGAGAACAGATGGAGGTGAGACATATCCATTTCACACACATTTACAGTGTCAACAGGAGAGTAAGTGGTAAAGGCAGTGTAAAAAAAGGCAAAGAAAAGTCTATTTTCCAGCAGAACTGCATTAGGCCGGCCTCCAGCAACATGCCAACTAATATAACTCACAAGATGCCTGTCTTGAGAAATAATAAGAGTGAGGATTAACAAAGAAAGACAGGAACAGAATGTACGGTGTGTGAGGAGTGCTAAGCGTGGCCCTGGGCTGACTCACAGTGTTCCAGCAACAGCATGGCTGACAGTGCTGAGTTTTCCCAGGATTGAGGTTACAAGGTCAGACAGAAGTGACCCGGAATCAACTCAGCCCAAAAATACAATTCTGCATGATACGGTCAGTTGCTCTAATACTGAAATAATGAGAAAACTAATAGCCGTATGTGGCATCCTTTCTCAAATGATACATCACGTTCGTACTTCAGGGAGATACGTCACTTTAGAAAGTTCATATGGAGGCAAAACCATGTGCTATTTATACAAAACTATAGCTCTAAGTTCTGATTGACTATGAGCATGCTAATTAAGTTTAACAAGTCATGTTAAAATTAATTTGTTCTAAAACAGAAAGAACGGTAAACCTATATACCTGTGTTTATAGGTAAACCACTGTGAGGCATGGCCTGGAGGTCTGGAGGCCTCTTTTGTATAAAATGATAAAATACATCCTATAACACTGTTTAGTGGGGTCCATGACTAAATCAAAAATGTCCAATAGATAAAGATAAATATATATTTAGATATATTCCTAATAATAATCAAAATGAGCATTTGCTCAGTGTTTGAAGATTATTCAATGATCTGTGGTATATAGACATACATATATATATATATATATATATATAGAGAGAGAGGTAGAGAGAGAGAGAGAGAGAGAAAGAGAGAGAGAGAGAGAGAGAGAGAGAGAGAGAGAGTGAGAGAGAGATTTTCTTTCTTTCATTCTTTCTTTCTTTCTTTCTTTCTTTCTTTCTTAGCACTGTGGTATAAAAGCAATAAAACCCTTGTACAAAAAAAAAAAGATCACAAACGTAATAGCTCTGATGACCAAGAGACCAAATTGCAGGCCTGATTCATGATAATTCACTCCCTTTGGTGTTCTACTGCTTAACTACACAGCAATTAGTAATGATCCCACATGCTGACAAACATCTGATGTGTTTCTTCACTGTAGCTGTAAATTTTGGCTGATCACTGCTAAGCAACAGCAATGGTCTCTGTTTTAACTCTAAAACATCTGAAGCCTCAAGCACACATTTAAAACATAGTTGGGAGCTTCTCTTCTTTACTTTTTTATTTGTTTGTGCTTTACAAGAGAAATGAAACACCCAAGGTTCCCTCTTATCATGAATAATATTGCAACTGTTATAATCTACTTTTAGTGTAATCAGAGTGTTTGTTATGCTCTATTGCTTAAAAAATTCCAAGGTGGAAATTATATGCTTTGTGCTTTAATTTATTCAAGGCAGTTGCAGAGCCGCTGTATGTGCACACAAAGAAAAGGCCTTGCATTAAACTGAAAGTTTCTGTTCCCTACATTTTCAAGCTTTTGAGTACCATGTGCCACTGGTTCAAAATGATCAACAGGAAGATGAATAATACTCCATATATTAACCAGAGCTGGTTTATGTAAAAATGATGATGGAGTTGCCAGTACTGTTAAAGTGGCTGCAGGCTGATTTTCTGCTGGCTGTGGTAAGAATGGGGTGAGGTTATCAATTTTGCGTACTCTATCAATTGTGCCTCTGCTTAAAACACTTCACTAAACCACAGATCACACCTGAAAGCTCACTTTGGGCCAAAATCTATCTCTAATGCCTTTGAGACTCAGTCCTATCCCTTTTGTGGTGCCGCTATGAAGGGGTGTCCTGATTTTTGCTCAGATATAAGACAAGGGTGAAGTGCTTATGTAAGATGGCCCTCAAAACTGAGGTTGGCACAGATGGCAAATCTGCCCATGTATGTAAACCCATAGGACATAGTGAATATGGAAACAAGGTTTAAATTAAATTAAACTTTAAATTAATGTAATTGTTTCATCTTTATCTCATTCAAATAAGAAAAAAAAGCACAGACTTTTGACTTTCAATACAAAGCGTATGTGTGCTAGTGTAAATACATTTTTTCTTTTTTATCCTTTAAGAGTAAAAGCAAAAATATATTTAAATGACTTATTTTGCATTCAAATTATCTTAAATATAAGTATCAGGGATGTGGGCCTTATATCAGGTACCTTAGTCTGAGATGGCATAGCACACAGAACAAACAAATGCATGTATGTGTGTTTGTGTGTGTGTGTGTCTGTGTGTGTGCGCATGTGTGTGTGTGTGTGTGTGTGTGTGTGTGTGTGTGTGTGTGTGTGTTTATGTGTGTGTTTGTTTGTGTGAACTAAAATCTGGGTGTAGGGGTTTCTCTGCTCTTGAGATTTAATCCCTAAAATGTCCTTGACTAAGGCCACAGTGGTAAGTCCCATAACAGAACACACACACACACACAGACACACACACACACACACACACACACACACACACACATAGAGGTTGCTGTAAAAATATGCTGTTGTGCAGGCAGGCAGTGTGTCACTGGATTGATTTTTTTTATTTTTTTTTGCTCACATATTCCTTAAGTCTCCCTCTGTCTCGCTCTGCCCCCCTTTCAAAACACACACTAGAGAAAGAGCAATGCTGACACAAGGACAGACCCTAGTCTGGCTCGGATTCAGAGAGAAAAGCTCTAAATCCTTGCCTTACACCCTCTACTTCACAGGCTTGTGGGTGTGAGGCTATACCAACACATGACTCACTCATGTATAAGAGACAGCTCTCTCTCTCTCTCTCTCTCTCTCTCTCTCTCTCTCTCTCTCTCTCTCTCACTTTTAAAATCTTTGTCTTTAAGACCTGTCAGTACAGCTTTAGCACTGGCTCCATGGACTGTATTTGACAGTGCAGTTTTGACAGATGTATTTCAATTACTCCTTCTTGATTTTAGGCTTAAAAATTATGGCCTTCCTCTGCCAGCATTTAAAAGTAGAAAGTGTCCTGGGTGCCAGTCTAAAACACCACCACATACACGGCAAAAGCTATTATTACCAAAAGCGTTTTGTAATTAATCAAAATTAGCAAAAAACTACAGAATTCAACACTCATTTCCTGTCAATTCAGAACAGGGATTGTTGGGGTGCTGATGAGTGCTAACAGTGGCCAAGATAGCATTTCACTTTATTCTAAGGTTGCATTGACACAGGTATTAAAATTGACATTTTTATTATTCTCATCCTCAGAATTAACCTGGTGACAAAGAAACCAGGCTTAGGTACGGAGGTCCTGCTACAGGTAAGAATGAAAGGTAATTTTCTGGTTAACAGCTTAGTTCGGATCCAGTGAGGGCCCATTATAAGCTGTATTATGGTGAGTTATGTGTGTGATTATGCTCAGGGGGATGAGCAAATGTTATGCTAGTTGTGAGGCTTATGTAAAATGCATGGCAGAGTGAGACTAAGCTCAAAGGTTCTGCACTTTTTAGGGCCTCTGGGTCATGTTACATAGCAACAGTGAGTCAAGCTTCAACTTTAACCCAGTGTTAGGACCATTTATATATGTGTGTGTGTGTGTGTGTGTGTGTGTGTGTGTGTGTGTGTGTGTGTGTGTGTGTGTGTGTATTTGAGTGGAAATAGCACCAGTAAGCATGTATTATTTAGATGGTGAATCATTCTTGGCACAGCAGTGACATTGATCTGGCAGTAGTGTGTGTATATGTGTGTGTGTGTGTGTGTGTGTGTGTGTGTGTGTTGCATATAGTGGACAACAGCAGATCTTCTGGAGTTTTCAAACAATTTGAGTGTCACTGCTGTTCTGAGAGAGATGTCCTCCAGCCAAAAATATTCAGCCAACAGTGCGGTTGAATTTGAGGACTGAGTTGATGGCCCTCTTAGAATCCATGCATAATGCGTGACTCTCATTCTCACTGCAAGATGAAAGATGTCATCTCCTCTCTGTCATTACATTTCTGAGTGATGCACATAGCAACCATTTTCTCCACTTTTTACAGAGGAGCAATCTCCAGCTTCAATGTATGTTTACTGTAACGTCTTGTCATAATAAAGAAACCTTGACCTTAACTTGGCTTGACTATAATGCTGTTAAGGCTGAGTAACAACACAGCTATGATTTGGTTGCAGATACAAGAACACAGGCGTACCCAGACACATCTTATTAATACTGTATGACATCAGTTTTACGTCATGATTTGTCCTTAATATTTATTAACCCTAGGAAGAGCACTTTGGGACCATTTTAATGGGGATATGAATAAAGAATTCATATAAAGATTTGTTTATTGTTGTGCTTTTTACTGTCATTAGTGAGTTAATATTATACTCACCAAATAATAAATATAATTTTGCAAGCAACATCTTTATTAGCTTTTCATTATTAGAGGAAATAAAATCAGTTCTTGTTGGAATCCATATTTGTGTACTTTTATGGAATTCTGTGTAGAGCATTTCAAATATACAAATATTTTTTTCACAAAACACTAAAACTAAAAATAGGAATGGCTTGGAAGAGCTGGAAAGGGACTCTCTTGAAATCAGAATCCATCATAAAGCTGTCTTTGTGTGTGGCTTATTTTAAATATTTTACAGTTTTCTCCTGACTTGTGTGTTCTGAATTGTGTATGTGAAGTAAAAGTGTGCAGATGTGAAGCAAAAGATGAATTGATAGTGAAAGCTCAGTACAGACACCGGCTGACATCTAGTTTATGTCATCATTTTCCATTTTCCAGTCCTGCACTTTCTTCCAGATTTTCCTACTAGGCTATTCTGATAGGTCATGGCAAAGCCACCCAAACTGAGCGAATAAATGCCCCCACTATTTGCAAAGCGCATGAGTTCTGCCCCTTTATCTTTTGGAAATGCTGACTGAGTGCCCCATCACACTCTGCACCAAAGCTCTTAGTAAGAATTTCTACTCCATCATGCATACATGCATACATTGCCTTCAGAAGTCTGGCAACAACTCGTCTGCTTTTGAAATGAAGAGCATGTTTGTCTAAATAATGATCTGACAGTTTTCCTTTGCAAAGCACTCACAAAAGCACATTCTCTATTGGATCAAATGTGATTTCATCACCTAAAAACTTAAGCTCTGAGGAGTTCTGACATAAAATGTTCAGGGTCTAAGGTTGCATAATGTTTGAAGTGTTTGTTATTTGTTGCTTTCAATACTGACATTGGCAACAGTTGCACGCATGCAGAATTAACAAGCCACACATTTTCTTTCCGTGTTGAATAAAATCTTATCTGCTACATTCACATTCACATTATTGATCAACAGCAAACAATATTGGTCCGAACAGCTCAGGCCAGGTTTTAAGTGCTTAAAGACTTAAGATTTAGTGAGAATAGATAAAATCTAGATCTAGATTTCATAATGATTTTTAATTGGATTTATCATAAAGATGGCATTCAGCCCAGCCACTAGGGATGCACAAGCCAGTGTATTTCTTTGTACTGGTCCCAAGCCCAGGTAAATGGGGAGGGTTACATCAGGAAGGGCATCCTGTGTAAAACTTGGCCAAATCAATATGCGGATAACGAAACAAACTTCCATACCGGATTGGTCAAGGCCTGGGTTAATAACAACCACCACCAGTGCTGTTAGCCTACAGGGTGCTGGTGGAAATTAGACTACTGTTGGCCAAAGGAGAAAAAGAAGAAGAGGAGGAAGGCATGTCTGGAGGGAGCAGGAACTTAGAATGTTGGCAGCATGACTGGTAAAGGGAGAGAATGAGCTGATGTGATGGAGAAAAGGAATGTTGATATTTTGTGTGTGCAAGAGACTAGATGGAAGGGTAATAAGGCCAGGGGTATTGGAGGAGGGTTTAAATTGTTTTACCATGGTGTGGATGGAAGGAGGAATGGGGAGGTGTTATCCTGAAGGAAGAGTATGTGAGGAGTGTTTTGGAGGTGAAGAGGGTGTCAGATAGGGTGATGAGTTTGAAGCTGGAAGTTGAAGGTGTGATGATTAATGTTGTTAGTGCTTATGCTCCACAAGTTGGTTGTGAGATGGAAGAGAAAGAAGAATTCTGGAGTGAGTTAGATGAAGTGATAGAGAGTGAACCCAGGGGAGAGAGAGTGGTGATTGGTGCAGATTTTAATGGACATGTTGATAAAGGGAACAGAGGTGATGAGGAGGTGATGGGTAGGTATGAATGCTGAAGGTCAGATGGTTGTAGATTTTGGGAAAAGGATGGAAATGGCTGTAATCAATACTTATTTTAAGAAGAGAGGAGCACAGGGTGACATATAAGGGTGGAGGAAGATGCTCACAGGTGGATTATATTTTTTGCAGGAGGGTCAGTCTGAAGGAGATTGGAGACTGCAAAGTATTGACAGGGGAGAGTGTAGCTAAACAGCATATAATGGTGGTCTGTAGGATGACCTTGGAAGTCAAGAAGAGGAGGAAAGTGAAGGCAGAGTCGAGGATCAAATGGTGGAAGCTGAAGATGGAGGACTGCAAGGTCGAATTCTTGCAGGAGTTAACACGGGCACTGGGAGGTGTTGAAGTGTTACTGGATTGCTGGGAAAGATGTGCAGCAGGTCAGGGTGATAAAGGATAGAAATGGAAACATACTCACAGGTGAACAGAGCGTGCTG
The DNA here is from genome assembly GCA_017165825.1 of Hepsetus odoe. Taxonomy (NCBI): domain Eukaryota; kingdom Metazoa; phylum Chordata; class Actinopteri; order Characiformes; family Hepsetidae; genus Hepsetus; species Hepsetus odoe. The sequence goes on along the minus strand of CM029379.1, from coordinate 21,475,036 downwards.
AGCAGATGGAAGTAGTACTTTGATGGGCTGATGAATGAAGAAAATGAAAGCGGGAGAAGATTGGATGATGTGAGGATGGTGAACCAGGAAGTGCAGCAAATAAGCAAGATTGACAGGCAGCAATGAAGAGGATGAAGAATGGAAAGGCTGTTGGACATACTAGTGGAAGCATGGAGATGTTTAGAGGAGCAGTTTCTGACCAGATTGTTTCACACAATCTTGGAAAGTGAGAGGATGCCTGAGGAGTAGAGACGAAATGTACTGATAACTATTTTCAAGAATAAGGGTGATGCACAGAGCTTTGGTAACTATAGAGGGATGCTTGCTATTGTGATCTGCAGTGAGAGTAGGGAGCAGCTTGAGGAGAACCTGGAGAAATGGAGATCTGCTCTGGAGAGGAGAGGAATGAAAGTGAGTAGGTCAAAGACAGAATACATGAGTGTGAATGAAAGGTAGGAAAGTGGAGAGGATAGGATGCAGGGAGTAGAGCTGACAAAGTTGGAGGAGATCAAATACTTGGCATCAACAATTCAGAGTAACATCGAGTGTGGAAGAGAGGTGAAGAAGAGAGTGCAGACATGTTGAAATGGGTGGAGAAGAGTGGCCGGAGTGATTTGTGACAGACGGGTACCAGCTAGAGTAAAAGGGAAGGTTTACAGGACAGTAGTGAGACCAGCTATGTTGTATGGGTTGGAGACGGTGGCACTGACGAAAAGGCAGGAGGCGGAGCTGGAGGAGTCAGAGTTAAAGATGCTGAGATTTTTGTTACGAGGATGGACAAGATTAGAAATGAGCGTATTAGAGGGACAGCTCAGGTTAGACATTTTGGAGACAAAATTAGAGAAGCAAGGTTGCGTTGGTTTGGACATGTCCAGAGGAGAGATGAGGATGATATTGGGAGAAAGAAGACCAAAGAGGAGGTTTATGGACGTGGTGAGAGAGGACATGAAGGTGGTTGGTTTGATGCAGACGACCGGAATAAATGGAGATGGTTGATCCACTGTGGCAACCCCTAAACAGGAGCAGCTGAAAGAAGAAGAAGAAGAAGAAAAAGATTAATATTATTATTACACGTTTATATTTAAAACAATTTGATAAGGCAGGGGTCCCCAAACTTTAAAGCTCTGTCAATCTTCCTCCCAAATTACTATTGCTTCCTTCCAGACACTATTTCACCCCTCCTTTAAACTTCAAATCTCTTTCCCATTCCAAATGAGCAGGTGAAGAGGTTTCAGTAAAGAACTGAACAGGGTTTTAATCATATCTACATACTTTAAAAATGTCCAGCCTTATCAGCCATGCTGTTAAAATACTGCCTCTCTTCTCCGTTCTATAGAGCCCCATACATCATTGTAGTGCTCCAGTAAGCCGATGTTTTAGATAGGGCTGAATGAAAATGGAGAGATAGTAAATGAACACAATTTTCTTCTTAGTTCAACTCTTAAGCATGTTTGCGTAACCAGATTGCCTCTTTATTTTTGCTATAGAGGTAGCGTTGCATCAGAAACCACATAAACTAGTCTATGTGACATCTGACTTAAATCTCTCAATCTCTCAAAAAAAAAAAAGGTTTGAAGGCCACATTCTGCACATCCTACACTATGGTTTCTTTCTTCTCCAAAGGAACTGTGGGGGCTGCTGGAGGTTACGTTATCCAAGCATAAAGGATAATGTTTCCTTTCCGTACAATGATTAATGCTTAAGCTGTGCACAAAGATACCTTTACAGTCCTACCTGTGCTTTGTGTGTCTACATACACACACCCACACGCACAGGAACAAGAAATTTTCTCTAGGCTAAGCCCCTGTCAGTGTATCAGATATCACACAGCTCTACAAATAATCAGCGTATCTCAGTGTGTTTGATTTGCTGAACTTTCACTTCTTTTGAGGTGTGCTTATAAGAGCTCACCCTGTTTGTGCAGGGAAAGAAACATGGAGTGCATAAGAAAGCTGGGAATCCTCATCGTGTGACGAGCAGGATGTGGGTGAAACTGGTTGCGTTCTCACTGAGATTGAGAAACCATATCATGGTGCAACAGCATTAAGTCTGATGGACAATGGGAGAAATTAGTAATAATAATAATAACTAAGGAAAGGTGAGCTGACATGCCTATGTGGTGAAATGCCAAAGATAATAATGCAAATACATTGGACTTACCACTAATGCAGTTTAATGACAAATGAAAGGGAAAAAAAAGAATTGCTGATATTAGCTACTGTAGGTAGGCGTTAACTGGACCTAGATCAGTATAAAAGGGAAATGTTTTAAACAGTGATTGCACAAGAAATAATATAATAATCTTATAACAGTATTTATCTCATATGGCGCTCAAACAAATTCACATTTCCATTCCACAAAAAGCTGCTCTTTGGGTCTGTATGTTTTGCATCAAAGGCTCTGGTCAGACATTATCTTGAAGCTCAGGTCAGCTTTGAGGAGACCCTGCAATTTTTCATCTGCAATTCATTGTCATTTATAGCACACTCCTCCAACAGCTAACATATTTCGTCCTCTCTCTGTCTCAGATAAGACATGAGTTGGAGCCTGTGATATACACACACAGTCACTGCATACTGTCAGGATACATCTGATATGATCTTTGCCATAAATATTTTTACATTTTTCAAAGTGCACACACTCATTTGAAGCACTCTTGCAAAAAAATAGCACCCTGCAGCCTGGTGGCTGGTGTGTGTAGTTAAGTTACATACTTGCTGGAAGGCTTGAGCAAAAAAATACATATTGAGCTAACATTACTTGTTATAAGAAAGCCTGATATCATTGCATGGAGTGTTAACCAGAAGCATTTAAAGTTCATGACTTTTCCATTTCACACAAAGGTCCAGAAGTATTAGCACCTAGCCAAGGGTGCCAAGGTACTTGTGGATTCCCATAACTGTTGTACTTCATTATCACATAACAACAAATTGGTTTGTCTGAAACTTGTTTCCTACCTACCCGTGTGAGATTTTTTTCCCATTTTTTTCCCCTTCTCTTGGTGTGCTCTGTGGCTGTGAATTTTAATCTCATGGCTTTTCACGGTCTCTAAACAATCACAAAGTTTGTTTCCCAGTAAAGTGACATGCTGTGATGTGTCATCTCAGAAAACACAGGGTTTAGCTTCTTATTGCACCAGCAGATATATTAATGCAGCCCCTCGCATTTTCCATATTACACAATTTATATTTTCTTCATATTTTCAATGAAAACAGTTTGATTTAGGATGTGATTACTGTCTCCAAAACCTTTCAAACATTACGCAATTTTTGGAGTTTTTGAAAATGCCTGTGACATCACTAAAACCATTTATACAAACAGCGCGGTTCATCCCTGCCCATTCAGATCTAAAGACTGGGGTGCTTTTAGGAAAGTCTAGGGCTGAATTATGATTATTATTTTTAGGTGTATAAATGTGATAAACATAAACACCATAAGTGGACCTTGGGGGAAAAACATAAAATATGAAAAAATGTAGGATATGAGCACTTTAAAGTCTGCTGACATACAGTATAAACAAGCTGCTGAAACGGATACTAAGCAAGCGAACTCTGCTAAACGGTCCACAGAGATACATTTTCTCCCGGATGGAGGGTTTCCCCAGTTTGATCGTACTGAATCAAAACTTTGGGGAAGGTACGCAGTGTGTAATGTGTGTAGTTGTGCTGTAAAGATCACAGTCAGGGCTGTATTACATTAGGAGCTTCATGCACATTTGCACAACACAAAAACATTATGAAAGGCATCGTTAAATAATGTATGTATCCTATTATGATTTTCTTTTTTCTTTTTTTTTTACATGACCATTTTCTAACCTCCCTTTATCCTTGAGAATTAACCAGGCTGTTCTTCTAACAGCAACTTTAGCCCTCGTGTATGTTAATGAACTCTGCTCTGATTGGCTGCCCTGTTCTGTGCCCCATTCAAAAAGCAGTCCAGATTTGCTTAACTCCAGTGCTTTAATACAACCATGACAGACCATCAAAAGGTAAACACACACACAGTCCCAGGCAACCCTTAGGGAGAACATGCAAAATCAGCAACATGCAAACACAGAAAGCATCCAGCTTGATAACTGATCCCAGGACCTTCTAACTGTGAGGTTACAGAACTAATCACTGCTTCACTGTTCTGTCCAAGGATTATGAATTTCAAGGATTTCCAAAAGTTTTTTTGAAAGAAATGGCTCAGGGCCACTCCAAACAGGTTCTGATTTCTTATTGAACAATACAGAAAATCACCTCTCCTGAGCTGAGTCTTGAAAATAGCAAGGCATAGGATGTTTATTTATGGCATGTGCTGACCTTGATGACTTGAAACATACCCAGTGTTTTGCAGGAATTTAATGAAGATGTTACGACTGGTGAGTATTCACTCATGGTCTTGGTAATGAAAATCTCAGCATATAGCAGCTTCAGTGACCAAATTACCATAATCACTGACTGCCAGACAAACATATTCTCCTACATGAATATTACCCACCATAACAGCTTTGATTTATTCTGAGTACCATGCGAATGAAGCCAAGCTTATCCGTAGAAACATCTTAATAACTTATTCAATGGTGCAATCAGTCTCAGCCAGCAGGAGCAGAACAAATGTCATTATGCTCCTGGGGAGAGGTTAGGCTTTCTCTAACCTGCTAACTGAACAGTCACTGAGGTTCTTCATCTCTGCTACTAAAAGTGATTTATTCTGATTTATGCATCACCTTGGGCAGGAGGGCTCATAATGATCCTTCTGTAATGACATACAAAGACATGCAAGCCGTATGAACTTTATTAATTGTAGTTCTCTGTGTGCTACTGAAGGTGCATGTTTGCTCTATATACTAAAAAAATACCATAGAGGTTTTTATTGGCACTGCCGTAGCACAATCATGAAGTGAAAGTGACTATTTGTCACTGTGAAACACAACAAAATGCAACCAATGCATTTAAACCTCACACACATGTGCACCAGCACCCAGGTAGCAGTGATGGGGCGGTACCATAAATATATGTGTGTGTGTGTAAATATATATATATTAATTCCTGTGCAAAAGACTTTGGCATATTTTGTAATATTTTGAAAAATTCTGGTTTACGTTAAATGTTATAAATGATCTTATATATCCCACCCCTAGTAGTGAATGTTATAAGTGGTTATAATGCTGTAGCTGACTGGTGTCCAGAGTCATGCTATATCTTTACTTGACTTTTAAAAATGAAGACCTTTGCAGGACTTTATTGATTCAATAGCAATGACATTCCATAAGCCTGGTTACTGATATTGATGTCATACCATGCAACATGATAAATCTCTTATTGTGTGTTTTCTTCAGAAAACATGTGAGATGTGTTCCTTCTTCTGCAACCAGGCAAGCACTTATTCAATCCAAAGACCAATAAGTTTCCATTTGTTTCAACTACGTATTCTGATCTTATATTGTATTGCTCATAAATCACATAATCTTTACACTGGGGCAATGCCTTGATTAAATTTGCCCCATGTAATGGTATCTAGCCTAGGTGTTTTTTCTTCTGCTAGCCGCAAAACACAAAGTGATCCTGTACCATGGAGTGTATCCCATAACCTACCATCTTTAACAACCATTACCTTGCAGTGATTCAGAACTGTTCTCATTCATCATTACCTTTCTGGGTGACTCACTCATCGTGATAGCCACTTCACTCCCACACAAATTCACTCATCCCAGGGGTGTCTGTCGTGACTTGACTCTGCTGCCTGCCTGCCTTAGAAGTGTGTTAGGTTGTTAAATGTAAACTGCACACACACAATTTGCCAGCAGGGTTAAATAATAAAATAAAATAAAAAACTGTGAATGATGCAATCTCACAGGCCCCCAACACCTTGACAGTAGAAAGCATCAATATGACAGCAATAGTACTTTTGCCATAACTTAATACCACCTGACATTTCTGTGCAAAGACTCTAAATGATGCTTCTGTCATGTCATCTACGATTACCTGCTGGAAAGAAATCATCCTACAGCAGGTTCTAAAAATTGAGCTTTAAATTTCATTTTCTTGGTGAAAACCTGCAAAACTATTAATAAAAAATTGCTCTGCTGTTTCTCTAAACCCCTCATTTAATATCAGCTGTTTGTCCTGATTTGCTTCACAAAGGGTGCTAAATACAGGGCAGAGTCAATGCAGCTGATGAATTTGGCACCTGCAGAACAATTTACCCAGCCTGAAAATAATTTTGAGGTTAGTGGTGGCATTTGTAAATCAGCACTTGGCAGTTCTGAAAACGAGAAAGTGTAACTTGTGGAACTGAGTGAAAGTCAGGCTTGAATAAACAAAATAAAAGCTCAGAACAGAAAGAAATGAAGACAGAAATTTCTTCAGAAACTTAGTTTGCATTTAAAAAAGGTTTCCCCAAAGATTTAGTTTGCAAGAAAATATTTTAGACCAAGGCTGCATGCAGGAGGTATCAGTCCCACCAAAAGTGTCTGCCCAAGTGTCTCACCAAATACTCAACAAATATCTTACAATGTGAAGAAGATATAAGCCTTTCCCTGATCTTTTAGTGCACTTTCACTCTGTGTTTGGCCCACATCATTTCACTCTGTATTAATGCAGGCTTCACATGCCGCAGGAATTAAGGTAAATTTGAGTTGCCAACTTGGAAGTTGCACATGAATGTTTCCCTGACTATTGACTTTGAACATTTTCTTGCAGTCTAATCCTTTGGGGGGAACCTTTTTCAAATGCAAACTAAGTTTCTGAAGAGATCTCTCTCTTCATTTCTTTTTGTTTGGAGCGTTTCGGGATTTTAATTGCTCAAAGTTGTAATCAACCTTTTAACACAAAAGAGAACGTGTTCAAAAAACTGCAGCTGCTGTTTATTGTTGCTTATGTACATCTTTACAGTGGACTGGGGATGCTACACATTGCAGGGACACTGTGTGCGTCTGCCTGGCATTGGAGTGGTTACCTGTCTAGGGTGTTGTTCCACCTTTTGCCCTGTGAGCGCTGGGATAAGCTCAAACATCTCCCAATGACCCTGTTTAGCATAAGCGACTCCGATAATGGATGTTATATTCAGCTCCATTAGTAATTTTATCTCTTTGGCTACTGATCTAAAATGTTGTTTATTTAGATCAGCTCTTGTCTTAAACAAAAAAATATATGCACTTAACAAACTTCCTTTAAATGCACTCATCTTTATAAATGTGTTTGTGATCACTACAGTGCACAGCAAGTTTATTTCACTTCTTTTCATACAGTAGACTGTCCTCCAGTAGTTTCCTCTATAAGCCAACTGTAAATACATCTCATACAGTAGATCGTTTCTGTTCCTGTCACCATACAAATGAATCTAACTTTACCAATGTTTTTCTTTTTTTTCTTTTTGTTATGTAATTCCTTCTTCCCTTCGTTCTTTTTCATTTTACCACAACACTCTAAGCTAAGAAATTCGAAAAGCTCATTTACATACTGTTTTCTCCTTTTTGCATGTGTAGTAATTTGCATAATTATGCTTTGTAAATCACACGCATATCGCACTCACAAATTAGTACTCTTTATTGGGGATCTTAGTAAATCAAGGCCTAAGTGTGCTTAATTGTGCTTGTAGCTTGTCCTCTAAAAAGCTCATACACACATACACACATACACAAACACACATACATTAAATGTAGATTATAGAACTTTAGACATGAAACTCACCTACTTAATATTGTGAATACATGGACTTCATATAAGCCCTGAAAGTGTACTGTGATATCTGCACCAAGAAAAAGTGAAAGTGACTATTCTTGTCATTGTGAATACACAGCACAGCACACAGTGAACCACAACAAAATTGGACCTCTGCATTTAACCCATGCAGACAAACACAACGTGCAGCAGGGGGTGCTATGAAAGCACCTGGGGAGCAGTGACAGGGAAGGGGTTTGAACCCACAATTTTCCAATCCTGCCAACTCCTTAAACACTAGGCCGGACATTAGCAGCAGAGCCTTAATATTCTGTAAGTTGCAAGGTGGGGCCTCGGGGATCAAACTAGCACATTGTTCAGCACATCCCACTGAGACTTCTTGACTTTTTGTCATGTTCCTCAAACTCTTCCTAAACAGTGGTGGAGTGTGGCAGGGCTACTGGCTGTATATAGTCAGCATAAAACCTTGATTGGTCTTGCACTGTAACAAAATAAAAAGGAGTTATTTAACCTGTCATATTTTTCATTAGTACAGAAAATAATATCCCTCTTTTCAGCTGCGCCTGATGTCCATCTAAGACAAAACCCATTATTATATAAATATTCAAGTAGGTCAAATTGTTCAGTGTCAAACTTTACCAAACACACTACAGAGCCAAATACGCATATAAAACATATTTACGTGTGCATATAAAACCACACACAATCACACAGTAACACTATTTGATATGTTCCGTGGTTGTATAGTGCATTTTCTATAGACACAATCTGAAGTGACAGCCTCCCTTCACCATTTTGTCAAAATGTCATGATAACCAATAAAAATTTATCAAAATGAATTGAAATAGCAGTAAAAAATTGCATTAAAGTTACTTTTTTGGAGATGAAAAGATTGTTTTTTAGTGGTCCACTACTAACAGTCACCCTACTCTTAAACAAAAAAGGTTTTTGTTCTATCAATCTTACATACTGCAGTGTTCACCTGTAAAATCAGGACATTTTTATCCAGGAAATGTATCAAAACAAGTTCATAAAGCTACATTCCTTAGCTTTAGCAGGACAGTCCATCTTAGGCTGTGGTGACAGTGTGAGACCTAAAGGGAACCTAATATAACCCAAACAGGTGAATAGATTTCCACTCTCAGACACCTTGGGGCTTCCGCAATGTGACAGAACACCACTTTGTTAGGCTTCAGTCAATATGGGCCAAATCAGCCTTCAGCCTGGCAGGCACACGTTCCTTCACCTTTTAATTACATGCTAAATATTTAAACAGGATCGAGGAGCAACTCGGAGGAATGTTTATTGGAATTGCAAGAAACTTTTAATGCAGCCCCATTCTCCTTAAGCCTTCAGACTCTCCCCTGACCCAACCCTTTCTCGTCTCTTCTTCGCTTTCTTCTTTCCCCCTTATCTCTCTGCTATTGCTGGAGATTGGACTCATCTTAAATGTGTTCTTTCTTCTTTCCTTATACTCTTTAGAAAAATGCTTTTTAGCCTAGAAAGCACAAATCCAGTGAAATTTGAATGGGTGAAGAAAACCTACATTATGAAGAGATTCTTGAAAGGTTAAAAGCGCGGCACATCTCCCTAACAAAAACAGTTCTTTAAAGTAATTGCTCTCACATCGCTCCTCACTGCTCACCAGACATTTCAGTTTTAATCTCTAACACATCTTAAAACACCTGTGGATAGAAATCTGGACTGTCTGGCAGGGTCCTGAGGACTAATGTGAGAACCACTGCTTTCAAGAACAATACATTGTAAGGATCACTATGGAAACGTATGATTCTTCTATGGCAACGACAAGAAAACTTTTTTAGGCACTTTAAAATCAACATGAATTGGTGCGTACGTGCAAGTGTATCACGTTTCTCCATTTTTGATAAGAGTGATCTGCATATACTGTACCTGCCTACATCTACATAGACCTGCCTACAAACTCAGTACAAACGGTATAGTAGTCAGCCAATGAGAGTTGTCACAATAAAACTCCATACCTTAAAAAAAATGTAAACTTTTAAAATAAAAATAAAATGGACCATTCCTATTGATCTGTTTGTTCATTGCTGAGAGAGGGTAACAAGAAGCTGATGTTTTCAAATAATTTAAAAAGAAAACAAAAAAAAAATACTAGAATATAAAATAAAATTTAGAATAAGATTTAATTCGGACACTCATTAAATTTAATACTATCTAAAAATGTTCTTTGACCTAACTTCATAACACTCTTTGGTGTTATTTAGAATTTTTGTTTAAAAAGGCTTTTCAAAGAACCATACAGATGAGGATTTCTATCATAAAGGAGAAGCTTTTAGACCTGCAAAGACCATGTACTACTTCAAGGGGATCTTTGAGTATTCATGGTTCTTCATAAAACCCTTGTTCTATAAAGAAGCATTTTTAAGCTAAAATATGGAAGTTAAGAAAAAGATGATTTTCTTAATTTAGTCCTGAATAAAGTGAAGCTGAATGATATCAGAGCAAAATAAATTAATAATAATAATAATAATAATAAGATGGCATATAATGCAACATAATATTCTGGATTCTGCATCATGCTCTGGTCCAATACATAAGGTTTGAGATTGATTATGTGATTGTATATCATACATGAAATAAATAAATTATTTCCACAGCTTTGGTTTCTTTGGTTGTCAGTATAATCTGTTGCATTTATTTACTTGTTCACACACGACTTTTTAGACCAGATTCAGATACTTAAATAATTTATATGCATAGAAAAAGACACAGACTGTAGTTCCCTGAAAGGTCAATTTTCTCACCTGCCACGCCACTGGCACGTCTGCCCCTTCCATCCCTCTTTCCTATCTTCACTCAGTTTTGTCTGATGGCGACAGGGCCAAGAGGATGACAGTAACTGAGAGAGAGAGAGAGAGAGAGAGACAGAGAGAGAGAGTGAGAGAGAGAGACTAAGTTTCATCAATCATCACCAAGCTCATCCTTCTGCAGGGGCTGCTGATAGAAGCCACTTTTTCCTCCTATCTCACCCTTCAACACTGCTTTGATTCAGCTTTACTGAAATTGAACAGAAATGACAGAGCAAAGATGATTTATAACTGCAAAACTGGTTGAACATGGACATGGACACCTTCACCATCATCCAACCTGCCCTTCACAGCGGGGATACTTTTTCCAGCATTTGTCACAATGCCTAAGAACATCTTGGTGGTGCCTTGGGTTCAATCACCCAGTTGGTTTATAAGTTTGATGGGCAGTTATGGGCATTATTAACTTAACTATTCTGCTCTCTTTAAAATAACAGTGCCAGAAAAGTCAGGGGTAGTCAGAGAGGGTTCTTTGGAGGGATGGCAAATTTGGTTTCCTAAAGAACCTTTTGATGGGGACTTCATGATTCTGGTAAATAAGATTTGTAAGTGTGAAAAACCTTTTTAGAGGATCTAGTGCACTTAAAACATTCTTATCTGGAAACGGTTTGCATTTCAACTTGCAGAAGCTTGCCTCATTTATTCTGATCTACTGTGATTCATTCTTTTCACGGACATTCAGCATTCTATATTTAAGGATTTATCTACACAGTTTTTTTTTTCACAGCCATCTGATCTGTTGTCCCCTCCCTCTGCCGTGGCAATGTTCTAATAACCATTAATAACTGGTTGTTTTAAAAAAGCCGGGCTGCACCCTGAGTTTAATTAGACATTCGTTCTATGTGCTTGACAGTTGCTGGACCAGGATGCTTAGTGGTTTCACAATAGTGGCATGGTAAAAATGACAGGAAGATGATCCATCATTAGAAAATGGCTGAACTCATGAGCATCATCCTTCACAATCATCCATGTTATCCCACTTGTATGCTCTACAGGGGTCATTTTTTAACAATACAGATCTCCAGTGGCCTATGTCTAGACTTTGCAGATATACATTTAAACGACAGTGATGGGCATGATTAATGTTTCCACAAAGCTGGAAATGTGTATTCTTGCTATTGTTATCAGATGTCATGGCTGTGCATGGAGGTTTTACCGGAACAGGGCTGCCGGCAGTGAATGAATCAGCCTTAAAATGATCATTATCTCCAACATCCTAGCTCAAAAAATGACTAATACCATATGTGATTGTTTTGTTTTTCTTCCTGTTCAAAAACAATATGCCTGAGTTTAGTAATTCATAGTGATGTGCTCTAAACTCGCCAGCCTTTGAAGGATTACTCATAGATCACTCTGAAAAGCAAAATTTAAGAACACAACATATAGCATAACACAAAATGTATATTTTTATTTTTGCTAAGGTAATGAGCTTTGTGACATAACATATCTTGATCTGTTTCATTTGTATTTGATATATTCTGTTCTTGGGACTTCATCGGTCATAACATCAAAGTTCTAACCTTTTCCTTCATTAGGATATGCCTTTAGCTTGATCTGGCTCCTCTTTACTTGACCTGCTGTAATGCTGTGACCTGCATATTCTGTTTGATTTTTGATTCATAAGCAGATATCAAACACAAAGAGAATTTTTCAAGGCATTGCATTTGACATATTTCCCACACAACCATCATGTGCAGGAATACATTCTCTGGAAAAAAATATAAAAGCATAATCTACAAAGCTGAATGTTTTACTGAACTCAATTGCTTTGTATATTTAAGCTTACCTGGGCACAAATGAACACTGTATGACTGTTTGATGTAGGCACAGTGTTAACTGCAATAAAAAATCAATACTGTGTAGAGACAGAGTTGAAATTGATTGAATTCTTTTTTGCCGCTGAGAGGCTTCAGTGAGTGTTGCCATGCGTTTCACTGGACAATGCATTTTTTAGAGTTAAGTCTCTGTATGATGTACATATCGTTGAGTTTTTAGTGTAAATTGTTTTTGAAAGAAGGCAGTTTATAAGCATTAGTATTTTTGTAATCTGTAAGCATCTGTAAGCAATTTGTAAGCATTTTCCACTATATTATATAAAATTTCCGATATAAACACTTTTTAACTAAACTGTAAAACTAAACCCAATCTATTCGAGCAATAAGATGTTTTGCTTGCAAAAATATGAGACCACTACAGCTGTCCAGTCCATCACCAGGCAGATACACAGACTGACAGATTCACACTTGGAGGCTGATCTCCAATGCACCTCACCTGACCTGCACTGAGGGAGGTCTCCGGAATACCTTGAGGAAATCCAGAAAGAACATAATTAATTGCCTATAATTGCAGATTACCTAACTTTTCCATTGCATATAACCTTACAAAATGTTTTTTGGATTTGATGTGGTCAGTGCAGCACAGACCCTTATGCAGTGTGGCTAACATAAGCAGCGACAAGGCACAATAGACTTACAGTACACTTCTACCATGTTATCAAATGATAAGGACTTTAGACAGGACTGCTGTTAGCAAAAAAAAATAAATTTTTCCAAATAAACACGATTTTTCATTTAGAAAAATGTGGACATACTTTGGTGAGAACTGACTTTTCTCAGATGTCTTTTCTAAACGTTAACCTGCAGGGTCCCCCAAATCGCATGCAGGTGGCAGGAGAACAAAAAAAGAGTACACTTTCAAAGCCACTTTCCATTAAAACTGCAGTCTCTCAGGTGATGGCTCGCGGCCGCAGACTGACCTTGCATTCCATCAGGCCCGTTTTCACACTGCGCACACCAATCAGAAGAGTGAAAACACACCAGCATGATCACTGCTATGATCCTGCCTCTGCAGTTGCCACATAAACAGTGGCAGAAAATAAACGAAAGGACACATGTACCATTGGAATAAACATACATTTGGCAGCAACAGAAAATGTCAAGATAATTAGTAAGAAGCAATAAAGCTTGTTACTAACTTATACTAAAAGGGAGGCAGTTTACTAGTTGGAGAAAAGTTGTGATGTTGTGACACATCAAGCTTACAGAAACAAAACTTTCCTCAAGTACATGGTTATTCTACAGTCTATTTGAAATTCATTACCATTTCAGATGGATATTTACATCAGAAATCATCATCTGTTCAGAAAGTAAAAGGACCCTTGGCCTAGAGTGTGGTTTCAGGTGTATATGTGGGTGTTTGTGAATTTGTACTAGAAACAGGCTTGTCCCAGACGACTTATGGTTGCTCACATTGGCAGGGTTAGTGAAGTGGGGGTGTGTTAGTGTGACCCAGCGCCCTCAGAGCTCTGGAGATTCACTCTTGCGTAATGTAGAGCGTATAAGAGATCAAACATCTATATTTGTGTGTGTGTGTGTGTGTGTGTGTGTGTGTGTGTGTGTGTGTGTGTGTGTGTGTGTGTGTGTGTGTGTGTGTGTGTGTGTGCACGTGTGGCACAGCAATCCACCCACTCTTGTCTCTGTAGGGAAGCCCTGCCTCATGCACTGGCAGGAGGAAGTGAGGCACGTTGCCCATGGAGACACACAGAGTTTCAGCACACAGCCTCTGAGCCTCAAAGATTGCTCAACTGCAAGCCATGCACACACATGCTCACGTGCACACACACACACACACACACACACACACACACACACACACACACACACACACACACACACACACAAACAGATGTTGGCTCTCTTATACACTCCACATTTTTTCCAAAACATCTGCTGTCAACACTCTAGAAATCAAGATTCCAAAAAGGGTGGGTGTCATGTCATTGAAAAAAACATTTTGGTTCCCTAAAGAGCCTTTCATTGAATATTTCCTAAAAGAATTGCACTTCTGTTACTGAGAGGAGTCTAGGAGAGCCTCCATATAATAAAAAGAAATTTTGAATAAACCTTTAAAGTGAAAAAAGAACATTTACCTCATTTGAAGGTAAAAATGCTTCCTTGTTGGCAACACTCGAAGAACCCAAAATGTGTAGATGCAAATTTTAGGGTCACCATATATACTGCAGATGATCTTTTTCAATGGAAAGGATTACTGTTGACCTTATTATTTTGTTTTGTTATATTGAGTTTTTTTTTTTCCTCTATAGTTGGCGGACTATTTTCAAATCTTTGGTGATACTGAGGACTCCAGCAATGCCAACCAAGCGTAGCCCCACGGTAGGTGTCTGTGATAAAATAGCCTGTGAGCAGAAATGAAAAGTACAATTACTTCATTACTGTATTTAGGCAGAGCTTCAAGGCAACTGTAAGTTACTTGATCTTTCAATTAGCTGCTTACTTTTTTACTTTCTTTTTATTTTAAGATAAATATCTGTACCTTCTCCCTACATTTTCAGAAAACGTAACGTTTTTGTATGCTTTTGAGGGAAATTATCCATTTCTTTTGCTTTGCTTCATTGCTCCCCTTCCCAACAACAAGACAGTTTTAAGCAGAAATGGACAATAGGTCACAAAAAATATTAACCTTTTGTGTATCCATCAGGCAGATCACACACAATTAGTGCAACAAAAGGAAAATTATATAAAGACAAAAACAGAAAATGAGAGCTTGGATGGTTGGAAAAAACGTATTGAATGTCATGTTTGTGACAGAGTGTATTCATTTTTTCCAGTAGTTTGTTTTAATTGAGGTAAAAGTTCAAATCTTTGAGTTATAATAATATGGTGTGAAGTTCGGTTTGCTTCGCATGCAGACAGCCAGTAGACATATCCATTACTTTGATACTGTCGGTATATTTAGGAGTCTGTACTCTTCTTAGGTAACAAATGTGTGCCTTTGCCACTTTTGTGTTTATCTCTGTATAAGGTAGGCATAGACTCAGCATATAATATTACTATAAAACTGACTTTATTCACAATATTCTTGCTATATGAATGCACAAAGAAAATACATGCCTATTAATAAAAGCATACACTCATGCAAAAAGAAATAATTAAATAAATGAATCAAAAGCTTTCTCTTTTTTTGTCTCATAAACAATCAGGTGCATGAGTTCAACACTGTAGGTATTGGCCTGGCACTCTGTTTAGAACTCTAACAATGCTGTTTCTCAAATGCCACAGTGATGGGAAATGTCAGCTCAACAGCATGGTCATCTTGTTAGCCTCCAAGGGGAAACAGCAGTTAAAAGGTGCAGTTTTAATAAAAGACTTTGTTCACACAGTCTGTTGCATAAACATGCTAACTAAATTACACTGTGTGCACAATTATTAGGCAAGTGAGTATTTTGACCATATCATTTTAGGCATACATTTCAACTCCAAGCTGTATGAACATGAATCCTAATTGTATTTAAGCAGATCAGGTGATGTATTTTTGTGTAATGAGGGAGGGTGTCGTCTAAGGAGATCAATGCCCAATATCACGGTGCGCATAATTATTAGGCAGCTTCCTTCCTCAGGAATACAGAGGGAGGCAGCTCTCTTGAAATTGCTAAGATTTTGGGATGTGATCACAGAAACATCAAACGGTTTGTTGCAAATAGTAAAATCAAAGAAACGCCAGAAGCATGTTGAGAAGATTTGAGAAGAATCAAATGTGAAGCTACCAGGAACCCAGGAAGCTCCAGTGCTGTCATTTCATATATACAACTGCAAACTTCCTGAAGTGCCAAGAAGTAGAAGGTGTTCAGTGCTCAGAGACAAGATCAAGGTAAGGAAAACTGAAACCCGACCACCACTGAACAAGACACATTAGTTGACACGTCAAGACTAAGACCAAGAAAAATCTCAAGACAGATTCTTCAATGCTCCATCACATGCATGGAAGTATTCCAATGTGTGCTCACCAGTGAAGGCCTTAAAGATGAAAAAATAATGACATGGACCCCTTCCTCACCTGATCAAACCCTATTGAGAACTTGTGGGCTCTTCTTAAACGGGAGATTTATGGTGAAGGAATACATTTACATTTAAGGCATTTAGCAGACACTCTTATCCAGAGCAACTTCCATGTCCTAATTACTGGGACAGCCCGCCTGGAGCAATTCAGGGTTAAGGGTCTTGCTCAGGGACCCAAAGGTGATAGTGCTGGAGGTGGGATTTAAACGTGGGACCTCTTGAGCCTCTTGGTACATAGGCAAGTATCCTACCACTAGACCACCGCCACCCTCCAGCTCTCTGAACAGTGTCTGAAAGGCTGTGTTTGCTGCTGCACAAAAAGTTGACGTGGTGGTGGTTGGTGGGGGAATACTTGGCTTTGGACTAAGAGGTGGCAGGTTTGAATCCAACCTCCAGCACTACCACCATTGGGTTCCTGCATTAAACTCTTAACCCTAAGTTGCTCCAGGGGAACTGTCCCTGTAATTAGGACATGGAAGTTGCTCTGGATAAGAGTGTCTGTTAAATGTTGCAAATGTAATTCCTTGTAAAACATTCAGGGTTATTAACATTTTAGATGTACTATTAGCTGACTAACTGTATTTATATTAATAAATGCATCTGTATTTAATACTCGTTTGCCTAATAACTGTACACAGTGTTTCAATTTCAATTTCAATTTCAATTTATTCTTGTATAGCGCCTTTTACAACAAAGTTGCCCCAAGGCACTTTACATTGAAGGTCGGTGATGGAACAGGTTACAGTAATAGATGTTAAAGCCGGACGACTACGGAGGAGAGGAACCAAAAACTCCACTATGTGGAGAAAAAAAAAAAAACCTCTGAGGGTCCGAGGTCAACCGGCTACCCAACCCCCTTGGGTATACTAAAAGTGTTCTTATAATGAAGAATGGAAATGATTTAAAAACAATATTTTTCCACCTTATTTCTATATGCATATATATCATTAAGCCTCAATAACCAATAGAAATAAGATAAGAGTCTCAGATAATTGGATGGATGGATGGATGGATGCATGGAAATACATGTGAATTTTCATCTGTGCAAATCAGCTATATGCTCTATATGTAACTGATACTATTGAAAAATCCTGAAGAATATTTCAATTTAAATCCAGTAATAAACTCCCAAAAGACAATCTGCTATCGACAGCACTGCAGTCCGAGACACAGCCAAGGGTAAATGTCCATAACAGAATTCAGCAAAATTTAAAGGTCAAGCAAATATCTTGACCCATCATGCACTGCTTGTTTTAGCATCGCTCCCTTTTTTAACACAGTCAGTCCAACTCATCAGATAATCATGAAGTGCTTGGTAGCCTGCAGCATGTGTGTTGAAGAAGGGTAGGCAAAACATAATGCGGTGCTGGGACACCTTTGGGTTTGTGCAGCTGAATATCAGAGAGACAACATGGCCTGAAGGAAGCAGGGAGAAAATCTCAGTGCCAGCAGAAAAGAAAGAAAACATTTGCCAGATATGGCTTCAGCAGAAAACCAGGAGTGCCACCTCTTCCTGGTGAGTGGAGTAGTGTAAACTCACAGTAAAGCAATAATAATTTAGGATATCCACCCATCCATGATCTGAGCTGCTTGTGCTAATCAGGGTCATGGAAGGTGCTAAAGCCTATCCCAGACCTCTCAGAGCAAAACGCATATAAAAAGCCTGGACGAGGCCACAGTCCATCGTGCCACACCTAGAAGCCATAATTGTATCTCCAATCCAGCTCATGAAATCCAAACAGACACAGAGAGAAAATGTAAACTCCAGACAGAGAGGACCAAGGCTGTACCACTGGGGAATCAAACCCTAACCCTAACCCTTCTAGAAACAGAACTAAGAGCTTTTCCACCACTGTTTTAGGCCAATTTAATCAAAAGGCAGTAAGTTACTCTGTATTTCACAAGAAGTAGAAAAGCACCATGGAAATGACACATACACCCACTTGTTGCAAACACTGTGACCACTTCTGTTTTGAATTCTTTTCTTCATAGATTTTTTTTATTTTTTTGTGAATGATATTATCAGACACTTTCAAACAGCTACCAAACGTACTGAGTGAAAAGCATGACTTTTCCTTGAATTGAGTTTCTATGTATCTGCTTTTATCTTTCATGAGCAGATCGGATCCAGCAGAAAGTCTTCTCAATACACATTTAAATTAAAGAAAGGAGACCAACAAAAATATACCTCTATGTTCCAAGGCCTTAACATATTTCACTTTTTTGTTCCAGTTTAAATGATGAGCAAAAAATGGGTTTGAATCTGGAACATTCTTTCATAATTTCAATCATCTGAACTTTTCTAAATTCTAAAATCCCTCCAAGTTTAAATTAAACAAATCATAGGTCTTTACTGAGGTTTCATGCTTTTACTCCCAACGTTTATAGAAATGTTCCTGAACTTGATGGTTTAGATAAAAAGTCAGATATTGTAATAGACAGAGCAATATACCTAAGTCGGGGTTAAAATACAGATGAAGAAAAATGGTTAGTGGTTAATGTGGTACAGGTTTGTTTGTGAAACATAAAGAGAAGTGGAAATAGGTTAGTATTATAGTATGTGGTATGGTTTTTACAGTAATAACACAGATAAAGAGAGAGAGGTGAGGATTATTTTGTATGTTCCATTGAAAGGACTCATCTCTGAGGTCAGATGTTGAAACCTGTCTGATTTAGGCCTCCTCTCAGGAGAGACAAAGCAATTACAGGACAGAATAGTCTTATCCAAGTGGCCATTGTGTCGCAGTGCTGGGCTGCTCTTTCACAAGTGTGTGGTGTGAGTTCAGGGGCGGTGGGAAGAGAAGCTTGAAGGACAGGCTTTGTGTCTCTGTGACGAGGGATATTGGCTGTAATTGCTTGGTCTTTCTGTTAATTAAGGTTCGGCGAGAGATAAGAGGAGTAGAGCTCTATGTGTGTGTGTGAGGGGGGTGTAAGTGAGTAAGAGCATGCAGATAAAGGGACACTTTCATCACAGATTCCAGCAAATTCCTGATGGCTACCCTACATGTACTTTGTGGAAGTAAGTAAGTGGAGGGGAGAGAGAAAGAAAGGTGGAGGATGGAGCTGGCCAAGTGGGGGAAAACAGTGAAGAAGTACTGCCACATTTCAAATATAATTGGAGAGCATTCACAGTTGCAGTGTGTTTTTATAGACAGCATAGGGGACCTAGTAAACTTTAATAGGACATCATTATCCCACCACTTTACAATTTGCTCTGTAGCCTTCAATATGCCTAAAGATACTTATCAAAACATGCTGACAAGTTTCAAGCTTGCATCAACTGTTTAGTCAATTGTTAATTTAAAGTGCATACATAGTGTTTACGACAATAAAACTGCAATGGTCTTTGAGCAGGACCTTGTGGGACATCATCAAGTTCAGACCATGAAATTTGTCTTGGGTTTCTTTCCTTACACAGAAACCAGAACACTAGGACAAATGGAGAATGTAGGCAAAAGGGATAAGAGGGCACTCACCCAGGCAGGTGACAAAGAGGAATAGTGGGAAACACCATTCATAGTGAATATATACCAAACTGTAAACCACAGAAAAATGCTTCCTCTGCATTTAACCAATAGTCACCACGCAGAAGTGGGCAGCCATATACAGCACCTGGGCAGCAGTGATGGGGACAGTACCTTGCTCAAAGGTACCTCAGGGATTTGAACCCATGACCTTCTGATCCCCTAGCCACTAGGCCAACACTGCACCATGTCGAAGAACAGATCTTTCTGCAATCCCATTAGGGGTCACCACAGCGGATCTCCATTTCTCTGCATCTTCCTCCTTCAGACCAATTGCCTGCATGTCCCCTCTCACCACATCCATAAATCCTCTTTGGTATTCCACTTTTCCTCTTTCCTGGCAGCTCCATTTTTAACATCTTCCTCCCAGTATAATTCTCGTATCTCCTCTGTACATGTCCAAACCACCGCAACCTTGCTCTTCTAACTCTGTTTCCAAATGGTCCTACCTGAACTGTCCCTCTTTTATACTCATATCAAATTCTGTCAATCCTCGTCACACCCAACAAAAATCTCAACAACTTTAACTCTGGCATCTCCAGCTTTGCCTACTGTCTTTTTCGACAGCGCCACCGTCTCCAATCTGTACAACATAGCTGGTCTCACTACTGTCCTGTGAACATTTCCTTTCATTTTTCAATATTTCCTGCCATTCATTTCCACCCAGTCCAACCTGCCTGAACTCCCTTCTTCTCCTCCATGCTCCAGAAGATACTACAGCTCTGTGCATCACCCTCATTCTTGAAAATCGGTACCAGCTCACTATTCCACTCCTCATTCATCAACCCCTCAGATTACTCTTTCTATCTGCTCCACATGCTCTGCTCATTTGTGAGAATGTTTCCATTTCTATCCTTTATCTCCCTGCAATGATGTGAAATAAAATTGATTGATAATCCCTGCATTTAAACTAAAGTAATGAGTTTAGCAATGTTTGTTCTAAAAATGGTATTATGAGAAAGTACAGATGATTTTGTTAAAGTGAAGTGAGTAAACGGTCATCAAATTACATACTAACACAAACTAAATTCAAGTACCTGAAAACGGTATTAAATTATAAAGTAACTGTTGACCTAAAAGCCTTAGAGATTGTGAGAATCCACATTTTAGATCTTTAGTCTTGTAATTGAAAAGCTTGCCATAGTGGTATAGATTAACGTATACTTTCTATTGCAGGTGTTCTCTTCTTTCCTATGTGTAAAGGAAATAGTCTATGGCAATCGACCGTATACTACAGATTTAGCAGATATGGACAGTCTTTAGAATTGCTTGTGAATGCTTTGAAGATTCATCATTGAATACTGAGCTTTAGGTTGAAGAATTAATCAGTCAAATTTGTAACCAGACGTTTCTAAAATACACAACATCACAAGACAATGCTGACAGCACAATAGCTGAAGATTCATGCCGTCACACTTTCTTTGCTACTATGTTCATATACACAACACTTATTATCATGCAGCTGCCATACGTTTCATCAGCAGTTCTCATAATGCTGTGCAGAGTTATGCTGTGCCTTTCCCCTAATGGGAAACTGGCATAGAAGAGCATCTTCCTGACAGAGGAGTGGTTAGTAATGGGCTTCCGGCGCATTGCTGTTTCCCTATCACCGAACACAGTGAGAGGAAGAGACGGTGTTTCAGAATACTTATATGCAAGTACCTATTGTTTCCTAATCTGTGTGGACCTCACTCGCTCTCCATCCACTGCTCCACTCTGCTTTGGAAATGATCATAGAAAGCCATTAGAGCAATGCTACTGCATCTCAGCCTGCAGTCCATGGAGACTTCATTCATCAGAGTGAACAAGAACAAGAAAAGAGTCACCGTGCTCATACACATACACACACACACACACACACACACACAGAGAGAGAGAGACAGAGAGATGTATAGACTCTCTTTAAGTCATTCCTTTTGCTCTCCCTTGTGAATTGCACACATGCTATGCTATCTCTCTCTCTCTCTCTCTCTCTCTCTCTCTCTCTCTCTCTCTCTCTCTCTCTTTCTCTTTCTCTCTCTGTCTGTCTGATAAACGATGAAGTTGCTGTGTGGAGAATGAAGAGAAGGAGAATTTGCATTGCAGTCACAGAGCTTCATTTGAATGCCTGGCAATCATCACTGGGCTGCTACAGTGCCCTCCTGGCATAGAGTGAAGCAATCTAAATGAGAAGGGGGGGGGAGAAAGAAAGAAAGAAAGAAAGAAAGAAAGAAAGAAAGAAACCGTTACCAGAAAGAAAGAAGAGCAAAAAGACAAGAATAAAGGGCAGAACAAAATAGACAGATGGAGAGAGGGACAGAGAAAGGAGAAAAGGAATGTGTTTCTCAGATGAAATGAACAGCGGAGCTGATGGTGACAGGAGGACAGAAACAGCTGTAGAGCTGCATGACCACAGGCAGAGAGAGGAGGAAGAGTGATCGGGTCACAGAGGCGTGTCAGTGCTGAAACATGCCAGCAGGCCTAGAGAGGGGTGCTGAGGAAGCGTTGTCTGTGTGTGTGTGTGTGTGTGTGTGTGTGTGTGTGTGTGTGTGTGTGTGTGTGTGTGTGTGTGAGTGTGTGGGTGTGATTTACATGAATCAACACCCACCTGTCTTTATTGAAAGGTCACACGTTCCCCCATACGTTATGACTCCACCTAAAGAACGATCACAGCATTCACTCTCTCTCACATGCACATACACACACTTGATGGATTAAGGATGGAGGGCAGACAAGCAGGGTGAGTGCGTGTGTGAGTGTGTGTGTGTGCGTGTGCGCGCGCCTGTACTAATGTGCTCGGGAGCCAGCAGTTTCCCCTTTCCTGGCTTTTGCCCTCCTCTTTTTTCTTCCCCTCAGTGAGTGGTTGCGGTCTTTAATCGTTTGCGGCACCTGTCCCCAGTAGCCCTAATGTCCTCTATCCATCACCAAGCTGATGCTGAACACACACAAATACACAGCCACCCACATCACACAAACACACAGTGCAGTGTGAATGTGTTTGAGTATGAGTTTTTGAGCTTGCATTTGACTGTATTGTATGAGTCAATGACTTCTGTGGATGTGTGTGTGTGTGTGTGTGTGTGTGTGTGTGTGTGTGTGTGTGTGTGTGTGTGTGAGTGTGTGTCCAGCCCTAGGCTCTAAATAACACCCAGATCTACACAGAACACCAGAACGCACATTTTACATGTGTCTCATCATGCTTCCCAACCTAATGTTCCTCTTCTGAATGAATGCAATGATGTGTCCAGCTAATGTGGTAAGATCTCACTACAAACTAAACTCAAAGGTGATTGGTTGTTTTATTGTGGCAGGAACACATGACAGACAGCATTAAAGAGGAATTTAATTGAACCTGGTCTCATATAAAACCAAGTCAAGCAGGTTTTTGTCCATTCAGTCTACATCCCACATCTCAGTACACAGGCAAACGAAACATTGTTCCTTCAGGAACATGAAGTGACACAAAACAATGCAGGTTTATGCATGAAGAAATTGTTATGAATAAATTGATGAACTATAATTAAATAAAAAATCACTCCTCACACTTTACCTGTTTCCTGTTTTTTGTTTTTTTTTTTTGTTTTTTCCAGCAATGCCTTCTTCCCTTCCGGTCATTGTGTTACCATCACTAGAGAGCAATATTCTTTAAATCACTAAGACAAAAAAAGAAATGGTGGCAATTTGCTCGCTGTCACATTATAGTGCAGTGTCAAAATCTCAGAAAATATCATTTTCTTTCCATGACTGAGCCAATCAGTGCAAGTGGGGCAATAGTGTTGCTGTCAGAAGGATCTCTTTTCACCGGCAGGGACGCTATTATGGCAGAAAGCTCATTTAGGCTAAGATGATGGCTGCCACCTTCACGCCTCTCTCAGCAGCCTGACCATTCGCTTATAATTGAAGAAATCAGAGCACAGGCCACAATAGCTGACAAAAAAAGTGAAGCATGAAGGCATTTGCTCTTCATACGTGCCTCTTCTCCTCTAGAGAAAATGATTGCAGCTCATGACATTGGCTGGGCTTAACCTGGTGAAGCGGCCCATGATTATATTAGAATTATATTTTTGAGGAACAGCATTAACGACCTGGAAAACAAAGTGAAAGTGACTATTTGTCATTGTGAAACATGGCACAGCACTGAACCATAATAAAATGCATCCTTAACTCACACACAACATGCAGCAGCCATACCCAGTGCCCAGTGAGCAGTGATGGGAATAGTACCTTGCTCAAAGGTACCTCAGGGCAACCTACTGGTCCAGGAAACAAACCCACAACATTCTGATCTTGAGGTCTAGTGTCTGACCACTAGGCCACCACTTTCTCAACAAGTGAAGTAATAAGGTGTGAAATAATCATGTGCATCAATCCCAAGCTGCTAATAATTATGTGAAAAATTAGCTTTTATTGCATCAAAGATTTTTAGTCCAGGCACAGCTGAAGGGCTCCTGATCAATCCGGACCTGACCACAGCGTTACACTTTGACTCAAGGCCCACAAAATGTAGTATGTACCTGAAAGAACCTGAAGCTAATTGCCCTAACAGGCCCAAAGTGCTGAGAAAACACTCAAAGTCCTAAATGAAGCCCTAATGAGGCTATGATTTGATGATAATCACACATCATAACAAATTAGTAAAATACAAAATGTCATTATCAAATGTCACAATAATGACATTAAATGACCAGCTGTAAAAAATTAAGTTTAAATTTGGCTCAAATGAATTTATTTTTTGTCAAGCAGTGCTTTAAAAAAACAAATATTTTCAAATACATAAACATAGGCACATAGGGGCAGCAGTGGCCTAGTGGTTAGGGACCCAGGATCAGAAGGTTGTGGGGTTTGAATCTCAGACCAGTTAACTGCCCTGAGGTATCCCTGAGCAAAGTCCCCATCACTGCTCCCCGGGCACTTTAAATAGCTGCCCCCTGCTGCACGGTTTGGATGGGTAAAAAGCAGAGGCTGCATTTCATTGTGGTTTACTGTATGCTGTGCCATGTTTCACAATGATGTTGTCATTTTCAAGAATATTGAATTAGTATCTAATCCATTCATGAGTGGTTCATAGTTTTCAACAGCAAAATTTCCATCAAACTAGAAAGCCTTGACGTAAAATAAGAGCCACTGCACATCCTGCTATACGTGAGAATTATATTTTAAATGTGTCCATTTGCTGGCCTTTTTGTCCACAAAACAGTTTTTGTAAACAGAAAAACTTGGCTGAACAGCTATGATGAACTATTGTGGTGCAGTAGATGTCCATCCACTGCAGATATAGCTGTGGTCCCGCTAAATGAGAACACTATAAAAGAAGCTCTTGAAAAATCCATTGTACAAAAGCTTTCCTTGCAACCAAATGTGTTTTTTTCTTCTTGGAATGTTTGTTTAACCGACTGGAAAACCAAACTTGATTGTGTGACTGGTCCGTTTTACACATCTTGGCTGACCTTCTGCCATCTGTAGTGGACTACGTATATTGACAGAGAGTCAGAGTGGTCATTGCAAAGGGTCCTCATCTTATTCAACACTGGTCCGCTGAACACAAGAGGCCTGAAAACACTTTAAAAAAGACCTCACTGGAGCTTAGTTCACTCAGACTCTCTCTCTCTCTCTCTCTCTCTCTCTCTCTCTCTCTCTCTCTCTGTGTACATGATGCTGTCATCTTGTGTACAGCCTCAGTGACAGCTAAAGCCCCTCTCAGGTAAACAGGTGGTGTGTGTGTGTGTGTGTGTGTGTGTGTGTGTGTGTGTGTGTGTGTGTTTGTGTGTGCATGTGTGTTGTTAATATTGTGTTTCCACCAATACTTGTATTCATTTATGCATAATCACCATAAACATTTAACAACACATTTTTTCATCCATATTATCTTACTTTCATTTTATAATAATTATTAATTATGCATTCCATAATACATTGGTTACATTAATAATTTTTTGATGATTATATTTATATTTTATAGTTCTAATAAAAATCAAGCAGTTAAAGTGGTTACTTATGCCTGTAATTGGGTCCTGGACTCTTGATCTGAGGTTTTTTAAAAAACGCAGAAATATAGAAAACTTTAAAGAGTTCACAAAATTTCAAGCACCACTGCTGGTGGTGCAGACAAACAAACAAGTAAAACTCAACAAAGCAATAAAAAACTCTTTCAGCGCCTTGTATGAACTCTAAAAATTCCCCCCTCAGTCATCCGTCAGTTCCAGCACATTGTGAGTGTGTGTTTTTTGGACCCAGACCTCAGTCACGATACTTTCTCTAGTGGCATCTGTGTGTCTTTTTGAAGTGCAGCCACAATGTCTTTGAGACATGACTGCAGCACAAATCCGCACTTTCTCTACAGAAGACTTATGCTGCTTCACATGCTCTTTAAATGGTTTAATTTCCCACTTGTAAAGGCTTTGACTTCTAGTGTTTTGCAGTGTCTTTAAACTGATCAGCAAGCAGGGGTTGAAGAGACTTGTAAACTAATAAATCCATTTATCAGCACTATTATCTGCAAAAGTGCTTAATGCAAAACCCTCAAGAAACTGGATGAAACACCAGAGAAACCTGCAGCACAGTTACACAGCCCAATGCCAATGAAGCATTTTATCCACCTAGTTTGGAACTGGGTGTGGTGGCTCTTGCATGACTGATCCAGAGCTTTCCCTTCTATTGATCAAGATTCATCATCAATTCATGCCAGTTCTGACATATTAGTTAATTAACCAGATTAAGTTGAAAAATCAACTTTTGCAGTATAGACCAGAGCAGGACATTTCAAAGTTATTATTTGTTTGGCTTTCACATTTCAGATGAAATGTAAACAACATAAATGTCTGCCGTGCCCTGTTCCAATATTAAATTGTCTTTTAAAGCAATCCCCCATGAATTAACATTTACATTTACAGCATTTAGCAGATGCTCTTATCCAGAGCGACTTCCATCAGTGCTTTGACTCCACATTTGATCTTCATTCTAGTGACCTGCTAAGATCAACAACTGCTGGGTGTCAATTACAACTAAGTAACAAACTTATTTGTTAATTGCCGATCATATGCAAAAAAAATGGTAGGAACTATGATGGAAATCTTGCTAAAATTAATTCCAGCCAGTTAATCCTTTGTTGGCAAGCCAATAGACCAATCATATAAACTGTTTTTCTTCTCACACAATGCAGAAAATGATTTCTTCTTTTTACAGAAGTGTACTGCATACAAGTGTGCTGAGTCTTTGGGACAGAGGTGGCCTAGTGGTTAGAGACTAGGCCTTATAATTGGAAGGTCATTGGTTTGACTCTTAGACCAGTAGGTTACCCTGAGGTACCCTTGAGCAAGGCACCATCCCCATCACTGCTCCTGAGGTGCTGGATGTTTGGCTGGCCCCCAGTGTGTGTTAGGTAACAGGTTAAATGAAAAAAGCATTTTGATAAAAAGAAAAAGAATCATTGTGGTTCATTGTATGCTGTGTTTCACAATGACACACACAGTCAGTTTCATTTCACTTGTTTGAGGGTGTGTCAAGTTTTTAGGGCTTGCCCAGATTGCAGCTTATGGGCACTGTGGGACAAAATGACAAAATTGACACAATTTCCAAGAAGTTATAGCTGCACCTCCAAATAGGTGTTTCTCCCTTTTGAAGTGTACTTTGAACCTTGTGAGTCTGCTGACGGTTAAATCCACAAAAGGCTACGTAACACCCTTTTGGACCGGCATTTCTCGGAAAAGCATAATGAAGTGAAAGTGACTGTCATTGTGAACACACCACTGTGCAACACCCAATAAATCAAAACAAAATGCTTTTCTGGATTTAACACTAAGTGGAGCAATGAGCAGGCATATCCACCACCCGGAGAGCTCAAGGGTGCCTCAGGGCAAACTACAGGGCTGGGACTCAAACCCATGATCCTTCAATAATGGAACCTAACCTTTAACAACTAGACCACGACTGCCCCACAAATAGGATTGCAATAAATGTTGTGAAAGCTCTATGCCCCCTCATTCATTTTGGACTGCAAGCCTTCTTTGGCCCTTGATAAACCTAGAAGTCATTAGTGGTAGAAATCTGATGTTCATTGGCAAGTTTTAGGTATTTACAATTGCCCCAATTGAACAAAGAGGCAGCACAAAACAACCACAATTCACAGAACTTCCAGTCTAAGGTAATTGCTAATCTCAACCACAGTGCAGGCAAGTTTAGTGGACTGATTGATAAATGCTGTGTAATTCAAGGCTTTTCGAGCAGCAATCCACAAAGACCGCTTAGTTAATGGTGAGGTTAACAGCTCTATTTTTTAGGAAATAGCTTTTTATTAGGAAAGCCCTTCGCAGATTTTTGTTCTTGTTTCAACACAAAGTGGAACCAAATTGTCACCAGAGACTAAAAGACACCCACGTTGTTTCACTCAGTTCCTGATTTGATGATGTTCTAGCCTTTTTTGATTTTTTTGCTTTTTCCTAATCGTAACGACAATTTGGATGTTTGAATAAAATAAAACTGGCTGATTCAGAATAGGCCCTGAAGACTGGGCAGGTGCACGAGAGGGAAAATTGACCTGCACTTATCTCATGCATAGAGAGAGAGAGAGAGAGAGAGAGAGAGAGAGAGAGAGAGCAATTTCAGAGAAAGCTGCAGGGCTCTTCACAAAATAACCTGTCAGTGAGTTTCTCCCTGCCAGTGAATTAAAAAAAAATCTGGGTTTGAAAATTCACATTTCACCATGGAAAGCGTAGAAAGCCATTAGCTAAGCAGCTAACCAAATCTGTCGGCTCGTATTAGGAGGCAAATCTACTCCCGACATAGACATGAAATACACAATCGCTGAGCTCAGAGCGTATTTCCATTCGGAACAGGGGGATTGGTGGTGTCTTACCGTTACCTGACATCTTCTGTGCTGATTGCTTAGAAAAGAAAGAAGTTTAAATCCATTTGGACTTTTTTTCCCCTTCTTTTTATTTCTCCAGTGTCCAAAGGCCTCTATCCCTGATGGGTATCAGTTACAGAATCTGAACCTGTCTCCTTCTTGCTGGATTGAAGCAAAATTGGCAAGATTTCCCACATCTCCCGCTGGTGAAACACAATATGCTCTTGTGTCATTTTTAATCTTTACTGGGCTTGCTGGCCTGCAGACAGTATGTTGGTTTCCACGGTGATGCCCGCCTAATGCCCAGTCAGGCACATCTCATGGTTTACAGAAACCTGACACTGAAGCCACTGACCTCCAAGCGTCAGACACAAACTGAAATGCACAATTACACACATGCACCACACTATGCTCTTGGCAAAAAAGGTTTTATACATTACAAAAAAATGTTTAAGTACGTAGAGCATACAATTCATCCATTATCTAAACCCCAGGTCAGGTCTATCATAGGGCATAGAAAAAACAGGATATGGCATTTTGTACCAATATGACATTTATGGATCATGCTGTCATAAGGGATTGATTAGCATAGATATACAGAAGAAGAATTTATTTCTAAAATGAAAAAAAGTTACTGACAGCGTCATCATCGGCTCTCATGCTTTTTATACTTTTATATAATCTGTATTATTGTATGTCTGTGAACTACATACTGTAACTGTGAAGAGGTGCTTACCTGGGGCAGCCATGGTCTAATGGCTAGATAAGAAGGCTTTTATCCAGAGAGTTGCTGGGTTTAATTTCCAGGACAGGTAGAAAAAGTATGAGGAGTAGGTGAGTAAAACTTTCCCAGTGTGTGTGTGTGTTAAGTTAAGAAACTAACAAAGGTGTAGCCTATTTCATGTACATCAGAACCTCCACAGTGTTCCAATGTACATGTAGTGTCAGGGTAGACGGGACTGCCTTGCAGAGTAAAGAGTAAAACTAGGTCTGTCTGATTGTCTCACAATAGGTAGCCGAGACTTATATTACTCAGAAAAACCCTGCTGATGGGAATGAATAAGCAGATGTGAGTCAGTGTGTTTAGCCCATTGTAACTAGGATATAGTGATGATCCTTCGTGAAAGTTCTATAGACACTCATCTTCACACACAAACATCTTCACATTGTAGCAGGAGGATAAAACCACATAAAACTTCATTAAAAGATTAGTCTCAGCTCAGACTTGTCCCTGTTCACTGAAAGCTATCACATTGCTCCATTAGCAAACCTAGACATGCTCTAATAGTTAAGTAATGATGCTGACATGCTGCCCCAGAGGCCCTACTGGGGGGAATACCTTGTTCCTGGCTTTTTTAATTCTCATTACACGAGCTGTCATATTACTGTATAAGTTGCTTCAGTTGTGTCAACATGCTATTCACTAATAGCCCTGAAATCCTCAATATAACATTGATCTAAAGCCATGCTGTTTTTTGTTATAATAGTTAAATGTGTCTTAGAATGAACACACAACATATTACATATATCCACACACTATCATAAAACGAGTTACTACAAAAAGAAATTGGTCTAGACTGGGACATCTTATCTTTTTTTTTTTTTTTTTTGTGTCAAGTTGACCTGGGCATCAAGCAGGGGATCAGAAAGGCTTATAAAGACCAGAGCAGGTAGAGCTATTAGTCATGCATCATTTCAACATAAAAGAATAAGGGAGGTTTACTCCTCTGACAGGTCAGAGTGATTTAAGCAACCTTCTACTCGGCTCTCCAACCAGGTTGTTCACACTTTCTCAGGGCTTTCACTGCAGCTTCATTATATATTACTAAAGTTACTAAAGACTTCAAGGCTTTGCCTGATGAAACAGGTTGCAAATTGTATTAAACACAAGGCAATTCAAAAATAATTAGTCTTATGCAAGATAATTTACTATTTTATGCAGGATGGGGATATGTTCATGGGCTGATCATTCTAGATATTTAAAGAAATCCATGGTGATTGGCATGAAGAAAATGCCAATGTCTACATCAGTGAATCATTTTTAAGAAAGGAAGACGTGAATACACTGTGTGCACAATTATTAGGCAAGTGAGTATTTGAAGGATTAATTTTAATACGTAACAAATCCAATGCTATCAGTCAATCCAAAATGTTAATAATTCTGAAACCTGAATGTTTCACAAAGATCAGGTGAGGAAATGTCATTATTCTTTCATTTTTAAGGCCTTTACTGGCCACGCAGTGGAGAACTTCCATGTAAATGATGGAGCATCGTATTGCATAAAAATCTGGGTCTTCTTGAAAGAAGACTTTTTCCTGAACTACTGCTTGAAGAAAGTGTCTTCTACAAACTGGCAGTAGGTTTGAGAGTTGATTTTGAGTCCCTCATTAGCTCCAGTTAGCTAATTTTGAATAAAACCAGCCCATACCAGTACCCCACAGGTCGTGTTTCAGTCTTCCTTATCTTGGCCTAGCCTCTGAGCACTGTTCTTCTGGGCACTCCAGGTAGGTTGCAGTTCTGGAATTTGACAGCACTGGAGGATCATGGGTTCCTGGCAGCTTCACATTTGATTCTTCTCAAATCTTTGGCGGCTAATGTGCATCTTTTTTTTCTTGACATAACTCTGTTTTACTATTTGCAACAAACTGGTGTTAAACGGCCCATATGCATATCATGAGGCAAAAAAAAAAAAAACCCAAAACTAAACAGCCTTATTCATGGACCTCTAGTGATGCTCCTGGTTAACACACAGCATGTAATCTGCAACATGACACAAAACGATTAATATAAAAATATGGCCCATTAGTTAACCTCAGAGGGGAAATAGGCCACAGTTTCTATAACGTCTTATTCGCCAAAAGTTCCCTTGTGTAAATGAGACCCTTCGTTTAAGCCACTTGAAGTGTTTGCTCTTTAGTTTTCAACAAATTTACTTTCTTCATGACTTTGGTAGGATATTATGGTAAATTTCACAGACAGACACACACCCACACATACATCCACACACGCACCTTGCAAATAACAAGATTCATGTATAACAGAGAGGCGGGGAAGTGAGCAGTTGGATTAGGTTAAGCCTGGTTTCATGCATAATTCAAATCAGACTCATTCATTAGTAACCTCAGACGAAAGAGAGAATTACACCAACTGGAATGTGACAAACAGCTATTTTTGTAACCAGCATATGACCAGTAAGTGCTCTTAAAGAGTCTAGTTGACATTTATTTTAATTTACTGGCATTACAAAGACAAAATAGCAGACTCTTTACCTCGGTAAATGATTAGGGGTTTTATCACATTTAGGACAAATGATAAAAGATAGACACCTAATCCAATTATATCTACAGTTTGAAGATGCTGGTGAGATTGCCTTAGTATTTTGGGGTTTTTTTTTCAGAAGTGTCTGCACAGGATCTGATGGATCATCAGAATGTCAAGAAGTTGTGTTTACTTTTCTTCCTTTTATTTTTGGTTTTAATGTTTTGACAGCCATCATACAAGTCATTAAGGGAGCTATATTTAATATTTTATGTAATTCATACATCTTCGTCTACAGTGAACACTTACTAGGTAAACCTACTTTGCAAATATGGTTTCTGTTATACAAACCCCTTCAAAAGCATTGAAACAGCATTGACTATTCACTAGTTTATGATATGCACTGAAGACTTTTGGGTTTGAGAACAAAAGATGAGTATGAGATGAGAAACCATAATTTCAGTTATTATTCTTATTATACACCACCTTTGGAATCTATTTTTTAAGTGATCAAAAGTAGAAATTTGCAAGTAAATTAAAATTAAGAACTCCCTTGTTTGCAATCACTCCATCAAACCTGCTACTTACTGACTTTGAAACCACATTGTTGGTTTCTACTAATTACGGTTTACCACAGCATCTTTCAATTGTATTTGCGGCATTTAGCAGACGCTCTTATCCAGAACAACTTCCGTTTCCTAAATACGGGGACAGTCCCCCTGGAGCAACTCAGAATTATGGGTATTGCTCAGGTACCCAATGGCAGTAATGCCAGAGGTGGGATTTGAACATGGGACCTCTTGAGCCATAAGTCCACAGGAAAGTACCCTACCACTAGACCACCACGACAACTGTTATATGTTGGTGGGCTTTCTCGTTCTTTTTCTTTATACCAGATGAAATGCATGTTCAGTTGGGTTGAGATCTACTGAGTGACTTGACCAGCCCAAAATTTTACACTTTCCACCTTTGTTAACTTGCCAGTGTCTTTTGAATTGTTTTCTTGCTGCATGATAGAGCTCCTTTCCTCTGTAAATTGCAGAAAAATGTTGGATGACTGAATTACTTCAGAATTTAGTCTGCTGCTGCCATCATGAGTTACATCATCCACCATGCTTCACAGAACTTGCATGTTTTGGATCATGAGCATATTCTTTCTTTCTGGACAATTCAACCTTTCCATCCAAGTTAATGCAGCTTTATTTGTCTCACCAGCCCCCCCAAAAACTTTGAGTATTATTTCTGAGGAATTTGCATCTGATTGTATGACCTCTATATTTCTGCTAGGCTCTTTTTGCTGAGGAAGTACATGGTGTCACTGACTGTTCTTTTTTCTTTACTGTTCTCACAGTATCTACTGCCTATGTCCAATGGTTGTGAAATGTTTTTAATGGATTTCCCGGCTTCAAAATCATAGAGTTTTCCCCAGCAGACTGCTCTATGAACTTCCAATTTGTTTAACTTTTTTAACAGCGACTGCCATCTTCACAGATGAAATCCAAAACTCAGTAAGAGCCATTAATAATTTAACTGGAAACACCTGTATGACAACGCACGTGTCAGCCTCTCATGTTCCAATACTTTTACTCACTTGAGAAACTGAGTAGTCAGATACAAAAGGTGTTCTATGGAATAAATGGAAGAAAAATGGTAGATATAGAAATATGGCATAATACTATATGGTTGTGGAGTGTGTGGTGCTGCACAGGAGGGTTCAGAGACAGCTAACCTTCAGTGAAGGACTATAGGAGGACTTACACAAATTGTTTAACAATAGGTGAACTAGCTTCTCTATATTTCAAAAATGTGGACTAAGAAGGTGGGAGTTTCTAACAATAATTTTTATATATCTACAGTGAGTGTTGTACAGTGAGCTATTACTTGTATAATGCGTCTAGATTTAAAACTCAACAAAATACAGCACAAAAGTGCATTAAGAAACAGCAACGTTGTCATAAAGAGACGTTCTCTGTAACTGGCATTACCAGCGACAGAACCAGCTTCTGAAGGGTTTGTGGGCCACTTCTAACAATGCTGGCGGATCAGTCCTAGTGAAGTGCTGGATGTCTTGACCACTGTCTGTAGAGCTTTGTAGAGCAGCTGCCATACCAGGCTGTGAAACAGTCAGTCAGGATCTGCTGTCTGGTATATAATATTAACTGGACACAGGTAATACTTCTTCAGTGTTCGATTATGCAAATATGAGGATAAAAGCGAGAGAGGCAGAGGAGGAGAGGGAGAAGTGTGGGAGACCTAATCCTTAGCATTATCTGTAACAGCACTCCAAGGCATGTAGAGAGGGATAGAGCAGAGCTGGGAGAAAGAGATGTAAAAAGAGTTGGTGGAAGCAGACAGTAAGAGTCTCTCTCTCTCTCTCTCTCTCTCTCCCTCTCTCTCTCTCTCGCGCTCTCTCTCTCTCTCTCTCTCTCTCTCGCGCTCTCTCTCGCTCTCTCCCTCTTTCTCATTTCAGCCTGTGTAATCATTACAGACTAAGGCAGTGGGCTAGACTGTTCACCATGATGGATGTCTTATAAAACCATCCCAACTCAGGTTAATACATAAATGCATAAGTAAATAAGTAAATAAACTGCACTAAATAAATTATACACCCACACACACACACGCCCTGCGTCTCAATTCAAATTTTAAGCAACGCATTTCCATACACGGTACATGTGCACTTCACTATCTAGAGCCTTGCCTTTTAGTCTAGAATACGTTTTTTAAATCAAATATTTTACACTAAATATAAGTGCCATCATTACTGCATATTTCCTCATGTTATTTGATTCAGCCTCGCTCTCCCACCACCTTAACCTATATAATCAGTTGCTGGCATAAAATGAATTCATTCTAATCATATTTATTTTTTCAAAAGAGAAAGAACTAACAACTATATGCAAAATATGGGGCAGTCTGTGTTTAAATAGAATGTACATAATTTCTACTTTTAAATTTTTTTTTTTCAAGTAAATACCATTAATGTTCATAAAATAGTGTTCTGACAATATTGCTGATAGCTGCCTACTTTCACTACACAAGGGGCAGTGGTGGCCTAGTGGGTAGGGAGTTGCCCCGGCTCAGAAAATTGTGGGTTTGATCCCCTCACCAGCAGGTTGCCCTGAGGTACCTTTGAGCAAGGTACTGTCCCTGTCACTGCTTTCAATAGCTGCCCCCTGCTGCACATGCATGTATGAGTGAAACGCAGAGGTTGAATTTCGTTGTGCTGTGCTGTGTTTCACAATGACAAGGGTAGTCACTTTCACAATTTAAAACCACTTCCAGTACACCTGATTGTATTACCCATCCATAATCTCTTGCAAACACAAAATATCAACCTTCCTTCTCGCCAACATATGCCTTCGGACATGCCTTTCTCCTCTGGCCAACAGTTGCCCAATTTCCATGAGCACTCTGTAGGCTAACAGCACTGATGGCAGCCGTTGTTAACCCAGGCCTCAACCAATGTGGTGTGGAAGTCTGTTTCATTGTCCGCATGGCAAAAGTTTTACACCAGTTGCCCTTCCTGATGTAACCCTCCCCATTGATCTTTTCTAGGGACCGGCACTAAGAAATACGTGGGCTTGTGCATCCGTAGTGGCTGTTGTTTCTTTTTTTTTAAGCATTTAAAATATGCATTTATTTTCCAAGCCACTTGTTCTAACCTGGGTGGCAGGGTTTGCTGGAGGCAACCCCAGCATTCATGGGATAAAAAGTCAAGAAACATCCTGGATAAGTTGACAGTTCATTAAAGTCACACAAGAAACCATGGGTGCAATTTAGTGCCTCCAATCTCACTGAAGCCCAACTGAAGCATTTGGAATTAAGGAAGAGGACATCTCATAGCAGAAACCCACGCAGACTGGGGGAGATGAAGGCAGCCCCAGCTAAAATTTCCTAAAACTTAGAACATTCATTTTTCATTCTTTGAGCTTTTAATTCTATTTACATGCGTATTTCTTCAACTCATTTTTTCTTAAAGCTAATGATACAATCACAGCTGGCTTAAAAACAACTCAGCAACTGAATAAATTTTTCAGTCTCCTGTGGTCGGTTAAAATGGAAGATTATGTATAATAAGGGATTTCATTCTTGCATAGTTCACCCATTGTATAATAAATGCTGATGGCCTTATACCCCCTGCCTTATTTCATACCAAATGTGCTAAAGTAGTGGTTCTCAAACCATTCCTCAGGGCCCACCCAGACAGTGCATATTTTTTCCTGCAAAAAGCACTTGAAAAACACAGAAATAGATCAAATGTGAGGGGACCCAGAGAAAGCACTTTGAGAACCAAAATATAGTTGAGCACAGACCACCCCTATCTAAGTAAATGAAAGTGACTATTCTTGTCATTGCAAGGTCACAGCACAACAAAATTTGACCTCTGCATTTAACCCATGCAAACACCAGGGGCAGGGGGCCCCTATGAAAGCATAGGGAGCAGTGACGGTACCTTGCTCAGGGGTACCTCAGGGCAACCTACTGGTAAGGGATTTGAGCCCATAATCTTCAGATCCTGTGGCCAACTCCCTAACCACTTGGCCACCGCTGCCCTGTGTGGGCACTGTAACCTATCTATGCTTTACCTACAAATAAACTCATCACAGTCATTTTGAGGCTGGACAAGTGTCATTTAACCTAATTTGGAAGTTCATTAATTTGGGTAATATTTTATGGACAGCATCCATAAGGCTACACTAAACTACACTCTACATAAGCCTTGAAGTGAAAGCTGACATATTCCTGCAAATGCATTTATAAAGGCTTATCACATATAGCAATACGTTTTATTCAGTTTCCAAAATTGGTGAAATAGACTTTTATTGTCATCAATATTCATGTAGGCATCATGTAGCCTTTTGAAATAGGTTTGCAAAGCTGTAGTGTAGCTTCTTGCATGCTGTATTCCAGTTTTTGCATTAGTTTTCACAATTTTAGGAATTTTAGGATGTGTAGTCTTTGGTGTCAATAAATGAATGTTAATGCAGCCTTATGTCAGTTGCCATTTAAGGCTTATGTAGGGTTATAAATGCCTCAGATCTCTATATACTATATACACATGTGAATATTTTGCATGTGTGAAACTTATTTTTCTAACTGACCTAAGGCCAGTTTTATGTCATTTGTCATAAAAGATTACGTAGATTTAATGTACCCTTAGGAATCCTGCCTTTCCGTAAAGCTTCAGGTTCATGTGAAGTTTTTGATATCACTTCTAGGGAAGAGCACATTGTTGAAGGCAGGCGGCAAGGTTATGTTACTTCAGTCTGGGACTTTTCGTCTTAGTTGCCTTAAAATCGTGCAAAATCTTTCTAGTGATCTGGGTACTAATAAACATATCATGGAATTTTTCACTTTTTTTAACTAAACAAAGTTATGAGATGTATTGACCCCATTTGGACACTGGAACACACAACAGTGGGATAGATTTGCTTGTGGTTATGCCATTTTCGCCTTCCATATTCAGAGATTTCAGAGGTGGGAGTTTGAGCGGCTGTGTGTCTGAAACAAAGCCATCTGTTATGATTAGGTGGGGCCTGAAGGTGGAAGTGGTGACTGGAGCGCTGCCCTAATGGAATTACTCGACTATGTAATCTAGTCAGGCAGCCGCAGGGTCGGCCCCACCATTCTTCTCTCGGAACCCCCCCGTTTACCTTTCATCAGAAATTTCACCTGACAGCTGGGCCGTGTGAGCGACTACAAGCATACATTACAGCCATGGAGGTACAGGAGGAGAACAAATAGAAATGAACTGCATAAATCAGTCCGGGACTTTTCCATTTCATTAACTCTCGGAAGTTATTTCAGCTGTTATGCTGCATAATTCAAATGCAATTGTGTAATTGCATAATTGTTAATAAAGTACTGAATCGCATTTATCTGTAATGCACATTGTCTCGTTTTAGGCCAAAACATGGTGACAGCAATCTTTCATTGTCCTACAGTGTTAAACTAAACTTTAAATGAATACACTCGATTCCTAGACGCAACAGGTCCCATAGTCTGAGCACTTCCATAAGGTAACATTTTTTTAATGAAATTGAACCATTTAAATGGGAATAATGGGACACATATACAGCCTGAATGGACGCTTTTGCATTGCAGAATGTTCACCTACCGAAGGATAAGCCTTAGCATGGTGCATGCCTAGGATTTAAGGGGTTAATATGCTTTCTGTTTCATTTTTAGGGGCAGCGGTGGCCTAGCTATTGTGGACTAAGCCCCAGGATTGGAAGGTCATGGGTTTGAATCCAGCACCAGTAGAGTGCCCAGATGCCCAGAGTACCCTTGAGCAAGATACTGTCCCCATCACCCTTCCTTGGATGCTGGACATAGCAGCCCCCTGCTGCGTGTGTGTGGATTATGCAGAAAAATGGAAATGGAAAGGAAATATAATTCATTATGTATTGAAATGTATTCACTGTATGCTGTATTTCACAATGACAACTAGTGGTGGTAGTGGTCTAGTGGTAGGGTATTTGCCTATGGCTCCGGAAGTCCCAGGTTTGAATCCCACCTCTGGCACTACCATCACTGGGTCCCTGAGCAAGACCCTTAACCTTGAATTGCTTCAGGGGGACTGTCCCTGTAATTAGGACATGGAAGTCACTCTGGATAAGAGCGTCTGCTAAATGCCATAAATGTAAATTGTCTTTTGCTAACACCTGTCTACAACAACAAAAATACTTTTAAGAAATTGCTCAACACTTAGCAACACAATGGCAATACCTGAAGAGTCCTTGATTCTTTTAACACTCTTAACATTTCTTGACATTCTTAATAGTACAACTTTCTCAGGATAAAGATGGAGAAAGCTGTCTTCATGGCAAGTGACTTTCGTTGGAATAAACATATACACATGTCTATGAAGGTTTTTGTCAATTGCCTTGAAAGACTAAGGTGGATGGCAATTAGTCTTGTGAATGGTGCTCTGCATTAAAATGTTACTGGATATTCCATTAGCAGCTTTCCTACCAAACATCAACATCTCAATCCACCATCAAAATCAGGTATCATCTCAATCAATTCCAAGCATTCATAGATACAAATACAATATTCTCACAATGTCCTACCATTTCTCCCTCATTTGTGGTTCTTTTCTTTAAATCTGAGACACAGTCCTGGCACACACTTCTTCATGTTAACTGTGTGGTGGGCTCTTTAGTCTTTAAGTAAAAAGAAAATCCTTTGAGTGTGTTTCAATCAAATGTCGTCTCATTTCCATCAAAGCTATGTCTGCACATTCAGCTGAGTTAATAGATGAATCAGCCATACATGGTGAGCTAAAGAACACCACTATTAAACAGCGAAGAGCCTGTCAGAGGCCAATTAGACCTAAATTAGACTGCTTTACCCCTTACATTCCAGGCCCATTCTCCATCTGGATTCAGCTTTAGTTGAAAAACCTAAAATGATAGCATGAATTGTGAAATTTTGTTTATATTCAGATACAACTCAACTTGGTGAAACATGTTTTATGGTAAAATGGTAAAAAAAAATAATAAATTCCAATCAGATTCAAACAGCATGTGGTCATGCCTTGTTGAAGTTTTAAATGGCTCATTTGCTTTAAGCAGCTCATATTCTAATAACCGCTGTTTGGTTAGGAAATTCTGCACTGCTTACAATAACATATTACATGATTTCACATTTTCATTTGAAATTATACTTTTTCAACCTTTAACGTTTTATTAGCAATATTGATGATTGTGAAATGGTTTTCATTACTATTTCATGTAAAACCTTCCACAAAGGAGCTTTTAGAGCAATCGATCTCTTCAGATAGACCAGCACTGTCAACAATATTCTTGTTCCTCCAGAAAAGAGAATTAAACACCAAACCACTGCTTATTTTCAGTAATCAAAATATGAATTTTTTTTTTTATTTGGGGGAAACTTGCTAATGTTCACAGGATTTTTTTTCTCATTGTTTCATATAATGGTATGATTATGTGCACTCAGTATTTTGAATGATTTACTCATCACTTTAAAGAAATGTATCATTATAATCAGACTTTCAGACTTTCTGAGGTTCTTTGAAGGTAAATTTGTAAAACCCTTAAGGCAATGACCAGGACACTTTTAGCGTTTTACCCACAACCATAAAATATTTGCAAAAAGACTTGCACATTGATTGACAGCTCAAGAGGAAGAGCACGTGTTTATATAAAGTTGCAAAGATATTTTAGGGTGAATCAATGAAAATCAATGTTTTAAATGTTTAATAAATGTTACATAATACATGTGGGCTCTATGGCTATTATTGTCCCATGTAGAAAGAGTTAGTGGGGTGATACCATTGGTCAGGGCTTAATGGCGGTAAAATATTAACACATTTTCACTCTCTCTCTCCTCTATCCCTGATTCCTTGTTTCATTGTCTAATTCTTTACAGACTGTTCTCTAGTCAGTGTCCCTCGGGCTACTCAGGTCTTGCTAAAGCATTACATTCATTAACAGACCGTCGTATCTCTGACATTGGGAGTTGCCTTTAGCAGAAGAC
The DNA here is from genome assembly GCA_017165825.1 of Hepsetus odoe. Lineage (NCBI taxonomy): Eukaryota > Metazoa > Chordata > Actinopteri > Characiformes > Hepsetidae > Hepsetus > Hepsetus odoe. The sequence continues at coordinate 21,434,556 of CM029379.1, read as the reverse complement.
CAAGACTAATTGAGCACATTAACAGGGTAGAAAGCCATGGAATGTTGGATTATATATATGTATGTAGTACAAGACAGTCACACACACACACACACACACACACACACGCACCTTCAATCAGTTTTCACAATTAAGAGAGGCAGGACCACACACACACAAACACTGACAAAAGACAGACTCAGCTTGAAGACACACATCTGCATAGGTCAGCTGTGACATTTAAAAAATAACCCTATTCAATTCTAACACAGTGTGTAATAGTTATAATCGGACTGTAACACACGCAGAGACCGCCATCATCATCTGTGAAATGTATGTTGCTTTTCACATGCTGTGAACATTTCATGATGAATAGACCAATAGAAAATGTCCAGAAGTACTTGGAACATGTCTGTTCTCCTTGTACAATCTGTTTAGAAATACAAGACTTAACAGTGACAATGTTCTAGCACTTGAGACTTTTTTCTGAGACTTTCAAATTTGAAAATTTGAAACAGGTGAATTGAGTATTGTTTTAAAACTAAAGAAACCACAGTTAAGCTTTGCAGGTTGATTACAGATAGTCCTCCTACATAGATCAATGAGTAAGTTGTGAAATTCTGGCCTCTGTATCCAGTGCACCATTTGTTGAATATGGGTTTCTGCACATATGGCTACCTCACAAAAATATGGTGCACTATTGGATGCACTGTTTTAGTGCACTGTGTTCAGCTCTGCACTTTCATATCATATATGAAAAAAAATTGGGTTTTTCTTTCTTTTAGACAAGACTCCACACAACATTAACTTGGTTTCATCTTTAAATGATGCAGTAATATTTCCTTTTCTCCTCTTGTTTGAATGAGGCGATCAGATAACTGTGACTTCTAAAGGCTAAAGGAAGACTGATATAAGCAACACGCATTTCAATTCCACACACGTATTCTCTGATGGACGTGATTGTACTGTAACTGCGCAGTGTTAATACGAAGCCTTTATGCTGTCAAACTCCAATGGCATTTCAGCACATATAGCATGAGCTACTTCCTTCCTACTCCGTGTTCAATTCTTGTTTGATAAAGACATCCAGTTCATAAGCAATCCATCCGGAACTATCCCAGCGTCGTCTCCAACCAAATGAAAAGCCGGAATCGATAGCAGAGGATTCATGCACTGGAAATCCTATGGCTCTTTGTTGAGGCTGCAGATAGTGTGTTTCAGCCAGAAACAGATACTAATGGTGCTATTTAAAGGTGAAGTGATCTGGGTAGAAACACCCACTATTTGTCAGTCCATGGAGGAATATGCAGGACCCAGCAAAAATTCCACAATAGACAACAACAGACAAGGGAATATTTAACAGAACAGTGTAGAAACATGGTACTGTATGGTTGCCGGTGAAAGTGAAAGTGACTATTTGTCATTGTGAAACACAACAAAATGCTTTTCGTCCATACACACTCTGCCACAGGGAGCAGCTATTTAAAAGTACCCAGGGAGCAGAGATGGTACCTTGTTCAAGGGTACCTCAGGGCAACCTACTGATCTGGGAACTGAACCCATGATCTTCTGGTCCTGGGAATTAGCCCCTAACCACTTTGCCACCACTGTCAATTGATTTGTTAATGCTGCTTGATCTCTCATATTAACTTGAAGTCCAAGTAGTGTGGACTTTTGAAAAATGTAGGCCTGAACGAGTAAAAAAAATTCAGACTTCCACTCTTAAATATGCAGGTCCCAAGGGGGCTTTTTTGAGTTACACCCCAAAAGAACCACTTTTCCTTCCCCAAAGAGCCTTTCAATTGACAATGCTGTAAAGAACCTTTTTTGTAAATATGCAAGAAGTTTAAAAAAGGTTTTTTCCTAGAAATTCAAAGAAGCTGAGCTGAATGTTCAAAAAATAGATGAGGTTCAGGGAGCCAAGGGTTTCCTTTGGCTGTATTTACTAATAGGTTTCAATGACTTAAGAAAAGTCCAGGGGTGTTTTCAAGCTGCTTTATCCCATCTTCATGCAAAACTAACAAACAATTTATTTTTATTTGCTTTTTTCCCCTCAGTTATCCCCTCACTGTTAGTCATCTCCAATTTCTTCATGCTGTCTGAATCTGCCCTGTCATATGGCACTAACTAATCCAGGAGTGTGAAGGCATTTCTGTGAGATATGTAAATTCATCACTGTAGGGAAGCACATGCAGGAGCACGTTCACCGTGTGTATGAGAAGAACAGGAATGTTGGAAGAGCTTTTAAAGTCTGGGTGCTGACATTTTATTTAGGGTACTTGTGGTTTACATGACAACACCATGTTTATTGCTGCTCCGTTTTCATTTAGAGTGTGTGATAAGGTGCTACAGTGTGATAAAGCTCTACACAGGCAACTAGCACATCTGAGTAACTTAGCTGAGCGATAACAATTGGTTAAATATGGTCCGCTAACGGTTTGTGTGAACCAATAGACAACGAAGGCACTGGAGGTTCAACTCGAATGCACATCAAGCAGGAGATAATTATGTTTGCTCAGATCAAATTTAAAGCACACGATTTAATTACTTTGGCTGAATAAATTTAGGTTTAAAACAACATGATGCTGTGCCCTTCCTTCAGACAACTGCACTTACCTGGGATTGAACAACCTAACCTAACCTGTATCCATCCATCTATCCATCCAGCCATTTAACCATTCATCTGTCCATCATCCATCCGCCCATCCTTCCATCCATCCACCAATCAATATGACACTTATCCCAAATTAGAGTGGCAGGAGTCACTGGAATCTATCCCTACACTCATAGAGAGAAACAGTGGACAGGTTGCCAGTCCATCGCAAGGTAGACATATAGACAAACACACAGTCACACCTAGAGGGCAATTTAGAATCTATCTAGTGCGCATGTCTTTGGATTGCAGGAAGAATCCAGAGCACCAAGTGAAAACCTGTGCAGACACTATTCAAACTCCATGCAGAAAGGATTCTTAACCAGGAATCAAACTTACATACAAACACAAACCTATTTATCATGCTGAGAATACTTTAATACTTTCAGCAGGCAGAGTCACAGGCACACGATTTTAAAATGCAAGGGGACTGCGGCCCATTTCCCATGTCTCTGGTACTGATGGTTGCCCTGAATTATCCACAAAACCCTTTATAAATTCACATGCCTCGCTTCTACTTCATTTTTGTGACTCACTTACAAACAATGTCAGATGTTTAACATTCTACCGCAGCAGTTCTGCTAATCCTGGTAACACCATATCACCTCGGTGAAGCAAAAAAAAGATACTTTGAAACATGTTCTTTCTGCCTATGCTTGTTTCACTGTCAATGCTGATGCATTCAGGTGAAGCTAGTAGACCTAATGAGTGAATTCAGAGACATTTAACATGAAATGCTCGCACAGACATGGTGCCCTATTCATTTAGCTCAGTTCGACAAAGAGAAAGGGAAAGAGAATGTCACTATAATGGACATTGGCTTTAATGGCTCCATTTCAGTAATAGCTGCATGACTGTGATCCTGGATCGTCAATTAGAATCTGATCAGGCAAAGGGTTTTTTTTTTTTTTTTGTACTGGAACGAACACCGCATATTGCTTTGACCTCAGAGCCACCCAATTTGTGAGATAAGGAGCAAATATTACCATGGCAACAGATACATATGGGGCAAATCAAGATTACTTAACAGATATGCTCTTATGTCTTTAGACCACCACAACATGAAAAAATTACTTTAACGCTTCAATCTGTCCACAGGGCCATCAAGAGCTAATCATGCCAACTTGAGCAATTTCACATCAGGCCACATTAGCATATCAATACAATGTCAAAGACTGAACGATACAAATGAGGTAAACTGGAATTCCCTTCAAAACACATATGAAAGAGCATCAGTAGCATTTAACCAGATCCCGTCTCAATAAACTCAATAAACACAAGATTTTAGGATTACATTGACATTCTTAATTAACGCTTAACGCTTTGGCACTCCAGCAAGTATATTTCATTTACTTCTTTTCTTTCAGCTGTAACCTCATTAGATGATGTCATAATTGAATACAGGGATTTTTCTTTCTTGCAAGCTGATCAAAGTTATGTAAAAATATTAGATTGGTAGCTCAATAACATCATCTTTCAGAAACTAGTCTAACTCCGTTAAATTTGATTTGATCAATGATTGAAATAGTATGCAAACTATGTTTGGCTTTTTGTTTTATTGGGTTCTCTTTATGTATCGTTATGACAAATTACATTTTATGCAGCAATTTTAATAATAACTTTAAAACTTTAATAGATAACATTTGAGTGTACGCCAGTTAGATTTTCTAGTTACATACTTTTATTTTACACCAAATAATTACATAGTGTTTTGTGCATGTCACTTACTTTTTGCCTGACCACTTTGTGTTCTTGAGCATCTAGATCATTTCTAGACAAAGCCAAGCTCTTTAAATACAGGTGTAATCACACCCAAGATGGATTTAAAATTTATTATAAAAATCTGATTATTTAAACCCCTTCCGGAGGCCTGAGACACATTTTATATACTGTAACTATGAATTAGTCTGTCCCTGACTCCAAGCTACATTAGTCAACCAAAACCACTGTTGGTTTATTTGTTGATTTAAGTTTAATATTATTTCTGCAACCCACTTTGGATGAGCCTGCTAGCTAAGATTAAGCACACATTTGGTTAACCTGTACCTTGTCACATAATTTTTCTCAGTGTAACTGCAACACAGTTTGTTTTAACACACGTGGTTCATGATGGTGATTACACAGGAGGATAATTATGCTAAACAGCCTCTACTTATAAGCACTGACTCTGTTGTGCAAACTGTGCTTTTCTTTGTGACCAGGGGTAAATGGGATCTTGGTAGTTATGTACAAACATATTTGGATAATGCCTAGAATATAAGGGGCTATAAAACAAAGCCTTAAGCATAAATAAAAGACCTACAAAGCAGATCATTACTTACTGTTAGCTAAATTAATGTAAAAAATGTGAAAGTGACTATTTTTGTCATTGTGAAACACAGCACAGCACACAGTGAGACACTTTAAAACTCAACCTCTGCTTTTCACACACTGTGCAGCAGGGGGCAGCTATTTAAAGCACCCAGGGAGCAGCAATGGGGACTGTACCTTGTTCAAGGGTACTTCAAAGCAACAAACCAGCCTGGGATTTGAACCCATGACCTTCCGATCCTGGAGCCAACTCTGTAACCACAAGGCCACTACTGCCCCTTATCTATGCCAATAATGTAAGGCTAAAAGCAGCTTTTATCTTGTGAATAATCAAAAATATATATTTTTTCTCAATAACATATTTTTAGCCTAAAATAGATTCCAGAGTGAAATTTATTAGCCACTAATACAGCAAATCCAGACCACCGAATGCCAGAGATTACAACTCTCAACAGTAGCAAATTAACTGCTTTGAACTACTTTAGTAGGGCCCTGTAAGCTTAAAAAAAGTAAACTGAGAACTCCCTTTTCTTATTATGTAAGAAACCCTTTACATAAGAATGTAATGTAATGGCATGTAATTAAAAAAAAAATTAAATTGATAACATGATAAAACTATTTACCTGAAGCTATTATGCTTAATAAGTAAATGCAAAAACAAAAACAGGCTTCATTCAGTCTATGTGTGACATGTAACATGAACATTGTTTCTGACTCAGTCATCTGCTGTTGCTTCTTCCAATGCCATGACAATCAAGGAGAAATGGAAAAGTCAGCAAAAACAGTAATGCGAGAGGCCTTTTTGGGACTAAATAAAGCTGATGTCAGTGCGTGGTCAGAGACAGGATGAGACAGCATGCCAAGTTATGGATGGTGTAACTAAGGAAAGACATGTGAGTACACAGGAAATCCATTACTGTGGTCTGAGAGAGCTTCAGATGCTCTCTGGACTCAGGAGAGGACTGCACAGGAGTTTTCCTGCTGCTTGATGGGTTTCTTGTAGGAGCTTCAGGCCAGAGTTTCCACAATCAGATAAAATCGTGTCTCAGATCAGAGCAGGACTTCTGAGGCCTGCTGGACTTCAAACCAAAGGATTAAGTGTTAGTGTGATACCATGTTGTCTAGTTGCCCCACAATGTAAAGCCTTAAAGTTGTAATGTGCTTTGTTAATTTTAACTATTTCATATGTCTCTTGCTCTGTTTTCATGCAATCGGGGGTGGCGGTGGTCTAGTGGTAGGGTACTTGCCTCTGGATCAAGAGGTCCCCGGTTCAAATCCCACCTCTAGTACTACCACCACTGGGTCCCTGAGCAAGACCCTTAACCCTGAGTTGCTCCAGGGGGACTGTCCCTGTAATTAGGACATGTAAGTCGTTCTGGATAAGAGCGTCTGCTAAATGCCGTAAATGTAAAATGTAATCAAAAAGAGAAGCTATAGGAAGATTTAACTGAAGATTTGCCGATCCATGGTTTGAACATTTGAAAAGAGTGTGTTTAGAAAGAGCTCAGCAGCCTCATTTCAGAAAAAGAACCATCCAATAAAAGCCTTCATAGGGGCACAAAAGTGGTTCTGTGTTGTTGCAAGTAATTGGTAATACTCCTTCTCCTTCCCAGCAAGAGAGAGAAAGCACACAGTGCCACCAAATTAGCATTTCTCCAGACCTTTGCTGCAAATATAAAACTGAGGAGCAGAACTTTTTCTAAAGAATACCTTATAATACTGTGTTATTGGACTTCTATCAACCAAAATATTGAAGAACTAGCTTATTGCAGTGTCATATTGCAGTGTTTATATTTATAAACAGATTGAATTCATCAGTTCTGAAGTTCTTCCATGCTTGGCAAACAACAGAAAAGCACTTGAATTACACTGCTATGCACCATTGCTGTTTAGGATCAATGAAGCAATTGTGTGAACTGGGCATTAAAAATGGTGAACTTTCATCAGAGTTGTCGCCTCAGACCTCTTACACCCTCATTGGCTTCAGAGATGATTACATTGATTAGGTTTGGGACTGCTGTTAGGGGGCTGTTCTTTTATTTTAAAATGATCTTCTCTGTTCCAAAAATCTGGAATATTTTATTAATGCTTTGCAAAACTAAGGAATGAAATGTGATGCTGCTGATCACAGTGGTAATGGCAATGGTTCCATTTTATCTGGTAAGAGAAATAAGAGAGAACGCTTCGTGCTGGCTGTCTCTGGTTATTTCTGACCCGGCTAAGCTTGGTCCCACTGGGTATGTGGGGGTGTTAGCAACGTCAGCCTCCTGGGGCCTGCAAGGCACTCTAATTGTATTGACAGCTCACAGCATGCAGGGAGCACCAGAGTCAACCGGTGTGTGTTTCTGAGAAGCTTGCCCTTCCCGTCCATTTTCACCAGCTCATCCTAATTGGCAGAGAAAGGCGAGGAAAAGGAAGACTGGAGAGAACACTTTGTCTCTTTCTGCTCAGTTGGAGAAAGTTGAGGAGGCAGGTATCGCAAGCCTAGAAGCACCTGTTTGCAAATGTAGTACAATGTAGGATTAAGTCGAGATCCCACACTGTAACCTCTTCTTAGAATTAAAGCAATGGGAGATACGCAGACATCGCATAAACCACTAGATGAATAAGTACCTGTCTAAGATTTGCTGGTGAGATGTGGTGGGTATCACTAGTTCAGTAGCACTTGTTTGCTTATGTAGTACACATAAGTAGATATACTTAAGCAAATACATGCACACTTTTTGCTCTTCGTAGCAAGACTTTAGAGTGGTGTCGAACTGTTGCCAGGTATTGCTATTGAAGTAGCACCTTTTTGTTAATGTTGTATACATTTTGTTAACTTTCATAATAGTTGAGATTTTTTACCAAAAGCCCTTCTTGGGTCTTATGTCTTTTCATTGACTTGGACTTTGGTTGCTTTGCATTGACCTCTAAACAGCTGAGAACACTTCAAAAGAATGAATGATGAAGAGACAATGTGCAGTCAAGATTTCCTGCAAACTATCCCCTTTGTTTCAAGTTCAAACTGAATCTGTGTTAAAACCCTGAATGTATTCTCTCAGGCTAGTTCACATTTGAATTGCCTAAAACCATTCAAGGCAGACAACTTCAGAGATGAGGTTTACTGTTAAGCTAACAGAGGGTGAAGAGCACTAATGCTGCAAAGTTCTTTCATAGAGCACTCCTGCTATGGGACACGTATTTTGTCATCCCCACGTGCAGGATTACTAGGTGTGGATTCCTTGAGAAAGGGTAAAGGGGTTTGGATGGGAGACATTGGACATTGCTTGTTACTCTCCATGCATGCTGAGGTCTGGCAACCAGGTGATGCACACTGACGGGCCAAGAGATGGAGCGGGAAACCTCCAATCCCCAGAACTCATTCCGCCATGTCTGGCCCTGCCAATCATGACCATATAAACTCTCTCTTTCCTCCCTAGCTCCCCCATTCTCTCATTTATGCAGCTGCCTGAGAGGGAGATTGAGGGAGAAAGAGAGGGAAAATTGTGAATGGGGGCAACAGAGGAGTCAGAATGTCAAAGCTTGATCCAAAGAGAGAGCCAAAAACAGATGACTTCCCCTGGGAAGAAAGCATGGTTCTTGAGATTCAGTGAAATTTAATGCAATTCATTTTTATTTAACTAACACTTTTTACAACAGAATTTGTCCCAGACCAGCTTTCCAGAAATGCAGTTGCAATCCTCTGTGGAGCAAGCTCAGAAGGCAAAAGGCAACAGTAGCAGCAAAACTCCCTAAGAGCATAACAAAGACACATTGAGAGTAACTAAACAGAAGTTTAAAACCTTTATAGCAATAAGAAAAATTTGGGTTGCCAGGTGTGCCTCATTGGGGGCTGTAGTTATAAGCCCAAACGAATGCTCCGTTCTAACCAGTCTTCTTGGCGGGTTCCGCTTTCCCCGCTTTCTCTCCAGCGGTCTGGAGCCCCGCCTCCTCCGGCAGACTTGGACCTCGTCCCTCAAGCCCCGCCTCCTCCGGCGGACTTGGACCTCGTCCCTCAAGCCCCGCCTCCTCCGCAGTCAAGATGGCAGATGCCTTTGAAGTGCCACCTTGTGCTGATGAGTGAGCCGGCATCGCAGCCCCACTTCTCCAGGGGCTAACGCGGGAGCCGGCTCCGCAGCTTCGCCCTCCTGGTTGCTGGAGCTGGAACTGGTACAACCTCGGCCAATCCTGGGAGGGGAGCGGACGTCGCAAAAACACCCAAGGTGCCGCTCAACCTCTATTGTCCCAGGCTCCAGCACCCGGAAGGTCCGGTGGTTCTTCGCAGGGCCGAGCTCTCGGCTCGCGACATCCTTTTGTGGTGGCTGGTCATTTCTGTCATGGTGTGGTGTTGTGGGCTGGACGTCAACGCAGAGCCAAGAGCTTTGTACTGAACTTTATGGATGGATAACGTGCACAGAACTCAAACTAAACGTATTAAACAACTGTGTAAAACATCACATAAATTGTCACAAAAGTGCGCACACAGAATGACCAGCACCCTGCTCTGATTCGTTTGGGCTTATAACTCCAGCCCCCGATGAGGCACACCTTGCACCCAATGCCCAGGTGTGCACAATCAGAGCAGGGTGCCCTCTACTGGTAGAGAACTGTCACAGTTAGTCCTAACCCCAACCCTAACCCTAGGAAATGGGAAATTAGGAAATTAGGAAATATCCTAATAAGAGTGTCTATTTATGCCATGAATCTAGAATCTTTTAGGAAAATTTGAATACTCATCTACTATCAGTTAAGAGAGAAGATTAAATGAAACAGGGAATCAGGAACATTGTTTTGTGTAAGTCTGCAATATAACATGAGGGAACATTACAATGAAAAGCATCTAAGCATTTGGAAGAGTGTTCAGAGGGGCTAGGTTCTTCTGGACAGCATCAAGATAATCCCAATTAGGGACTAAACAGTGAAAGGTAGATCTTACAGAGGAAATATTCAGGAGATAAGCCAATAACCACCTTAAAATTCAATCAGCGCTCTAGCAGACCACTTATTCTGCTGGACAAGGATACAAAATGAGTATAAGCCTAAAGTGGGTTTACAACATCAAGAAAAGGTTAGAAGTAGAAGAAGCTCATTATGGAACCTGACAGTTAGAACTGCGAGACCACATACACCACTTGGACAGGCAGCTGAAATTGTTAATCTGGATATTTCCTTGTTATACACCATTGCATGCTGACACTTCTCTATTAGTAAGAAGCATTCTAGAATTGTCTGATGGCTCACAGATTTCCCAGCTTTTATGCAATATGCAAACAGAAAAGAGTCATGCTGCTACATTATGGGCACTGTTGGCATTAGCACATCACTAATGGTGCTGTCACTGCATTCCAGCTGTCCTTCAGCGAGGTTATCCAGTCACCAGCTCTCTCTTTCCTGCCACCACGCATATCCACTGACACGATAATTGCCTTTCGCTGGCACAAATGTCCAGATCGAACAGCAAAAAGGGTGCATTCTGACATTGCAGGAGTGTTTATGCAATGTTTACGCGAGCAGGGATTTCAGTGGGTGATGGGTCATTATTTCACTGCGCTACTGACATGAATAAGAACAGACAAAAAGTGGGAAAATTGGGATACTATGATGGATTCTAGTCTAAACTGTTCGCCCTGTTTCTAACCCCCATTTATTGCAATTTTGTGATCGTGCTTACAAATCTGCATGAGTTTTAAAATGCTTTGGGATATCTGGACAACCAAATAGTTCTAGGAATGTAACGGATGACAGTTCACTAGTGGATGCTACAAGGCTTTTTGTGTATTTGATCCGCTGTCTTAAACACTTAATGCATCCAATTCATATTTCAACATTTATGGAAGTTTTTAAAGCTTGTGTTGCTAATTAGTGGAATTATTGTATCAGGTTGTTGGGTCTTTCCAAGCAACTTAATTCCAGCAATTTGAAAGGCAGAGGAGGTGAAGGTAGCAAACTGAAAGATGCTAAGATTTACTTTGGGATTGAAGAGGATGGACAGGATTGTGGAGGTGTATATTAGCAGGACAGCTCAGGATGGAAGATTTGGAGTCAAAATCAAAGAGGCGAGATTGTCCTGGTCTGGAAATGTGCAGAGGTGAGACAAGGATTATATTGGGAGAAGAATGTTGAGGATGGAGCTGTGAGGCAAGAGGAGAAAGAGGACAAGGACATGCAGGTGGTTAATGTGAAAGAGAGAGATGCAGAGGAAACAGTTCATTTTCACTGGTGACCCCTACCAAGAAAAGATGAAAGAAGTGGAAGAAAAAGATTAAGCAAATTTCTTAGAAGATACTTTGAATCTCTCCTTACTTGCGAATAAATGAATCCACCTGGCACGTTTTTCAAAAACAACACACAATGCACACTTATCCCTTTCCTCTTTTGAGACTATCTTATGTTACACACTCAGAGAAACCCATGCTCTTGTTGGACAGTTTTCTAAGCCACTTTGTTGTTAAGCCCAGATAAACTTCTTTGTATATAAATTGATCCAATTCCTAAGCCATTTAACAACAACATGACCTGAACTAATTAGAGAAAACAGCTAACAAGAATTTTAGATTCACACAACCTGGTGGAGTCTACCTGCAAAAGCACTCTACTCAGTATAGACATCTACATTAGAGCTGTCTGACTTCATTGCCTTACCTTCTCAACTCTGTCCCACAGTGCTGTCCCAGGCCAATGGACTCCAGTGTCGCCTTGCCACATCTCTTCAAGATGGACCTCCACTGCATCAATTCCTTACACAACATTTGCCAGCTGAATCCATGTGAGAGCAATTTACACAGCAGAAAGACAGGAATAAAACAGAATCAAAGGTGGCAAAGGACAGAATTAGTGCCACAAGAGGAAGAAAATGAAGTGAGAGTAGCAGGGAGGGAGGAAAGGGGTTTAAATGGAGAACTAGGCCATGCTAAATAAAACCCTAGCAGTGTGTTTTCAAGTCTGTGTAAGGCTGACCCATGCTTGGATTTCCAGGTAAATCTGATGCCTGCATGAGCCACCCCCAGTGCAGCTGCCACAGCTTCAAAAATAACAGAGTACCTCTTTTCCAGGATTTGCACTACTGGTTCATTAGATACAGCTTCCTATATTCACTTATCTTAAGACAACCACCTACCATGTAAACCGATCAGCCACAAAATAAAATTGACTCATAGGCGACGTGAATAACAGGGCACTTATCAAAGGGTGGGAGATATTGGGCAACACATAAACAGCCTGTTCCTGTAGTTGATGTGTTGGAAGCACAACAATGGATATGAAAGGTAGGATTTTTGACAAGGGTTCAGTTGTGGATTATGGCAAGACAACATGGTCAGAGATACCAAAAACGGTTTCAGGAAGGACAACCATTGAACCTGTGATAGGATAACGGGTGGAGGCTTTCTGACATGCACAGGGAGCAGAGGCTAAAGTGGAACTGTATTGAATCCTACTAGCTTTGCATACATGAAAGGGGAAAAGCATACATGAAGTTATTGGATATTAAACTTTTGAGTTTAATCACAAAACCGCATGTTTTTAATCTTTATACTCATGGACGAAATAACATTTGGGGGTGCATAGGCACATCAATGGCTGTCCTCATTTTTATCAGCTTTTTCAAAAAGCTATTTAAACTGCTGACATCCACTAAGGTCCAGCAGAGGTACATAATCAACAACAGCCCTTTTCCACACTGTATGAGCATGAAAATGCTTCACGTTATCAAACCAGAGGGAAAACCAAAACAGCTGCTTTCTTGGGTACACACTTTTACCACCTTCTTGCTGTTTAGGATCATATTTTTAAATGCATGTTAAAGCTGCACTGACTAATTATTATCTTTTGACTTTAACTGATTAAATTACTACTATGTCATCATTAGGTTCCTCAGGCTTTATCCTCATAATTACTTGTAGATCTCTGGCACTGGTCCATCTGTGTCTAGCATGAAAACTTGTGATCTGAGGCTTATTCATAAAAAAGAGTATTTATTTGTGTAATTTGCAGGAAAACAATAAACTTTCATGAAGGAACGATATGCATGTATGTGCTGAATTTACAGATTAGGTTGAGCAGCAGAAGCTCCCTTTTCGTATGTCTTGCTGGAGCTCAAGTACAATTGGAAGAAGGAAAGTGGTTTTTTTTTCTGTCAACAAAGCAGTGTTCTAGCCATCTCGGGGCATTTTCTATGCCACATGGAGAATTTAAACCAGCTGAGTTTCTCAGTGTTATTGCATGGGTAGCAAATGCAAAGAAAAATATTTTTTTGGATGAAAGCATGTGTTATCTCTCGCCTTCTTCTGCAACTAGGGGAAAATCCAAACACAGGTATTATCCAAGGAAAAAACAAGGTTTAAAAAGTAATGCTCTTACCACATCTGGTACTTTTCTTGTATCATATCTTTAAATCACATGAAGACATGAAGGGAAGTGAAAGTGACTAACTGGCATTGTGAAACATAGCACAGCACACAATGAAACAACAAAATGCTTCCTCTGCTTTTCACTCATACACACAGTAGTGGGCAGGTATTTAAAGCACCCAGGGAGCAGTGATGGGGACAGTACCTTGCTCATAGGTACCTCAGGGCAACTTACTGGTCTGGGATTCGAACCCACAACCTTGTGAGGCCTAGTCCCTAACCGCTAGGACACCACTGCCATGTGTTTATATGATGATACAGTGATTTTAGTTCCAAAAATATTTTGTTTGTTATCTTAAACACTTGCATTTATGTACTACTTTACTTTCAGTGAAGGAATATTCTTCCTGCCACAGGCTGTGCAATACATTGACTGTACCAAGAACAGAATTTACTTAAATAAAATACACAAATGTTTAATAATAATCCCATATATATATATATATCTTCTTCTTTCGGCAGCTCCCTATTAGAGCTCACCATAGCAGGTCATCTATCTCCATTTCTTCCTGTCCTCTGGATCTTCCACTTTCATCACCTGTATGTCCACATTTATAAACCTCCTCTATGGCCTTTCTTTTCTTCTCTTGGCTGGCAGCTCACTCCTCTTACCTTTTTTTTTTTTACTCCCTGTATCTTAAGTGTTCTGCTGGCTTCCTTTTCATTCACACTCATGTATTTTGTTTTTGTCCTACTGACTTTCATTCCTCTCCTCTCTAGAGCATATCTCAACCCTTCAAGGATTTCCTTAAGCTGCTTCTTACTCCCTCTCTACGGATCTGATGTTCATTGATATGTGTGTTTATTCTATATTTTACAACTATTTCAAACTGCCACTTTTGCAAGCTTTCTCAGAGCTTACAGTTTTTCAAATGCTTTTACCATCTTCCTTCAATTTCCAAGAAACTCTCATCGGCATAGATCTTTGAATATTCTGCAATATCATAACACTCAAAGGTACGTATCAGCTTGTAGGTTGCCTGTAACACTCCCTGCAGTACACTTCTCTCAAATCTTTGAATGAGAGCTTAAAACTTATTATTAATTATTATTCCAACATATAATCCGAAGTGAGCTCTCCATTACTGTAGGCCCCTGCTGACTCATCCTCATCCCTCTGCCTGCTGTGTGGCTGCAGCTTCAATAGTGAGGTGCGCCGTCTGCATTACTCATCTATATGAAAGCTCAAGTATGTGACAATTCCTGCGAGTGTGTGAGCACTGAAGTATTTTTTTTTCTCTTGGCTCCTTCTTCCCGTGTCTCTATTCATATTTTCCTGACACTGAGTCACTTCAGACTGTGCCGAAGAGACAGAAGGTCAAAAGGGAGAAAAAAGGAGACAGAGCCAAGAGGAAAGTGGCGAGACTGACATTTAGTCACTCCGTTTATCTGCTCATGCTTTGTCCAAAAAAAAAATCCATAAAAATATGTTTCAGCTATGAAAAGATAATGGCTGTGCTAAGCACAGGATAAATTTTAGTGGGTCTCTGCAGATCCCCACTGATCACAAGACTACACCTGTGATGAGCTCGATCAACACCATCAGGCCAAAGTTGCCTGTGGAGTTGACTTGTTTTAAAAAGTGGATTAACAGCCTAAAATATTGTTTTTAAGTTTTTAAAATAATGTTATGGTTGGACATCTGCTTATGTCAGCCACAGGACAAATTAGCAGGGTTGATACACTTTAGACAGAGTACTCTAGACTTAATTGAAGGGCTGTAATACACAAACTACAGAAATATAATAATCATAAATAGAAAGCTAAACAAAAGGTCTTTTCCATACAGTCATAAAAAAAGAATTACTTATTCTACTATATTTCTGTCTTTTTTGGCATATTTAAGAAAAAGGCATGTGGTTCGACAGACTGCTCAGATTTGCCACTTGATTTGGCACCACATCAATGAACCCCCATTCCACACACACACTCTCTGTCTCTAACCCTCACAGCTGTCCATTCAACACGTCTCTGATGAACAGAATGATGCAAGGCAGGTATGTGATGTCAAATTCTGCAAACAGTACATTTCTTTAGCAGTGACTGAATCAGTAGTCTTTTTTTCAATTAACTTAACAGACCTTTGTCTTCTGTGAATTCGAAGCTGAGAGAATTCACAACATCAAAAGCTGGATGGTAATATGACAGGCAAATCCCCATTAGCAGGCAAGCAAACATCAGCAAAATATTTGCTGTAAAGCTACTTTTAAGGTTTTAAGCAAGGTAATTATTTTATACTCTTCAGAGTACAGGATATTATAATAATATATATATATTATTATATATATATTATAATATATATATATATATATATATATATATATATATATATATATATATATATATATATTATATTGAAGAGTATAAAATAATATATATATATATGAAAAAAATAATATATATATATATATGAAAATCATGAAATCATGAAAAGATATAATACAATATATACAAAAATGTGAGGGGTGTACTCACTTTAGTGAGATACTGTATATACAGTCGATCAAATGTTTGAACCACTTGGCAAATGGCAAAAAGATCACATGTTGCATGGTTTGATCTGAACAAGGTTCCAAGCAGAGCTTCAACACGCTACAAGAAGAAATGGGAGTGAGACAAATCTTTCTTTGAGCATACAGTTATTGAAAACAACATAGAAAACTGAAACAGGCTGTTTTACAGCTGATCAAAAGTTTAGGACCACATGCCTTTAAAAGGCCAAATCTGTGCAAAAATGTGGATTCATTGCCATTTTCTATCAGGTAGTCAAACTGTCATGACGTTCTGTTGCTTCAAAGAACAAAAAACTTTCCTTTTTGAGCATTGGTGGGTTATTGAACTGCATGAGGTCTCGCAGCGTGCATCACTGCTGAGGAGTGGGACTATGATAAGGCGATGCATTTAGAATTTCTAAAATGATCCTGAGGTTATGGAACAAAAAGTCGATGGAAGACCAAAAATTTCATAGCACTATGCCGGAGGATCCGTCAAGACACTGGACGATCCTTGACCCAAATTAAGGCCGCTACTGGTGCCCCATAACCATCAGATGGCATCTGAGACTGAAGGGAATCAAAAACAAAAATGTCTTCAAAGGCCTCGTCTCCTTGAACGCCACAGAACCTACCCTTTGGACTTTGCAAGAGAGCACCAAACATGGGACATTGAAAGGTGGAAGAAAGTTTTATTCTTTGATGAGATGGTTAAGCCTGATGGTTTCCAAGGTTACTGGCATGACAAGCAGATCCCACCTGAGATGTTTTCTACGCACCACAGTGGAGTGCCATAATGGTCTGGAGTGCTTTTTCCTTCAGTGGAACAATGGAGCTTTAGGAGGTGCAGGGGCGCCAAACGGCCGCTGGCTATGTCCAGATGTTGCAGAGAGTATCCCTCATGACTGAGGGCCCTCATCTGGTAACGACTGGGTTTTTCAACAGGACAACACTACAGTAGAGTAGAGTAGAGTAGAGTAGAGTAATCTTTTATTATCCCACGAATGGGAAATTTGGGCATTACAGGGCTCTTATAAAGATGACAGAAGAATATAGAAGATAGATGTACAGAAAAATAATAAAATATAGGAAAATATAAGGAACGAGGAACAAAGAGCTATAAATATTAAAATAATCTATCTATCTATCTATCTATCTATCTATCTATCTATCTATCTATATATATATATAGATGGATAGATAGATAGATAGGCTGAATAAATAGATAGATAGATAGATGTTATTATTTATAGCTCTTGTTCACTCGTTCTTTATATTTTCATATTTTTATCATTTCTATACATCTATATTCTTCTGTACATATTTACATGAAGATTAGGGAAGGCGACCATATATACAGTAAACAGTAATAAATATCAGTTATAAATAAATTATAAATAAACAAATTATAAATAAACAAGTAACAAATGTAAATGTAATAATAATATATAATAATATAATATAATATATAATATATAATAATATAATAAACAAGTATTATTCAATATGTAATGCTGTAGTGTGGAAATGCCAGTACACAATACCCACAGGACAAGGGACTTCTTCCAGGAGAACAACATCACTCTTTTGGACCATCCTGCGTGTTCCCTGATCTAAATCCAATTGAGAACCTTTGGAGATGGATGGCAAGGGAAGTTTACAAAAATGGACAACAGTTCCCGACGGTAGATGCCCTTCGTGCGGCCGTCTTCACCACTTGGAGAAATGTTCCCACTCACCTCATGGAAACACTTGCATCAAGAATTATTGAAATGATCAACAATAATGGTGGAGCTACTCATTACTGAGTTCATGTTTGGAACTTTAATTTCTGTTTTGAGAGGGTTTACAGGAAACAGCCTGTTTCAGTTTTCAATAAATTGCATGCTCAAAGAAATGTTTTGTCTCACTCCCATTTCTTCTTGTAGCATGTTGAAGCTCTATGGAACCTTATTTAAAGATCCAACCATGCAACATATGAATTTTGCTAGGGTTAGGGTTAGGGTTAGAGGTTAGGGTTAGGCAGGTTAACCCCATCCATCCATTATCTACCGCTTGGCCACAGCGGGGTCGGCAGGGTGCTGGTGTCAACCCAGCGCTACAGAGGCGAAGGCAGGGCGCACCTGAACAGGTCGTCAGCCATCACCCAGGAGAGGCCCGGGCCGAGGCGGCACCTTGCTCAAAGAACCTCAGGGCAACCCATTGGAAGGGGTTCGAACCCTGATCACTCCGATCACGTGTCTGACACCCTAACCACTAGGCCACCGCTGCCCCTAGGGTTAACCCATAAAATTAAAATATAAATAAAACTGTTTTTTTAAGCAAGAGTTTATTTTCTGCGTTGCAGTGGGAAAGTGGTGCACTGCTCTGGACAAACAATATAGCAATCATCATAGAGGGTGGGTTGGGATATGAACTGGTAGAATTCCATAAAAATTACAAATAGATGTAGGTATGTTGTTAACAGGAATATATTTTTTTAAAGATGTTTGTTTAAGAGCATTGAGCAAAATTTCTAGCAGTGTTGTCGAATCACAGACCATTTCCGTTGCCCTGAGTTACCCTTGAGCAAGATGTGTAGCTTGCCCCATGCATGTAAAATGCAGTGAAGGAATTTCCGTTGCGGTTCACAGCACCTTTGGTACACCCTACAACAACATTCAGCCTTTGCTTTTAACCCACGCACAGTGCAGCAGGCAGCTATTTAAAGCACCAGGGAACAGTGATGGGGACGATACCTTGCTCAATGGTACTTCAGGGCAACTTACTGGTCTGGAATTTGAACCCATGACCTTCTGATCCTGGGGCCCTAGTCCTAACAAAGACCACCGCTGCCCCACAACTACCAGTAGAGTCACAACTACTAGTGATAATCAAACCAGGGCTGGAAACTGAACTCAGTGTTATGATTTTAAGATCATCAGCTAGGCTGTAATTGCACTGAAACCTTTGCAAGTTTGTAAATATGTGGGTCTCTAAGCATCAGATTCCATCCGTGGGGTTATCTCTTGTAGTGGTTGCAAAAAGAGGCCTTCAGATTTATCTGTGTAAGAAATAATATGCCACGTCAAACATTCATAAGTGTGTAGGCCATGGAAGAAAACAGAATGTGAAGGACAGACTGAAGTTGTATAAAAAAAGAAAGAGAGAGCCAGACAGGCAGCAAATCACACAGAAAGATCTTTGCATGAATGTCTTTGATCAAAAGAACACTTCAATGTCGCCTGATGAGAAGAAACAAAGACAAAATGTCTTCTAAAGAGAATAGACTGGGGATACAAACAGAGGAGCAGATGAGACACATTTAGAAACAGAGAGATGCATACCAAAGCACTTAAAAATGGAGAGTCACTGTGAAAGGCGGAAGGGAGAGAGGGGATAAACAAGTGTTAGAAGAGAGAGGGGTGCCAGCCAGGTCTCTGTATGGAGTGTTAATGGTTTGCTGATTGCCGTGCTGTAACCAGCCGTCAGTAGGTAATTGCAATGAGGGTATAACTGTTCTGAAATGGAGCCCTGAACACACACATACACACACACACACACACACACACACACACACACACACACACACACTTCTGATTCCATCACTCAGTGCTAAAATGGTGTCCACATTATACCCTGGCTCTGTAGAAAAGGCAGCTGTATTTATTTATTCTTGCAATTTAAACTAAAAGATCTTCATACTTCTTGACTGCAAGAGAAAAATCATATGGCTGGCTAGTAATATGTGATATTTTACTTGTGGGCTCTTCTATAATTAGTATTTCCTTTACCTTCTACTCAGTGTGAATTGAAGGAACGCTGGGTTCAACAATCTCTATCATCTAGTTACTGCTTACCATTGGGCAGTAACTTAAGCAGCATAAAGCAATTGATGGAAAACACACAGATCAATGCATAGGTGTAGAAAGCTGCCGTGGCTTTTAATTTAATGTTTTCTAACGTGAACAGCTTTCCTCCTGTTCCTGAATTACAGGATGTGCTGAAAACATTCTCCTTGGGTAACTAATATAGAAGACAGAAAGTGGCCAGAACATTTTTTCAGCCATTCATTATCCTTTATGAGACAAACAGTAAGAAACTTTGTGAGAGAGAAGAGTGAATGGTACAAGCTATGGAACAGATGGATTCTGAACCCAACCTGTCCAACCAATAGCAGCAACAAAACCATCCAGACTTCAAAAGCTCTTTGTCTTGTTGTTTGAACTGAAACAAACCTTTTCTTTTGGGTTAATGAGGTTACGATTACAATTAAACTCAAATTCAATTAGCCAGACTCTCTCTCTCTCTCTCTCTGCCTTTTTCTTTCTCTCTACTGATGTTTCCTCCCTCTGTGTGAGCAGTCTGAGTGTTGCCAGGCGACAGGGTTGCCTGGGAGCAAGGCTTTGATGAAAAGTCATGGTGTAGCAAGGTGGAGTCCAACCAGGGCTTAACCCCACTTCCCTACCCCCACCATTCTCTCTCTCTCTCTCTCTCTCTCTCTCTCTCTCTCTCTCTCTCTCTCTCTTTCTCTCTCTTTTTCTCTCTTTTTCTCTCTTGATCACTCTCTCAATCTCTGTCTCTCTCATTCTACATTTGAGTCCAGTTTAGAACCGAAAAACTGTAGCTGCTGAAGCAAGACAGCCATCATATCACTAAAATTGAAGAGTGAATGACTGAGAGGGAGAGGGAAAGTCAGAGAGAGAGAGAACGTTGGTTTCAGTTTAAACAATAAAACATGGAGCTTTGAGGCCTGGACAGTTTTGTTGCTCCTGTATAGATGGGCCTGTTACCCTATGGTTTCACTGCACTCCCATTGTTAAGAAAAGCAAAAAGAACCTTGATGTAACCTTGCTTCCAACAGGTTGAAAAAAAAGGCTTTAGTGCATTTTTTGATCCCCTAAGGCCTCCACTTTTCACAGGGACGTGCTTCATGGCCCACTGTGGGTTTGTTTGCAGCTCAGTGGGGGTCTGATATGGTCTATGATATCACAGTTTATATCACTGACAGACTTCTTTGTATGACATTCTAATCATATAATTAAAATGTAAAATACATTAATAACTGAAATAACGTTAATGAATATTTAAAGACTCAGAAAATGAGTACCAAGTGTCCAACAGTCTCTGTGTACTGTATCTGCAAAGTCAACCTCAATCATTTTCACTGTTAACCTGCGAGTGCACCATTAGGCTTAGAACAGAAATTTAAAATACTGGCTTTTATAAAGACAGGAATAAATAGGCTGCCACTGACATAAAACACTGGCTATGCCTATAGATTTCTCTGAACGGAAAACCATCAAAGAGACTATTTTCTACAATTTTTTATTTTTTTTTCCCATGGAAGACCTATGACATCTATATGAATTTATACCTCTAAACAAGTCCTGATTATTTTCGAGCCTCTCATCTAGGGGATGGTAGAACTGGTGAGAAAATGTATAGACTATAGACTCTATCTCTCTATTTGGTGGGTACATTTAGCTAGGTGACAAAATCAGCCTTTGTGGCCACACAATGTTGCCTGTTACAATTGAACAATTGAGGCAATAATACTTAAAACAAAGAATTCCCACAAAGAAATCTAAACAAGTGAAATCACAGTCTGTTCCCAGAACGTAGTGAAATGTTTCTACAGAAGCAGCATGTTCTTGGAAAATGGCATGTTTTTATATGCAAAGCGTTAACGGGTACAGATGGTGACAAGAAAATTGCTCAGATGTAAGCAGGTACACCGTATGCTAGTGCAAACCTACACATATATACATACGCCACTACTATTTTCACTTCTTTCACTTAAGCAAATTGGCCTAGAACCTTGGTAAAGAAGAGAAAAACTGATGTCTGCAGTCAGAAGCAGGCTAGAGGTGGACCTAAAACTGTACCTAACCTCAACTCACCAACAATGTAAAGTTTTTAGAGACTAGGCCCTCGGATCAGCAGGTTCACTGCTCCCCGGGTTCTTTCAATAGCTACCCCCTGCTGCACATGTGTGTGGATGAAAAGCAAAGGTTGAATTTCATTGTGGTTCACTGTGTGCCATGTTTCACAATGACAAATAGTCACTTTCACTTCACTTCATGTGGCCAGTGGTGATCCAGTGGTCCCTTTCAGTTGCTGAATATGGTAGATGGTGGGTAAATAATTGTGCAGAAACATGAGCTACAGTCAATTGCTAAATCTACCAAGGTATACCAACTGACCAGTATGTGCATATACAAGATGTGCATATGCAAGAACTAGCCATTCAATTTGTTAAATCTATTTTTACATTTACGTGTATTTACATGAATGGAATTTAAAAGATATGGTGGACAGAGCAAGTCCCAGGAGCAACTTGGAGATGAGGCTCTTATTCAGGGTATATAAACTTGTTTTGAGTGTATATAACCCTGTCTACACCTTCAAGGTTCAAAAGAACTCGTATTACTGTTGACATAAAAATTGTAAACTGCTTTGAAAGTAAACTGCCCATTTAAACCGACCGACTGACAATAAGCTGTTTCCCATTTTCCTGCATTTCCTGCCAATTTCCCAATATTCCTCCATCCAGTTCCTCATTTCCAGGAATTTTTTACACGTTCTACCCAGCGGGGTGATTCTAATCCAGAAAAAGTGTTACAGTCTTCACATTGAAGTGCCGTGCACACACACACACACACACGTACCCACAGAGAAGGAACGACTCATAATCCGTCACAGGCGCACTCTGGCCTGTCAGTCCAATAAAGCAGCACTGTGTGAAAATGTCAGTGTCAAAGTGATGGCCTCAGCCTCGGCTCAGATGGACCGTGAGCTGCTAACGGGGTCGGCGACCCCTGGATTAAAACTCCTGCTCATTATTTTGAGACACAAGCCTTTCTTCAAGTTCATTAGGAAAGCCTAATTTTGAGTGTGTGTTCATGTGTGAAAGGTTGCAATTGACTCAGTGTGTACAGTCATCTCATCTGTTGCTTAGTTGAATGTACCGATCTCTAGGAAATGGATGCTGCCTCTTTCATTCACTAAATGACAATAAAGCCATGAAGCATGAGCGTGTGAGGAAATGACATTGTCAATAAAATAAATGAATTCATAAATAGAATCATAATATATAAATGGACCTGCAACGGTTCAGAGTCTTTATGTAAGTTGTTATTAAGCTATTAAACCTTTAACCTTTAAGCAGGAAATGATACTGCACCTGAGTCTATCCCTGTGCTCTGAAGGCAGAGAATCGCCCTTCCCAACCAGAGAATACATTCGCACTTACAGAAAAATGTTTATTTATTTTAGATTTAATTTTCCCAGGCTGTTTATGTGTGAACCACATTTATATATGAAATATTATAATATTGAAAAATAGTCTGAATTTTTTTTTTAAGTTGTCTACACATTAAATTAAGAACATTTTCTCTTGAATTAGAAAATTTGATCAGTTATATTAAACTTTGATATCCCAGTCTTTCACCCAGCAGCAAAAATAAGCATGTATATGGTTATCATATTGATACATTAAAAATGAATTCATATTCATCCATATCAATAAAATGATCACATTATTATTGCATGATTTTGGTACAACCGCACAAAACAGAAAAAAGCAGGAGCTCTTCATGCCATTACTAGACGAGATCAGACACTACTTTTAAATTCCTGTCCAAGAAAGCAACACTAAAATCTCCTCTAGTTCCACCCGCCCCCATAGTCTCCTGCTGTAGCATCTTTCTTTCTTAGACTTGACCTTTCCTTTTGTGCGCGAGCACAGTGTCAGAGTGCTGAGGAAGTGGACAGTAACAGGCTGGAGGGGACAGAGCTGCCAGAGAGAAGTGTCCAAGGCCCTGTCAACACCACGACAAACAGGTGAACATCTGACAGGGGTCATACACACATAAATACAAACAACCCCCCCACACAAACATACCCACACACCCTCAGCTCTAGTTAATATGTGCGTATATATTATATCTATACTGACCACTGATAAAGGTCACTGTGATGAAAACAACAAAACTGTGCAGCATCAGATGAACTCTCTCACACACACACACATATGCACAGACACACACACACACACACACACACACCCCCCACTATAAAATCAGTTCCAATGCTGTGCTGAGAATGATGCACCACCCAAATAATACCTGCTCAGTGGTGGTACTGCTGGGGACTAGAGCACTGATTAACAGATGAACAAGGTCTAACAAGTGATGCAGGGAAACAGATGGACTCCAGACTGTAACTGTAAACAGACTATAAATTGCACCAGTATAGTTAGTGGAGCTGATCAAATGGACAAGTGCAGATACAAAGCTGGTGTACCTAATGAAGTGGCTCGTCACAGTATATACACACTAATTTGGTCACATTGAAAAAAAAAAAAACAGCTACGCATCCAAGCATTCGCTCTTCCACTCTCTCTCTCACACACACACACTCAGATTTCTCTATTCTTATTATTTACCTCTGCCTCTGCTTGACTGATGGCTGTGTAGAGAAATAAAGCCATCACCATTAACATATTATTTACTAGCCTAGCACTCAGCCTTTAGCCTGAGCACTAAAAGTGCTTTCTCTTTTTTCTGGGCAAAATGGGCGCTGATTTACAGCAGGACCGAGCCTGCTGGGGCAATTTAGCACTTCCATCAAGAGGCTGTCAATGATACGAGCTCACAGACTGTTCTCCTCATTTCTGCCGCACAGTCTCTCCGCTCATATGCTAACCTCTTTTTATCCAGCATTATATGAGAAGCTGATGTTGACACTGGATTTCATATAGGTTGGCCTTGTACAGTCCTGCACATTTAACTGGGGTCGAGTGAGTGTATGCATGCATTTCTGTTTTTGTATGATGCATCACAATAAGGTTTTAGAGCACTGCAGTATTCGAGAAAGTATGACGTATTTTAACGATCCATTACTATATTATAGAATATTACATTCTATATTTATCTGTAGTGGAACATAATGAGAACGCACAACATTCTAGAACAATTTATAATCTATAGTGAATCTTCCGGAAGAACATATGATGTACAGTGCATCAGAATGTCATTTCAGTCAGGAAGATTTTTATTCTACAATGCGCATGAGCTACAGCAAATTCATAATGGCTATTTACATAATTTATAGGACATCACAATCACTTCTAAAACAACCTAACATTCTAGAACAAAAGGGCAGCGGTGGCCTAGTGGTTAGGGTGTTGGCCGCATGATCGGCCGATCAGGGGTTCAAACTATGGACCTATGGACCTATGGACCTATGGACCTATGGCTCAAAAGGTTCCAGGTTCGAATCCCACCTCTGGCACTACCACCACTGGGTCCCTGAGCAAGACCCTTAAACCTGAGTTGCTCCAGGGGGGACTGTCCCTGTAATTAGGACATGGAAGTTGCTCTGGATAAGAGCATCTGCTAAATGCTAAATGTAAATTGTAGAACATTGTATGAACTATATGTATATTCTACCTTGTTCCTAGCTCCTATGATACCCTGAGTGAATCATTGGAGCCGCAGTTTTTTAATTTCAATGGTTGGAAGGATGACTTAAAAAAAATATCCCTGGAAAACATATAGTATTAGTTAGCTACTTTAAGTCTGTGGCAATGGATGGAAAGGCAATGAAAAATCTTAAGCTTTGAGACGTATCAGTGTCTCCATAGCAACAAGAATGGAAGCAGATTGTTAAAGGAGGTGGGGCATAACCTTGTTTACTTGAAAACTAATATTGAATCAAGTCAGAGCTGTAAAATTCCACATCACTAGGCCTGCTTTGGTCCATGTCAAGAGAAACACAAACAGACAGATGCACCTGTGTAGGAGGTGAAAAAAACCCCCAATGTTTGGCTTAGAGTATTTGTACTCTGTGTGCCATATACCTTATCCAGAGTTACTTACTTACTTAACGTTACAGATGCTGGGCAGTGTTGTATTAGGAGCTTTGCCCAAGGATGTGACTGCATTGGTGGGCAGCATTACCCACTATGCTACAGCAGCCCAATAAGTGCTGTGTAGTTGCCAGTTCCAGTATTTTCTAGAATCAGTAGCTTGCCTTGCAAAGATTGTCTGGTCTAATTGCTATGAAAGAATGCACCAACATGAAAAGGCTCACTGACTTTTAAAATAGCTCAAGAAGAACTGCTGTGGTGGTTTGCCATTCTATAATGTTTTGTTCAGTATGTCTTTAACCTCAAAGTTTATTTGAGGTCACTCATCAGTTTGACTGGTCTGGGTCTGTGTTAAGCAAATCAGGCAAACCTAATGGCCACATTCTTCCAATACTTGTTGGGTGCATTAGCCTCATTACATCACTGAAAAACTAAAAAAGCAAACTTCACATTTTGCTCAGTGGCCAACATTTGGAGATGGTTAGCAAATTAGATATTTGGCTGAACTGGGCTATAAAAGCATACTGAAATGTGTTTGTGTGTGTGAGAGTAAGTGCTGAGGCAAGAGGTTGTGTGAGATTTTCTCAGAGTGTGTGTGTGTGTGTGTATTAGGCAGAGTCGGGGGGATATGTAATTACTCTCAGATTAGGGAGAGAGGCGGTCGGCACAGCTCCGACTTTGATGGGATTAAACACTCAATTACCCAGCAAATCTGCCTCTACCCCTTACCGTTTCACACTCACACACATGCACACACTCATTCCTATCCACTGTGAACTTCATAAGATGAATTCATTTGAAATAACAAAGAGCATACGTCCACACACAAACACATGTGCAAAAGACTCCATCCATCCACCCAAGACTCCAAGACTCAAAGGACTCCATCTCAAAATCTCAGATTACAATCGAACCCAACAAGTGAATAACTTTCATTGTGATATTGCATACAAACATTAAAGCAGGTATTAACTTTATGCACACGCACACTGCCCATCACGCACAACAAATATCCTGATCAACATCAAGAATCAGATTTCTATGTGAAAAGTCATTCCTATTAAGGCAGTCACAATTGATCGTATCATTAATCAGGCACTGATTATATGATGATCAGAATCATAGCCATGTCTAGCTATAAGGATTATTAATGTACACATTCACTGTGGAAACAGTAACGCTCTGACGCAGAGCAGCTTGCATGCCAAGACTAATCAACCAGTGGCCACTGGCAAGATTGCTTCTCATCTGACCTGAGAACAGCTGTGGTTTGCCCATAAACATATTTGCTTGTGTTTAGCCCTGCATGAGATGCTACTCTACTCAGAGTGACTTTAAGATGAATAGGCATGCAAAACATATACTGTAGGCTAGTTTTAGTGTAGCTATGAAACAAATGTACAGTGCCCTCCATAATGCTTGGGACAAAGGCACGTTTTTCCTTGATTTACCCCTCTGCCCCTCAGAAATTTTAAATCAAACAATTCAAACATGATTAAAGAGCACATTCCAGACTCCAATTTGAAGTAATTTGTGTACAATTCAGTTGCAGCATGTAGAAATTATAACACTTTTTATACATAATCCTCCTCATTTCAGTGCACTATAATGTTTGGGACAAAGAAATGGCGGCAATATTTAATACTTTGCTGTAAATCCCTTGTAAGCTATGACTGCTTGAAGTCTGCGATTAATAGAAGATACTCAGCACCTGGTGATGCTCTGCCACAAGCCTCTACTGCAGCCACCTTTAACTCCTGCTTGTTCCAGGGGCATGTCCCTTTTGGTTCCTTCTTCAGCGTATGAAGGATATGCTCAGTTGGATTTAAATCACATGACTGGCCTGGCCATTCAAGTATCATCCACTTAGTTTTGAGCAGCTCCTGTGCTGCCTTAGCAGTATGTTTGGGATCATTATCTTGTTGCAGGATGACGTGCCATCCAGTGAGTTTGTAGGCATTCACTGGAACTTAAGCAGATGAGATGTTTCTGTCCACATGGCATCATTCTGATACAAGTTAATCTGGGTCTTTTCAGCCGATGAAACCTTTTTCCAGAATTCTACAGCCTCTTTTAAAGTGCTTTTTTGCAAACTGCAATCTGGACATTCTGTTTTTGTTTGTAACTAGTGGTTTTCATCTTGCCATGTAGCCTCTGCTTTTCTGTTCTTGAAGTCTGCTGCAGAAAGTGGCCTCAGAAAAGACACACATGCCTCCTGAAAACGTTTCTGATCTGTTTGACAGTCTTCTGTTGGGAATTTTCCTTTGCCATAGAGAGGATTCTTCTGTCATCAGCAGTGGAGGTCTTTCTTTGGCCTACCCTTTATGATTACAGAGCACACCAGTGCATTCTTTCTTCTTAATGATTTCGACTCTTCTTAATGATTTTCGTTGATTTTTTGTAATCCTAAGGTTTGACTGATGTCCATAACTGTTTTATTGTTGCTTTTTAGACTCATAATAGCTTCCTTGACTTTCATCAGAACAGTTTTTTCTCCCCATGTTGAACCATAGCAACTACAGATTCTAAATGGTAAAAGCAAGCTTAGTTTTCTTTTCCCTGCACTAATGAAGCAATGAAACACATCTGAGTAATCACAAACACCTGTGAAGTCAATTTTTATGAACATTATGGTATCCTGAAATAAGGGTGACTATAGATAAAAAGTGTACTTTATACATGAAGAAACTGACATGTATGCAAATCACATTAAAATCTGGAATTACATTTTAGTTTTAAGTTACTTACACTGCCCATCCAAAAAAAAAAGTCACACACTCTAATATTTCATTGGACCACCTTTAGCTTTGATTACGACACACAATCGCTGTGGCATCGTTTCAATTAGCTTCTGCAATGTCACAACATTTATTTCCGTCATGAGTTGCATTAATTTTTCACCAAGATCTTGTAGAGACAATGGGAAAGTCAGACCACTGCACAAATTCTTCTCCAGCACATCCAAGATTCTCAATGGGGTTCAGATCTGGACTCTGTGGTGGCCAATACATGTGTGAAAATGATGTCTCTGCTCCCTCAACCACTCTTTCACAATCTGAGCTGATGAATCCTGGCATTGTCATCTTGGAACATGCCCATGCCATCAGGGAAGAATAAATTCACTGATGGAATAACCTGCTCATTCAGTATATTCAGGTAGTCAGCTGACCTCATTCTTTGGGAACATAACTTGGCTGAACCTCGACCCGACCAACGGCAGCAACCCCAGATCACATCACTGCCCCCACAGGCTTGTATAGCAGGCACTAGGCATGATGGGTGCATTACTTCATCCACCTCTCTTCTTACCCTGATGCGCCCATCAGTCTGGAACAGGGTAAATCTGGACTCATCAGACCACATGACCTTTTTCCATCGCTCCAGAGTCCAATCGTTATGCTCCCGAGCAAATTGAAGGCTTTCTTTTATGCGATGAGCCTCACTGATCAGTGGTTTTCTTAAGGCTACACAGCTGTTTAGCCCAAGTCTCTTGAGTTCCTTCACACTGTGTGTGTGGAAATGCTCTTACTTTCACTATTGAACACAGCTGTGAGTTCTGCTGTTGTTTTTTTACGATTAAGTGATGGCCAATCACTGTCATTCAAGATTTTTTCCATGAAGATGATGGTTCCCCACTATCCTTCCAGTCTTTAATAATGTGCTGGACAGTTTAAAGCAGTTTTAGTAGTTTCAGCGTCTCCTTAGATGTTTTCTTTGCTTGATGCAAATAACTTGACCTTTCTGAAACAGATGAAAATCTTTTCCATGACCACAGGATGTGTCTTCCGACGTGGTTGTTAAAGTAATGAGAAGCTACTCACTGTATCAGTTCGGGTTAAATAACTTGTTGCAGCTGAAACATAATCGTCCATGCAGTAATTATCCAAAGGGAGGCTCTTGCATATTTGCTTTGTTAAATCTAGGTGGTGACTTTTTTTTTGGTGACCTAGTAGATTGAATGATATAAAAATATATCATTCAATCTACTAGGCTCTATTTCTTACTGTAGTAGAGAGTAGTAGGCTAATGTACAATCAGTCAGTCATCAGTCATGTGTATGTGTGCGAAAAAATAAACCCCAATCTCGTCGTTGTTCATCAAATTTGAAGAGAGTGCATTTTTTGTTGAAGAATTATGAATTGTTTGACATTTAAAATGTCACCCATATTCCCAAAGGAGGAATTCTGATTATTTTTCAGCCATGATCTGGTGAGACATTTGTATGTGAAAGTCAACAAATGTAAATGTAAAAACTAGGCCCAGCTGGTTCACTGTTTACATGGTTTGTTTTAATGGCTATACTCATAGCAGCATGTCTGCTCAATCTGCTCAAAGCTTACCAAAGCTAATTTTCCATCAAACAACATAACTGTAATTACTAGGCGGTAAAACAGCATCTGAAAGCAGTCATTAATCTGCATTGACTTGAATATCATTTACAATAAATTATGTTTTAAATAACTCCTTGTGTCATCTTAGTTTTATAAAGCTGGTGTATTGTTTTATTGTCTATATCCCACCACTAAAGTAAGGGATTCTCAGTTTTACCAAATTCATTCAGCTCCATTGTGGTGAAATGAGAGATGTCAGTAATTTTTTGCATACATGGAGCTTTAACGGAGATAGACTGTTTAGGGGTCAGACATTTGCATTATGGAAAAAAACATTTCTCAAATGAATGTTTTTTAAAGCAATAAAATATAGTTTATATATAAAAATTATAGTTTAGCAGGCATATAAATTTAACCTGATAGCCTAACCCTCTCATAATGGCCATCTCCTCCAAGGAGGTGAGACAAGGTGCAGTTTTCAGACTGCCCAGCTGAAAGAGGACACCCTAACAACTTTTGAGTTCCAACTATACCATGCCGATGTGAAAGTGCTTGAGTGAGAGAAGAGAGTGACTAATTAAGAATGTCTCAAAATGGAACATCTGCATCTGGAGGTGAAAAATGAAGGATGAATAAAGGATGGCTAGAATAGGTTTCACAACATTGGACACCAACTTTCTTTGCCAAACCAAGTTAAACCATCATTAATGTACATGTTCACATGAAAGCATGCTGCTTCTGATGAATGTTATTAAATATCAAGATGATAAAGAAACCCAAGCATTTAAGTGTGTTGAAGATAAAGCATTAATGGCACTATGCTGGTACTTTTTGCCCTGGAGTGGGTTAGGTGTACAGCAGGGATGCTTGTGTCCAGTGCAATTTGATGATTTCTCTGCTCAGAGCTGGACCAGCTCAAGCACTAATTGCAGGTTTAGTGAATATGTCTGAAGAGGGGAACTAATTCTTGATAACAGCCCTCAAGGACCAAAGCAACCCTGGTGTACAATATAAGTTACCATGGTGATGCTTGCAAAAAATCATTTCCCTCAAATGGGTATTCATTTACATGCGAAATGCACAAATAAGCTAGGTTTAAACATATATTGCTGAAATATACAAGGTATAAATATATTTCATTGAGACTTTATTGAGACTTTAATTGAGTTTTAGCAGTCACTACTATCAGGCAACTGCTTTTAAATTAATCATTTTATTAGAAGCTGTTTTTTGGTTTATTGTTACTAAGTATTTAAAAATGTTTACACTCTCATTTTCAAATTTTCTTTACTTAAGTAAAGACTTGGAAATTGGTCAGAATTGAAAATCAAGTTGGGCAGCATGGGTAGCACTGTTGTCTTTCAGCGAGACAGTCCTAGAATCCATTTCGCAGGAGGGACGGTCCACATCCTGTCGTTGTGGAGCTAACCGGGGGCAGTGGTGGCCTAGAGGTTTGGGACTAGCCCCCAGGATTGGAAGGATGTGGGTTCGAGACCTAAACCAGTAAGTTGCCCTGAAGTATCCTTGAACAAGGCACCATCCCCATCACTGCTCTCTGGGTGCTGGATAAAGTTGCCTACTGCCGCACATGTCTATATTGGTAAAAAGCAGTGAATGCATTTCATTGTGGTTCACTGTGTGCTGTGCAGTGTTTCAGAATGACAGAAAATGAAGCGAAAGACAGAGTCCCTTTCACTTCACTTTCAAGTGCCGATTAAATTGCAGCCCAGGTAGTGCCATAAATAATAATTTCATACTTTTTACATCAAGCCTCAAGCTCAGCCTGTGGTGTTTTATTCTCCTTTCAATGAATCTGCATAGATTGCATAAAGATTTCTTGCAAAAAAGCTAGAATGCACCTTTGTGCTTCTTTTATAGATTTGAGGTTGCAGTTAGTTATTTTATAATTGAGCCAGAACAATTATCACAATATCAAAGTAAAGGTCTGATTACCATTTAACATTTCAATTAGACATTAGATTATTCAGATGGAACTAGACAAGAATCTTCATCAAAGCCATTTTACTTAAGAAAGAAAAAAATCTCTTAAAAAGGTAAGAGCAGTCATTAATATGATGCATTCGTCATAAAATGACAGATATAATTTGTGTTTACATCATTTATTTGCAATTTAAAAATTTAAACAATTCAAACTTTGTGGTTTTTGTGTTTTTTGGGATCTATGATCTGTTTTTTATTAATACTTCATATTATTCTTCACCCAAACTGTACTGTTTAATCTCACCTGTTTTTTTCCACAAAGTCCATAAAGATTTAGTGAAAAAATTGAAAGGTATACATAAATAAAAACATAAATGGTATTTGAAAGAGCATTAATTTGCATATTGTAGCCTTCCGTGGTGTCAGTACTGCCTTGGTCAGTACTGCATAGGACAATTTCCAATGGTATATCATGCAGCTCTCTGATGAATATACACTTTGAAATGGTAATTGTGTGTGCTGATGCTCTCAGAGCAACATGCTGTGCATCATACTACTCTCCAAAGCCAGCCGCCAACATCAGTAAGACGCAAAACGAGACTGATTAGGCAGATGTGCTGGCTAGCTTGCTGATATTTAATAATGTACAGTGCACATTTCAGTGAGTGCAACTTAGCTTTGGCTTTGAAACTGGGGCAGCCAGTCAGAACCGAGGGTGAGTAACTATCTGTTCTAAAACATGCATTATTAAAGTACTTTATCACTGCTCTTGAATGTACGAATAGTGCTGCTTAAATGGCGTAATTGCCTTATCAGCTTCCAAAGAGTCTAACACTCGACCACGCGGAGCTGCAGTAGTACAGAGCAGATATATCACAGTGTACCCAGACCATTTATGTACCATTAAGAGACAGACAAAGAAAGAAAGCATGAGTAGAGAGAGAGAGAGAGAGAGAGAGAGAGAGAGAGAGAGAGAGAGAGAGAGAGAGGCAAAGAACAAGACATGGCATCAAAGCAACAAAAGTCAGGTAATTATCAGCATCTGCTAATGTCACTGAATCATCAAATTGCAGAGTGAACTATAGCGAATGAAAGGCAACCCCAAACTTCACAATTCAGAATGATAAAATGTATTATGAAGGCAGTTATACATCTCTCTGCCTAATGCCTCAGATTTATGGTGTGTTTTTGATGTGTATGTGTGAACGCAAGTGAGCCATTTTTATATCCAAATAATCTAAATGTGCTTCCTCACAGGTAACAGTGACTCCTTCTAATTAGTAAAAGTGGAAACACATGTTCTAAAGTGCTTGTCTTCTCATGATGCCTTTCAGGTCTGCATGATAAAGAACAGTCTCACCCAGAAGCTAATGTTTCATTGTAATTAAAACAATAACCGGAATAAGACTTTGGTATTTTTCAGCCATTTGCAAAGGTTTAAATGTCTCTGGTCCAGTTTCTCTTTAGTTTCTACCACCAAGTAAGAATGAGGTCCAGCATAACCTCCCAAAGAGAGTTAGGCCAAGTATTCTTTCAGAGAATATCAGACATATTTCACCAGGAAACAAACTCTCAATATTACAATGGTAGGGCTTATTTGTAGAGGTGAAAAAAGATGACACATCCCAGGGAATAAATGGCATTTTTGGTTCCAGTACATTTGCACAGGCCACTTTTTTACTCACTGGAAAAATAGCTCATAGCAAATTAACAGTAAAAGGAGTGTGTTCCTGATAGAGGGCATGCACTTATTTTCAAAACAGTAAAAATGTATTGTATGACTGTAACGGTTCTGTGATGGTAGAGGGCGCCCTGCCCTGATTGTGCACACCTTGGTTGCCAGATGTGCCTCATCGGGGGTTTGCATTATAAGCCCCAATGAATCAGAGCAGGGCGCAGGTCATTCTGTGTGCTCACCTCTGTGTTTATTTATGTTATCGTTTACACAAGTTTTGTTCAGTATGTTTAATTTATGAGTTCTGTGCACGTTACTTCCATTATTAAAGTTCAGTACGAAGCTCTCAGCTCTGCATTGATGTCCAGCCCATGACGCTACATTGCTACAATTACCAGAAATACTCAAGCTTTATCATTAAACTGTATGCCTTTATATTTAGGTATGCTTTAAATTTGTCTTACAGGCATAATCAAAATGTACCTGAAAGGAACTGAATAGTCCTCCGAGGACCAAGGCATCATAGTGCAGTTAAGTAACAGCTTTTAGGTAAGTGCTGGGCCTGAGACATGGGAAAATGTCTTTGGGAAAAATAAATGCTCTCATGGCACTCAACATATTCCTCTGTTTTTGCATGATATGATTAAATGACTCATATGGCCATTTTCTATCGCTGATAATCAGTTTCATATATGTGTGTGTCTATCAACAGAGTGTATCCCAAACACACAAAAGTGCTGCTACAGATTTAACAGCAGGTTAATTTACTGTCCATCCTATTGAAAACACATCTAACCTGCTGGTCCCCCTTGTGGATGTAATGTGTATTATGATGGTTCATTTGATTCTGTGCAAATGTGTGCTGATGATCTTCTTGTCCATCATCAATATTTAGTTTCTGACCATTGGAACACTGCTGGCTGGAAATTTTTGGGTAAAGGACTATTCTTTCTCCAGCAGTGAAACTGAAAAATATAAAACTCCAGGAGCACTGCTCTGTGTGGTTTCCTGTGTGCAGCACACAGTGTGCAGTTAAAACCTCTTTCACTCATATACTCTGAATGTTTCTAGCCATTAGCTGGAGGAGCTGTATGTGTGAACGCAAATGTCCAAATCAGTCAGACCGGCCATTAAACAGATCATCCATCCAAGATTGAGTCTATGTTTGAACAGAGCAGGTAATTTTCCAGAGAATTAAGCAAGTGGGCGTGTTGATGATGTTATCATCATCCGTGAAGAAGAAGAAGGTAATTTATACAAAGACGCCAATGAAAATGTCTAACTGGAAAGTTGACCAGATTCTGAAGCTTCAAGGAACAATGCAGCAATCATGATCAAGTTATGTCCTGTCTCCTGCATGCTCTACCAAGAAACCTCTCCTCCCACATGGAGTGTTTCCCAGCATATGAGAACGTGTCTGACATGGAAAAGCTCCTTCTGTGCCAAGTGTGTGAAAGGGAAACTCTGGACAACCTTCTGTCCTGTCTCTGTGCCCATTGTCCAGAATTCATGTGGGAAAACAGCCCCACATTCTTCCATTAACATGTCAATGTCACTGCTGTGCTAAAATGATCCAAGAAGTGGCTCTTCAGTGTGGATAATACCATGTTTTAGGTTATATTCATATACATTCCATATTTTCTTTCCACTTACAGCCTTTGAAGAAGCAGACCATTTTGCCATCCTACTATAATGGAATGCATGCTTTTACTGGAGCACAAGGTGTTCTAAATATCTGTCTACAAACATAAAATTTACATATTTCGTAGACACTCATCCACATCCATTTACAATATAAGGTAAATGTAGCTTCAGGATTCTACAGATAGTGTTTGAGTAAGCACAGGAAGCTAACTATGGACCACAACTGATTTTTTCTTCACTGGACATACAGCACTCTCCAAAAGTACTGGAACAGCAGAGCCAACTCGTTTGTTTTTGCTGTGCATTGAATACTACTGGGTTTGAGATCAAAAGATTAATATGAGATGAGAAATCAGATTTTCGGCTTTTATTTACTGGTACCTCTAGATATGCTCATTTGCATAGGAAATAGAACCTTTTGTATCTTTTTCTGTTGTCAACAACAACAAAAAATGACATACAACCTAATGGGTCTATTCAACTGAATAACATCCTAACCTGGATAAAGCATAGGCAACAGCACTGATTGTATTATCATCATGAATCAGAAAAATAAACAAATGCCTAAACAAAATGGATGTGGCCACCGTTACAAATGACTCACTGCTCTGAAAGAATGCTGAGAACTAAACACTTCTTCACAAATAAAATTAAAACAACTGTTACATGGTATGCAAATAAATCAAGTGTTTTACTTCTTTTGCATTTAATTAAATTGGACAAAAGAAAAGCAAGAGAATAATCAACTCAACAGCTAAAACTAATGAATGCTCCTAATTAAGGCAGCATTAAAATCAAATGAGCTTCTTCTGAAATGAGAAATAACAGGCTATACTCTGTTTCCACTAGAAAGGAATCATTCCCTTAGATACTTAATCACAAAGTGATTTGATTTCCTCAAACTATCACAGACAGTGTATCAGCATTATACTGTAGTGTGATACCACCATGAGGCTCAAGAACAAATAAACAACTCAGTGCGACTAAACACTGTCAAGCACTTATGATAATTCTAATTATAAATTGTCATATTAATCTCCTTCCGAGACTTGTTCAGGTCTACGGTATTGTAAAAAAAATAAAAATAATAGGAAGCTCTAATAATTTATTAAAACATTTTTTTTTCTGCAGTAAGTCTTCGTTTTTGCCTAAGAGGATATTTTAGAAGAGTAAAAAATATATAAATTAACATGAATTTCCATTCTCTGGCCCAAAAAACGTCCAAGATTTTGTTGGAGCGCCTTTAGCTTTAATTATGGCACATATTCGCAATTGGTTTTATTTGGATAAGCTTATTCAATGTGCCAACATTTGTTTTATTTATAAAACCTGAATCCCATTCTCTTTTTTTTTGCCAAAATCGTCTTTCATCTACTGATGATGACAACGTCAATAAAGTCTCTAGCACATCCCAAAGACTCTCAATGGGGTAACGTCTGGACCCTGAAGTGGCCAATCCATTTGTGAAAATGATGTCTCATGGTAGGCACCAGGCATGATGGGTGAATATTCAGTCCAGACTCTGGAACAAGTCTGGACTCTACAGACTACGTGACTTTTTACACCACTCCAATCGTCATGGCCTCATTGACAAGTGATTTTCTTGATTCTTGGAAATCAAATCTTGATTTTCTTGAAAGTTATCTTGATTTGCATTGTGGAAATTATTTCATTTTCACTGTTAAACATAGAGGTGATTTTGTGCAATTGGACTGCAACAATCTTGAAATGATTTCACTAACATACTATGTTGCACACTATTTGGCCAAACGAATATGGACATTTTCCTGAATTCCACTGTCACTAGTTCAGTGATGTCTGTCACTGTCTGTCGTGCCTGTGGTTCCGGCCGGGCATGACAGATGGCGCTCTGTTCTGACTGAGCACACCTGGGCTTGTTCAGACACAGGTGTGCTTCATTGGGGCTGCTATTTAAGCCCCAGTGAGTCAGAACAGAGTGCGGTTCATTAACAAAGCTATGCCTCACAGTTAATGGTGACACTGTTGGTTTTGTATTTTAGTTTATGTTAATAAAGTTACGTTTTGGAACCCTGGCTCTGCGTTGGCGTCCTTCAAATTCCCCGCCACCGTTACAATGTCGACTTCTAACAGGAGTATACAATCAAGCAAATAGCTATGCAGTCTCCATAGACAAACACTGACAGTAAAATTGGTCATTCTGAAGAGCTCAGAGACTTCAAATGTGGCACAGTCATTGGACAACACCTTGACCACCAATCAGTTTGAAATTTCGGCCCTGGTCTGCTCCATTCAACTGTAATTGCTGTTGTCA
Source organism: Hepsetus odoe (assembly GCA_017165825.1). Lineage (NCBI taxonomy): Eukaryota > Metazoa > Chordata > Actinopteri > Characiformes > Hepsetidae > Hepsetus > Hepsetus odoe. The sequence goes on along the minus strand of CM029379.1, from coordinate 21,396,995 downwards.
CTAAATGAAAGCAGCATCAGCTTCACCACAAAGTAGTGGGCCACCAAGTGCAATAGCATGTAATCCATTAAAATCTTTTAAATCACTCACTACAGGGCTCCAAACTGCCTCTGAAAGCAACATTAGCAAGGACTGTGTGGCACAAGCTTCATGATGTGGGCTTCCATGGCCGAGCAGTTGCACACATGGATAACATCACTGCATGATGTCAAGCTTAAGCTGGAGAGGGAAAGTACATTGATACCGGACATGTACATGTTCACTTGAGGTATGAATCACATTTTATTGGTGGTGTTGGTTGTCTAGTAGTTGTCACTGTAGTTAGGAACTGTAAGTCACTCTGGATAAGAGCGTCAGCTAAATCTCATAAATGTAAATGTATACTTTATGATCTGGCAGTCTAATGCACAAATCTGGATTTGGTGGATGCCAAGAGGATGTGACCTTCTGAAATGCACAGTGTAATATTTGGTAGAGGAGGTATAATGGTTTTCGGGCTGTGGTCAGTGTATTCAGTGTCATTCAATAGTATAACTGTAAATTTACATCTATGACAAATATATTTCGGAAGCAAACTGCCTTGTAGATTGATGCTTCATAAAGTACCTTGAGTTGCCTTTTTATTATCATATAGGTGCACCCCTCTATCTCATACATCAGTGATTTATAAGCTCTCATATCAGTGCTACGCAGAAACCAATGCCGCTACCACGTTGGTGCAACCTCTGTACTTTGAATATTCTACCATCCTCCAGGGAAAATTACAAAGTGCATCCATATGTTAGCATTTCTGATAAATTACCTGATTAGTGTAAATACAAGGTACCTTGACCTACTATAATGGTCAATTCAGTGTAAGTGAATAGGTTGTGCATGACATTACTTTAAAGCCAGTAATTCTACAGCAACCAATTAGTTAATTTGGTATTTACTCAGCTTCATTTTGTTCTCTAGATTCTGTGTTGTGAGAAGTAATTATCTCTGTAGAAAGTGGCAAGAGAGAGCTAGAGTACAAGTTGGCCAGTTAAGGGGTCTAACTGGGCACTCAAACGGCTAATTACCAGAAGAAACAGGTGGTCTTTGATTGGACGAGCTCATTAATGGAGCCCCCATTAGTAGCAGTGAATCAGCGTTCTGTACTAATGCGCCATTCTACACAACTGATGGCTATATCCATTTTCCTTATTACTCAGAGAGCCAGGCCAAACTCCAGCATTTTCGCAGTGATGAAAGATAAGAGAGGAGATGATGGATTTGACACTGGTGATAAGAAGAAGGAGTTGGGCCCCAGGGAGGCTCTAACATTTTATAAACTGGCCTTGCTCTCTGCTTGCCCAACCAAGCACATCTATCGGATATTGCTTTGTTTTTCTTTGTCTCTTTGTCCATCATAAACTGCCTTTTTTCAAAGATCTCATAGTTCTTTATGAAGCATGAAAAGTTCACATTTTGTCACAATAACTGTCCACACACATACATACAACCACTTGTTTTTTTTTTAAGTGTCAGGCTGTGAATTGACATCTATACCTTATCAATATAGTTGTGTCAATCCACAGCCTGATGCTGTAAATAAACAAGTGGTTATGAGCATGTGTGCAGACAGTTATTTTTAAAAATGTAATTGCACGGTACATACACTTACAATATTATTTATTTTGGAACAATTAATTCTGGACCATTTGCACAAATGCTGTTTATAAAAAAGAACAAGGTTTTCATTTTCATTTTATTTGGACCATTTCTATTTTATCATTTCTAATTTATTATGAAATCATCCCACAGTGTAAAGACCAGCTGGTGTTTCCAAATTTCTGTAAAAGTGATAAACTAAAGACTGTAATTCTTTTGTTCTGGCAGGGATGTATTGTGTATTTACCATATATGACATTATCCCCTAAACCTTAATTAAGAAAATGTTTCAGTGTTCTCGTTGTCCTACAAACACTGGACATTTCTGCCTTGAAAATATATTAAAACCAACACACACACGCACACACACACACCCGCATGCACACAGACACACACCCGCACACACACACCCACACACACCCACACACACACACACACAACGGTTTCTTCCACATAGTCACAGAGGGCAGTCGTTTTATCCGCATTGGTAAGAGGAATCTTATGATGACATTTTTTTTTGCAACCCGCCCTAATGGTCTATAAACTCAAAGGTCAGTCATTTTGTCCGAGCAATTGCTCACTAAAGTGGAGCAAATGGCCTGACGGGGGGTGGGGGGGGAGAAGAGATTGGTTTGCAGAATGCAATACTCTGCGTTACAGAGGCCCTGTCCAAGGCTGTCAGAGCTTATGGCCAGAAATTTGGGGATCTTTCTCAGGCATGGAAATGCGAGTGCATGTATGTGTGTGTGTGTGTGTGTGTGTGTGTGTGTGTGTACGACAGGGGATACTAGGGATACTGCAAAATCGAGGATGTGCTTTTGGTTTATGAAGTGTAGGAGGGTAGAGTGAGGATATGCCTGCCAACAATGCTCATGTCACGATTAGCTAAAATTAACTATTCATCCTTTCATCCATTATCTTTAACAGGGTTGTGAAGGTTCTCAGAAACAACGTGGACAGGTTGCCAGGGCGGGAACACATATAAACACACAGACAGTTACACATAAGGGGCAATTTACTATCCCCAATTCACCTGAATCACAAGTCTTTGTGCTGTGGGGGAAAACCATATACCAACCCTCCCATGTAGCATAACTATTTAAATCATGACATTTCAGATGGATACTTCAGGTGAATTTTTATCAGATGAAGCTTTCCTATTTCATCCAGATTACAACAGCTGGGCATTAGGGTAGGTCTGCTCTAGTTTGCTATTTCAATTCCAACATCTACTTTTGACTGTGGGAGGCAAAGACTACATACAAAGCCTGCGGTAGAATCAAAAGGAGAGAAGAGTGAGTTGGAAAGGGGCTCCTTCTTTCATTCTCATGTTTATCTTACACTGTAACATCTTTCTGTTTGCTGTTGCGATGACGTACCTTATTCAAGGCTGTAAATTTTGTTCATATAAATGTTTGCCTCAAAAGCAGAGTGCACCTTACTTAAGTGTACTCATCTTAGGATGTATTACACGACTTGCCAACAGGTAATGTCTAATTTCTGTTTATTTGTTTCTGCATTTATGAACTAAATTACATGTTTAACATATATGTGTAGCTGAAATTGCATATGCTCAATTGACCATAAGTGCTTTATTACTATCTCTTTAGTTACTATCTCTAGTAAATGTAGTAAATGCAGAGTATTTGTGCAGAGTATGCAGACACCTCCAGCTCCGCCTGCTGTCTTTTTGTCAGTGCCACCGTCTTCAACCTGTATAGCATAACTGGTATCACTACCTATCCTTTCACACTTGCTGGTGTCCGTCATTCTTTTAAAAATATCTAACACAATCTATAATGCTGTGTGTTTGGATAAAGTAATGTTTTAATGTACTCTTCTTATTAATTAAAAATGGATTCAGCATGGCTAAATGTTTTGAAATGCAATCAACATGACAACAAAAGCTTAACAAAAAATGACTTGGTGGACTATTCTTTAAATTGTGTCACAGACACAACAGCAGACAGAAACCTCTAGTTCCAGCTGCAGTTTCAGTTCCAGTTCTTTTGTGGTCAGATGTCACTAGTGCTTGATGTTACAGCAGAACAAAGCTTTTACAGAACACTTGGACCTTTGGAAACTCTCAGTGTTCAAAACTCAACACTTCAGTTTACCCCAGGGTGTCCAATGTGGAGTCCTCCATACCCTCAGAAAAACGTCTAACCTCAGTCCTCCCCTCAGTTCTCTGTAGCTATGAGCTCATTTTGGCCAACAAATCAACCCTCGTTGCTGTGGTTACAGCCAAATCAAAAGATCATTAAAACAACAGATATAAATAAAAGTAAATTATCATTCAATTTTTTTAATCCTTACAATGTATATAACTCACAAAAGTCATATTTAAGAGGCTATAATTTTGGCTTCTACAGCAACATATGACATGTTTCTGTTGCTGTACTGTTTCTGCCTAATGGATATATTTTCAATTATCAATTTTATAGTTTATAAATTATACTTTTTTCAGGTTCCAGAACAACTATTACTAGTGCCTATTTGGTGCTTATTAAGCTGGAGCAAAGATCATTGGCATAAATTATCACATACATTACGTGTTCTACTTTACACATTGATTTGCAGATACCAATTTACATCTTTATACAGAGCACTTAATTCAGTGACTGATATTTCTTAGAACAGGAACCCTCTTACAAATTAATCTTCTGAGGGCAGTTATTTGGCTGAGAATCTGCATTCAGTGAATCTAAACGTCAAGGTAAGAAGTTTGAACCAAATATAAATAAAAGTCCTTTCACAGAAACGCAACTGCTTTAAAATCCTATAGTGTCAATATACTCATTATACACTGAGGAAAATGATGATGGCGGTGAAATATGATCTCAGAAGAAATGCATGACATTCTCATATAATGGTTTCCTTTAAAACTGGCTGCACAGAAGGCATGCCTGTATAGCACAGACGAGTGACCTTCATGTTTTTTACAAGCAGTCAATGAAACATACTGTACATTTTTTAATCATCATCTCTGGACCTTGAAACTTTATTACATCACTGAAAATATGAGCTGCTTTTCATATTGTGTAAACATAAATGGTCCTGTAAGAATAAAAAATAAAATCATTTATATATAGAGAGATCATTTCTTCCTTTATTTGTGAAATAAAAAGATTTTATGACAGTGACATAATGCACTTTGTGATTTTTAAATAATCTTGGTACATTCATATTGAGAATGATCTTCTGTGAAGCTGCTCCTTTAGGGATTTTTTTCTTCCCATAGTGAAACACGATGAAATTCAGCCTTTGCTTTTTACCCACACATACCGTGAAAGCAGGGGGCAGCTATCTAAAGCACCCAGGGATCAGTGATGGGGACAGTACCTTGCGCAAGGCTACCTCAGGGCAACCTACTGGATTTGAACCCATGACCTGTCGATCCCGGGGCCTTGTCCCTAACCACTAGGCCACCACTGCCCCATGTACTGAATAAACTACTTTAATATTTATATTATATTTAATTTCAGCCTAATTTATAAATTAAGATTAATCTGCAATGATTTTTCATGGACCTCTGTTAATGACATGCAGGTTTCATCAGATTTGTCTGTGAGATTTTTCTTCAGTTTGCAAGAGTACCAAGCTAACAGCGGTGGGCATCTTTGCCCTGATTTATTTTGACAACACACAACTGGCACAATCGAAGCTGTCACAACTGCTCTCCCCCCTCCCCACTTTTGCAAGAGTCACTCTGTTGGAGAATTCCGGGAAATTGCTACTATGTGGCACACCTTGATGTCAGCTCTGCAAGGGCTTTATACACACCCTCACAAAAGATTAACCAGGTCATATTATTTACTTTCACAGTGAGAGACAAAGAGGAAGAAAGAAGATAAAGGTATGAAAAAAGAAAGACAGAGGGAAGGGGATGATGATGAGGATGGTGAAGACTCTGTCTTTTTATGACTTGTCATGATGACTTACCAGGGCACTCGGGCGAAAAATCAGGAGGCCTGGAGAGAGATGCTTCAGATGCTTTTCTGATATCTCTCTCAGGCTGATGGCAAAAGAGACTGGAAGTGACAGCATGAAGCAGGACCTGGAAGCAGAGGTTTTAATGTCAACGCCCTTGTAGCAGGTTCTAGCTCAGGGGCTTTGTTGTTTTATTGATTTGAAGATGCCACTCTGAATTAGGAACAAGGATGTGTTTTGAAACACCTGGTAGGAACCTTGGCTGTCCTAGAAGGTGATGTCTCTGACACCATTGTGGTGGAGGCAGAAGTTCACAAAGGACAAGAGTTTTCTGAGTTTATTACACTGGCTGCTTAATGAGTTTAGCAGGCAGATCAGACAGGCTGTGGCTCAGGAGGGTTTTGGCTTCAAACCCAACTGGTGATCAAAGCATACTAAGCTTCTCTTTTGGGAACTGTTCCTTAGCAGGTTAATGTTTCTTTGGATATTAGCATTAGATCAGAGACAGCATGTAAATGTTTTAAGGTCAGCTATGAACCACCTCTCCAGGATATTTTCCACCTCTTGCCCTGTCAGAGGCAGGATAGGCTAGTTAGGATAAGTCACAATCCCTCATTTTTTATTATCTGCAGACTTTTATTGCCTCAGCTTCTTGATTCAGTGTGAACTTGTGAGTACCGCTTTAGCAAATTTGATTTTACATGGAATGTTTATCAATTTCCAGACAGCAAAATACAGCTGGTTTAGATTTATTCAAGTTTTCTTGAGCTTAGCAAACAGCATATGAGCAGAAATAACTGTTTTGGGAATCTTGCAGTTGGTGTTATTAGATTGTTTTAACTTGCATAGACATATCTGCTTGGTAGCTTGTTAATGTCTCCCATTTGTAGTGAAATCTCATGCTTTACCAGAGATTGAATCAGAATGACCATTCTGGTGTCGATGAGTTCATTTAAAGCTCTGCTGGAGGTGCTATTTACTCATCAGTACAATAAAAACTATACAGCAGGTTTATAGATTTCTATCATGAAACTGTATGAAAATGTTCATTTTAATTAAAAACTACATTTAATAGATTATAGCAGTCTCAAATTAGAGCAGTTAAATCAATTATTTCTCATTAGTGAATTTTAGACCCTATCAGCTAGTAATAATACAACATAATAATACAAATAATACAATTTTATGCATTATGATTACATTGTTATCATATTTAACTTAAGTCTTACTTTTATCATGCTACATTTAATTACTTAGTTTTTATTGATTGCTTTAATCTAAAATTCTACAAGCAATCAATATTTACAGTATATGTGAGATATATATATATATATAACATATACTGGCAGGTGGGTATTTGATGAGGGTTAAATTTAAAAAGAACAAGTTAAGTTTCACTAGTTTTACTGGCTTTTGTTAAAACCTGTAGAGAATCTTTCTTTCTTTCCTTTTGTTTACAGCACTGAAAACCTCCCAGATCCTCAGCACCTGACCTCAAGTTGGTCCTCTGTTTGATCTCACAGCGGTGACAATGATTCCACATAGAAGGTGGGTTGATCTGCAGTTGGTTGTTTAAAACAAATTCTTGTTAAGTGTGTGTGTGTGTGTGTGAGTAGGTGTGAGTGTGTGTGTCACCTAGGCTTTTTCAGCCCCTTGGCTGATTCAGCTGGAGTCTGATGAGCCAGAATTGAAATTCCGTCAGAGAAAAGAGAAAATGAGAAAGAGAGTGAAAGTGAAGGGGAGAGGGAGGAGAGGGGGTGGGGAGAAAAATAGATCAATATTTAATTTTCTCTCCAGGTGATATGTTCAAGAGCTAATCAGCAGAGACTGGAAAGTTGACACCTGGAATGTCAATTAGACAGAGGAGTGTGGGCACTCTCGTCTCTTCATCCGTCACACTTTCCTCTCCTTCGTTCACCCATCCTGTCCCTCAGATCACCTGTTCAATCCATCGAGTTCAGGAGTCAGACATTCACTAACTAAGCCCCAGCATAAACAAACTCACAATTTCTCTCCCCATATGCCATGAGTAGTCATTCTTCAGTTAAAAACGAAGGTTGCACACGTTTTTCTGTTTTCTAGAGTGTAGTTGATCAGCCAAGCCATGCTTTGTGCCTGAATTCTTATCCTTCTTTAGTTTTGTACTGCTACTAAGAGGCTAATGTAGCTAGCTAAGGCTCTTTTCTAACTTTATCAGCCTGCACTCTACCTCTTGAAGCCTGTGATTCTCTTAACAGATGTTTTTTTTTAGTGAAAGTGACTGTTTTGGTAAAACACAGCACAGCACAAGTTTCAACCTCTGCATTTCGCCCATACAAACCATGCAGCGGGGGCAGCTATATAAAGTGCTCTGGGAGCAGTGATGGGGAAGGTACCTTGCTCAAGGGTACCTCAGGGCAACCTTCTGATCTGGGATTCGAACCCACGACCTGCTGGTCCTGGAGCAACTCCCCAACCACTAGGCCACCTCTGCCCCTTTAGATGGCTCATGTTCTTGTTTGAGGCCAAAAGGACACTGGGGTTTCTTTAGAGCTTTGGAATAATCTTCCATTCTTTTTTAATTCTTCCCCTGTAACAGAAAAATAAAGTACTTACATGTATAACTTCTACTTTTGTAAAATGTGTACTTATTGCACATGCATTCTATTAATAAATTAATAAATGTACTAGAAGTATATAAATGAAGTAATCTAAGCATATAATTCTATTCTAATTGTGCTCCCAGCATTTTTCAACAATTGAAATTGAAAATAATGCTCAAATATCTTAAAAACTCTTCATTCAGACTCTTTATTTATGAACCCTTATCCACCTGTTCTGCCTTGATTTGTCCTTTTTGCGATAACCTATTTGCTTTCTCTCCTTTATTGCTTTAAACTGTTAGCTGTCCCTTTTCATTTCATATTTATTTAATTGACATATTTAATTTACATGCAGTTTCAGCCTTTAATTCTCCCTAGTTTTTCACGTTTCTTATTTTAATTGATTTTTTGTGCAGCTCTGTGGTTGACACGTTCTATCTTTTCAATGTGCTTAGAAATAAGGATGGCCTCTTGTGCCAATTTGTTCAGCAGTCTCTAACAGACTTACATGGGTCGTTTCTGACAATGTTCAACACTATGTTTTATAAAAAATAAGCCTATTATAGACTTTTAAAGGTCACTTGACACAGAGGCAAGTGTGTGATAATTTAGGGACATTTCTGACTGGATAATCTAACTGGACTATTTGTTACATTACCTTAACAGCTTTGGTACAAAAGTAAAATAAGCAAACTTTGGACACCAGACCATGTCTCGGCTGGTTGAATACATTTGCTGAAATGTGAAAATTGTGTAAATTTGATTTGTGGTTGTCACAAACTTTTCCTCGGTAGGAACACTCTCCTGC
>CM029379.1:21218043-21383043 GCA_017165825.1 Hepsetus odoe | reverse complement strand
TGCCAAATGCCAACTCAAAACTGCTTGCATCACTTGGAACATTTCACTCTGAGTGGTTGCGGGCGGGTTTGCTTGTTTGTGTTTTAAATGTATTTAGCCTTTGGATGATGGGAAAATCTTTGTTGTTTTGCTGTTGGGGGGCATTTGACTGCTTCTTATGAGGAAAATTACTTTTCACAAAAAATCTAATGCAGCACACCATTTTCTCCCTTTTCTTAAAATGTTGTCCATCAACCCAGACATGCTGTCAGGACTTGGGGTGTTCTGTTTCTGTTTTATTCTCAGTAGAGGGCGCTCTGTTCTGACGGAGCACACCTGAGCTCATATGACACAGGTGTGCTACATTGAGGCTGACTACTTAAGCCTCAATGAGGCAGAACAGTGCGTGGCTCATTCGCTAAACTTCTGTTGTTGTTATGGGTGGTTTTGGTTCCGGTATTGGTCCAGTTTTGTGTCTGGATTCATGTTTCTGTTAAATAAAAGTATGTCTAGAACCTCTGGCTCAGCAATGACGTCCTCCCCGACACAGTGACACAAATGAGCCACCAAACGTGATGCGTCATGAGCCATGAAAAGTGGTGTGAGGAGCACGGCGGCGGGCACTGGGCCATGATTGAGGACTTCAGAGCAGCGCACCCAGCATTCACGAGCGGAGCGGAGGAGTACAGAGAGTAACCGCCACTGAGCTCTCGTGACACCTGGACCTGCTGTGTCGCTCAATCCAGCTCACTAGAATGGCTGGAGGAGTACGGCCGGACTGAGAAGGCTGTGCTTGCCGTTATGGAGGTATTGGGGCGGTCCCTCGAGGAAGAGGCTTTGTTTGCACCCCTTTCCTTATCGTCTCCTGCTCTCCACCAACCACAATGCTGGATAGCGGTGGAACCTGCCTCCTGCACCAATCACAGCGGTCCGCCAGCAGAGACAGCGCCGTGCACCAATTGTGGCGAAAAAATGGTGGATACCCGTCCTCCCGGGAAACAAAGAAAGCAAACGGCAAAGAAAGCCATCCATACCTGAACAGGAGAGCAAGCGAGCGAAATAACTGAATTCAGGGTGGAACTTAGGAGCTACAGGAATCTCAGAAGGTCTGGCTCTCTATTCTGAGTGCGAAAGACAGACCAAAAAATGTTTTGTCAAGCAGCTCCAGAAATTGAAATTTGAGCTCTCCTTGAGATCAGGAAATTTGTACCACGAAATCAGTATCTAGGCATGAATGCAAAGTATAAAGAAGTTGGAGGATGGCAGCCTCTCTTCTGGCCGTGAATCACCAGCTGCAGGTGAGCAACCAGTTTCAAGGTACATTCCCTTCAGGAGGAACTAGCTAAAGTAAATAGGGAACTTGAGGAAAAGCAGGCTGGGTACCTAGAGTGTGAGAAAGTCTGTAAGGATCACTAAGTGAACAGAGTTTGGCTAACTGAAAGCTAGAACAGTACCCAGGAGAACTTAAGGGCTGAGTCAGAAAGACTCAGACAAGCCAACATGAAGCACAGTGCACTTCTCAGACATTCACCAACGAGATGATCAGATCAAACAGAGGGAGTTGCTGAGAATGCTCAACCAACAACTGGCAGAAAGCAAGACCTCTGTTCTGCAGATAACCAGCTCAGCCACCCTTGAAAGACTGAAACACGAAGAAAGCTCACCCTCTGCTTTCTCCAGCAGGAGACCAAAGGACTCTTGTCTCTTTGCTAGGTAAGTTGCAACCATGGAAAGGGAGAGAGAGGTTTTAGCTCAAGCTAGTGGTGAGCTTCAAGTAGAAGTCAGTGCACTCATGCTGAAGCAGGTGCAAGGCCACAGTGCTGCTCTGCAGGCAGAACTGGAAAAAGCCAGGAGGGAACCAGTAAACCCCGCTGAGCTGCCAAGACCCACCCATAGAGTATGGTCAAGGAGGGCAGGTAATGCATAATTTTGTACGTTTGATTATGGACAAAAACTAAGTATTCGCTGTGTTTGAGAACCTGGACTCTGTGAGATTCACCCTGCAGGTACCTTCTGAAATCACTCGCATTGATTACTGATTCGGAACACGGGCAGGAGAAAGCCTCTGGTGGAGATCCTGTCCACAGATACTTCAGGTGAGAATATAAACTTGTATCGTAACAGAGAGGACCAAGAAATTAAGTTTCAGGACTATTTCCCCTCCACATTCCCAGTATCGAGGAGGGAGGCTAGGATTTTCAAGTCCCCTGACTCTGCTGTAACCTATTGGCCAACTAGACGAAGACTTCTCAGTGAACCTGTTCAGAACATGCCCGTACATATTGCTGGAACTGACACTGTATGTTCCTTCCACACAGTCAAAGTTACATAACCAGACAACACACGTCTAGGAATGTCCCAGTCTGGTTCATCATAAGCAACTTCCATCCATTACCTCAGGCATCATCTCTGGAACAGACTGCCCTTCATGGATCTCTTCCCTTGTTGTAGTGAATTCAGTAAGTAAAGTCACAGAAATTGAGTCTAGTTCCCCAGAGGTACTCAATTCCCTTGACCTTAGCCTGTCAGAGAATGGTCCAGAGGAAGAGTGCTCCAGAATCTTTGTGGAAGCTACCTGTGATGACAATCCAGCAGCCCAATCTGATGTGCCAGTGGAGGACCCACAGATGCCAGAGAGGCTGCGGAATTAGTCAAACCCCCTCCTGCTCAGAAGAGTGGAGTATCCCAGGTTGCCAAGTGTAAGGTCAGTAGAAGCAAAGTACAAGTTATCCTGCCTTTCAGAGATGGAAGCACACAGTTACCCAGGCCTCCCAAAAGCCAGCAGTGCCAGAGGAGAGTAACAGCATTTACTGCCGGCGGCGGCCGGGGATGCAGTGTTTTTTTGTTGCAGCCATTGCCCAGTTAGGAGAAAGAATCATCATTGTTCAGAAAGCATGTACTAGCGCCGTGTGAATGTCATCCCCGTTGGCACAACACTACAACATTTGTACGAAAGAGACGAAAAATCCCACACCACAGATTATGGAACGGTAGTCATGGAGAGTGAGAAGGACAGAGACCAGAGGCAGCGCACGCACTGAGTAAAGAACTCTTCCCCTTCTAACCACAGAGAATCTCCTGTATTTGGCTCTTTCAGATGACAAGGCTTTCCAGCCAATCTGATGAGGCCCCAATACAGAGTCAGAGACGGGTGACAGAAACACGGGACAGCAGAAAGGCACCAAAAGGATGTACGGCTAAACACGAATACCAAAGGGACTTGCTTACAATTCACTGGAGAATCGCCCCCGTTGTTGCGGCCTTGAGGAGGGGGGGGGGGGGGGGGGGCGATGTCAGGACTTGGGGTGTTCTGTTTTATTCTCAGTAGAGCGCGCTCTGTTCTGATGGAGCACACCTGAGCTCATATGACACAGGTGTGCTACATTGAGGCTGACTACTTAAGTCTCAATGAGTCAGAAAAGAGTGCGGCTCATTCGCTAAACTTCTGTTACGGGTGGTTTTGTTTCTGGTTTCGGTATTGGTCCAGTTTTGTGTCTGGATTCATGTTTCTGTTAAATAAAAGTATGTCTGGAACCTCTGGCTCAGCAATGACGTCCTTCCCACTCCCCGCCACCGTGACACATGTCTGGCATCTGAAGTTTGCTTCTTTTGTTTTAACCCTGGATCTTTGAGGGTAATGTAGCTACAAGTGAAGAAGGCTTACAGATATTATGCCTGGTTTCTTATACTTTCATCTGATTGGTTTAAAAGCTGAAACAATTTGGTGTTAAAATTAAGTATGCTGTTAGGAATAAAATGAGTAACATTTAAATTGTTTGTGTTTTTTTTACTTAATCTTGTTACACTGTTAGCAACACAAATAAATGAAAACTGCACTCAACATGTTCTATGGCGAGGCTATCTTCCTTTTATTTTAAACTAATCAACAAAGCATGTTAATTGACCAAGGGTTTCGGTCCTTTTCAAAAGGTTAGTCGACTACCAGACCAGAATCTGATTTATAGGATAAGTATGTTAGCACACACAAGGAGTCTGGCTCTGGCTGTCGGTTGACTCACGGTACAAGGCACAGGATTTCAATCATAAAGAGCAAGCACTCAACCAGGCAAAGAAACAAGTATGCAATTAAATGACTCTTTGACATTCACAGTCCTGTATAAAATCACTGCCTTTACTAAACAGCTCTTATGACCGTGTTTGGGGGCAGGCTTTGCAACTAACTACAGTATATTTCATACAGCATATGGATCCATGCTGTAAACACAGGGCGTATGATGAGAAACTCTATAATGCAAGGTTAAAGGAATGTCATTGGGAAGGCTGTTCTATTTAAGTGAAGCCAAGCTGCTGTTACATTCCAATTCTGGGAAAGTCCTCAGCGTTCTCCGACGGCAAATGCAATCCCACAAAAAAAGAGCGCACTGAGAATCCCTTTCAAGCGCGAAACATTCTTAATGGTAAGCAGCCTGTCAGGCGGGCAGCGTTATGATCCATTCCCTAATAGTTGCCATTTCGGCACAAAGCGCACATGCACACACACACACACACACACACACACACAAAGGCTGAATCAATATGCCCACACTCACAGGGGAGAGTATTCTAAATGTCAGTGCTGGTGTTAATTCTGGCTACACCCCACACCTGCATCTACAGAGTGAACCAGAGAGGAGGAAGGAGGAGAGAAGCTAATGGAACAATGAAGAGGCCTGAAACTTTATATGGTTAAACCTATAAAATGCATACAGTAATAATTTAGTATGATGCATTTTTTTATTAAAATGAATCAAAACAGAAGCATTTGTTAATAAATATTTCATTTTCATTGAAGAATAGGAGTGTGTATAGTCAGCTCCGCCAGTCACGGTACTGAAAACTCATGGAAAAAGTCTTGAGATGATGAAAAGTTTCTGTAACAAAGAAAAAGAAACATTCTTCAACAAAACCATGTGTCATAACCATTTAGTACTTTATTTTCCATCTGATTCTTCTCCTATAATGCCTTAATGATACAGGAGACCACAAATCTCTTCAGACAGAAGCTCTCCAGATCCTCCAAGGATCTCCTTTTCAAACACTCCTCTTCAGCTCAGCCTAGTTATACTACATTTACGGCTTACCAGACGCTCTTATCCAGAGCGAGTCATGTCCTAATTACAGGGACAATCCCCCTGGAACAATTCAGGGTTAAGGGTCTTGCTCAGGGACCCAGTGGTGGTAGTGCCAGGTGGGATTTGAACCTTGGACCTCTTGATCCATAGGTCGGTAGGTAAGTACCCTACCACTAGACCACCACCACCCTACCTATTATGTCCAGTAATGGTTCTTGGAACATGATCCACATTGCGTGTGAAGAAACATGTCCTTTTCTAGGCAGGTTCAATGGACAATCATCATTGTCCCTTACATTTTTGGTTTTATAACCAAGGGCCCTAATGGTGGATAGGGGGATTTTCAGATCTGATGATTTTTAAAGCCTTGGCTTGATTGATTTGTCTTTTAGTAGATTAGTACATTTAGTTGATTTAAAGGTTGTTTATTCATTCTCATATTTACAATGTCGACTCTCTAGTGGTTGGCAATTACTAGGGATCTGATGATGATATTGATGAGATGATTATTATTATTAGCCTGAGTGAAACCACAAAAACCTCATAAACTTAAAGAGGCACTGAATGTCTAAACTGAATGCAGAACTCAGTTAATAGTGTTCTCTGAAAGCTTCAGAGTTCATGGCCATTCGTATTTGGTTTTAAAAATGTCCCTCTCACTTGCACGCTCTTTCTCTCTCTCTTGTTATGATCAGCAGGGAAGCACTGAACTTCATCTCCGCTCTCACGGGACCAATCAAGCCTGACTCACTCTCTTATCACACACCCCCTTCCCCCCATCTCACATACACACACACACACACACATATATACACTCCAAGTCCATCAAACTCGGGGCAGTGCAGTGCCCTTTAAAGAACCAATTTGTAATCTCATAATTAACAATCTGCTAAATTTCGAGCTTGAGAAGCAAATGCGGTGGAATGTGTATATGTGTGTGATGTATGTGTGTGTGTGTGTTATGTCTGTTTGTGTGTGTGTGTGTGTGTGAGAGAGGGAGTAAGAGAGAGGGAGGGAGAGAGAGAGAGAGAGAGAGAGAGAGAGAGAGAGAGAGAGAGAGAGAGAGAGACCCTGGGTGTACAGGGAGGGGCTTCAGCTACCACTGACCTTTTCCAGCTGAAGACCCAGGCAAGCACAGCTCACTTAGAAGGATTTAATTAGTTAAGCTCTAGGCTGTATGGACTCTGGAGAGAGAGAGAGAGAGAGAGAGCAATAGAGAGAGAGAGAGTGAGAGAGAGAGAGAGAGAGAGAGAGAGAGAGAGAGAGAGAGAGAGAACCAGTCAAATGTCATGCATTCTTCTCATACAAATTTATTATTATTTATTTATTCAGTAGAAATGTGTTACTGTTTGGATTCACTGTAATAAGTGATATAAAACAACTTTGCTGCAGATTAGGGCTGAATTAGTGCCGGGATTATTCTGCAACATTTTGGGATTGGGATTTGCTTTAATGTATTATAGCATATCTGAAAAAAACTGCAGTGTTAATGGTTAAAACCTTATCTGCATTGTTTTAACTAAAAGTTAAATGATGTTTGTGGAATTCCATAAACACAGATATGCTGATTCACCAAAACACCCTTGGAATTACTCATGTAAAACAGGATGGCAGGTCAGGATGATCACAGTACATGAAAACACAACATGTAGATTGTTTAGAAGGTCGATTTGTATTTTGCAGCCTTTGTCTGTATCTGAAATAACCATTAATAAATGGTATATGTTATCTGCAGTCCTGGTGCAGATCAGTGTGTGAAGGAATAAACAGGCAAATGGTCTGTTCATATGTAATGTGTTCACCAGTCATAGCTTATAATGTAAATAAATAGAAATACAACAAAAAGTTTTTGATTGGTGCAGTGTTGATTAATTAATATGTCAAGGTCTAGCAAACTTTTGAAAGTGTGAAGTTAAGGTGAAGAGATGGAAAAAAGAAGAAGATAAAATGTAAGATAAGCCCAAATCTTTTGCAGTGTTTTCTCTACAAGCATGTGTGTGCGAGTGTGTGTGTGTCTGTGTGTGTGTGTGTGTGTGTGTGTGTGTGTGTGGTGTCTCCGACCTTGGGGAGAACCTCTAGGTCAGCCTAAACTAAGACACCCACACACACACACACACACACACACACATAGAGAAGCTGACTCAAATACATCAGGCTACTTTCTCTCTCTCTCTCTCTCTCTCTCTCTCTCTCTCTCTCTCTCTCTCTCTCTCTCTCTCTCTCTCTCTCTCTCACTCTCTCTCTGTTTCACTTTATTCTTTTTTTTGTCTGTCCTTTCCTCTCCTAAGATGAGCAGATCATCCTGAAGGGCAAAAACGCCTTGCAAATCTAAATCAGCAACAGCCGGGAACACAACCGAAAATGAGGACTCTAACCTTAAAGCACTGCTAGTTTTCAAACTTTTGTTTTCCTCAAAGGCTCTAAATGATAGAGCTTTAGCAGCCTGCGTGCTTCTGACTCAGAATATGACTTCACATTTAGCCATTTGAACTAGATGAGCTTTGAAGTGAGTCTACTGTACGCCATGCAATAAACACAAAGGGGCAGCCTCCTAGACGTAGATTAAGCCTAAAGCCTTCACTAAATGGAATTTTTAATGGCGAAACACAGACAGCCTTACAATTTAGTCCAAGGTGATGTCAAAGAAAATGGACCAAAAGGCACAGGGAAATGCTGCAGCTCACTGAGTCAGATGGAATATTTATTAATTATGGCCATGCTTCAGTGTAGGGAAACTGATCCAGGACAGTAGAAATTATGAACCTTACCTGACATCTGGCTTTTGCCTATAATACTTCCCCCATAAATGTGTCTTTACAGAATAAAGAATAAGTAGGAAGTAGGAAGATGAAGAAGATGAGCTTTTGAATGCTGAAGTAAAGTTGGGGTTCAGGATAGCAGCATTTATCTATTTTTATTCAGAAACACATGTATAAATGTCCATTTGGTTATCAGTTTGGTGCCTATGGGGTATCACCTACATGTGAATATTACAGGAAAAAAAACTGTTTTAAAACGAATATATATCCTAATAACTAGAGGCACTAGAGCATAGACTAATGACTAGAGACACATGAATAGAGTCGACATTTTGGGCAAACCTAATTTTAACCAAGATCGGGGACTGTAATGAAAAAAAAAAAAAAAAAAGTGAAAGTGACTACCCTTGTCATTGCGAGGTCACGGCACAGCACACATGAACCATAACATTGGACCTCTGCATTTTACCCATGCACACTCAAACCCGTGCAGCAGTGGGCAGCTATTGAAAGCGCCCGGGGAGCAGTGATGGGGACGGTACCTTGCTCAAGGGTACCTCAGGGCAACCTATTGGGAAGGGGTTTGAACCCCTGATCCTCCGATCATGCGGCTAACGCCCTAACCGCTAGGCCACCGCTGCCCAAAACACAAAAAACAAAACAAAACACAGAGCAATTGAAATTAAGAGCAGTTCTAAGAGCAGTTAATATGCTTTTTTGTGTTACAGCTCATATTGAAATGTGCACTACAGTAGATCTGAGACTGCAGTCTAGTAACGGGGAAGAGCATAGCAAAGCAGCAAAGGATGGTGGTCTGTAGGATGACTGGGGATAAAGAAGAAGAGGTGATTAAGAGCAGAGTCAAGGATGAAATAGTGTAAATTGAAGAAGGAATACTTTTAGTTGGTGTTCAGGGAGGAGTTATGTTGGGCACTGTGGGGTCATGTAGAGTTACCAGATTGCAGGGCAACTACTGCCTGTCATAGAAGAAGTGGTAGAGTCAGAGAGATAAAGAAAGTAGACAGTAGTACAAGGAGCTGAGGCTCCAGGCAAAGCAAACAGTCGTGAAGGCTAAAGATAAGGGTTACAGTGAATTGTATGAGAGGTTAGACAGTAAAGAGGGAGAAAAGGAACTTCTCTGATTGGCTAAACAGAGAGATGGAGCTGGGAAAGATGTGTAGCAGGTTAAGGTGATTAAGGATGATGATGGAAACATGCT
Organism: Hepsetus odoe; assembly: GCA_017165825.1. Classification (NCBI taxonomy): domain Eukaryota; kingdom Metazoa; phylum Chordata; class Actinopteri; order Characiformes; family Hepsetidae; genus Hepsetus; species Hepsetus odoe. Next base: position 21,374,014 of record CM029379.1, on the reverse strand, counting down.
AATATGTGAACAGAGTGTGTTCAGCAGATGGAAGGAGCATTTTGAGGGACATGAAGAGAATGAGAGACAATGTGAGGATAGTAAATCAGGAAGTGCAGTGGATTAGCATGGTGGAAGTAAGGACAGTTATGACGAGAACGAAAAATGGAAATGGGTCCAGGTGACATATCTGTGGAAGTATAGAAATATTTAGGAGAGATAAGGGTGACACACACAGCTATGGGATAGAGTAGTGGAAGCTAGGTTAAGGAAAGATGTGATGATTAGTGAGCAGCAGTTTGGTTTCATGCAGAGAAAGAGGACTACTGATGCAATGTTTGCTCTGAGGGTGTTAAAGGAGTAGTATAGAGAAGGTCAGTTGTGTCGATTTACAGAAAACGTAAGGCAGGGTGCCTAGAGAGGAGTTGTGAAATGAGGAAATCAAGAGTGGCAGAGAAGAATGTCAGAGTGGGCAGAGCGATAGTGGTGTGGTCTGCAGTAGTAGTGACTGATGCACTTAAGATGTGGGATTACAATCAAGGATCATCACTGAGATCTACCTTGTTTGTATTGGTGGTGAACAGGCAGTGGAGCTGGAGGTGGCAGTTAAAAATGCTAACATTTGTGTTGGGAGTGACAAGGATGGAAAGGGTTAATAATGAGCATATTAGAGGTTGTCTCAATTTGGACAATTATGAGACAAGTGAGAAGTGAGAAAAGCAAGAAATGATACAGAGATATTTGTGTGTGTATGTTTAATACTTCAGTCGGTCACCCAATCAACAAATAACAGTTAACAGCATGACTCCACAATGATATATTGTCTTCTTCTTCTTCTTCTTCTTCTTCTTTTTCTTTCGGCTGCTCCTGTTTAGGGGTCACCACAGTGGATCAACCATCTCAATTTCTTTCAGTCCTCTGCATCTTCCTGCTTCAAATTATACAAATTATACATATATATATATGGAAAGATAGATATATAGATAGATAGATAGATAGACAGATAATTTATAATTTATTGTTTATTTATTTATAGCTCCTCTACGTTTTCTCCTGTACTTGTTCCTCTTTCTCTATATCTTTATATTTTTTTATATATTTTTTCTTTTCTTCTTCTGTACACCTGTCATTTTTTTAAGAGCCCTGTAACGCCCAAATTTCCCATTCGTGGGATAATAAAAGATCACTCTACTCTACTCTACCAACCACCTGTATGTCCTCTCACACATTTACATTTACAGCATTAAGCAGACGCTCTTATCCAGAGCAACTTACAGGTCCTAATTACAGGGACTGAGTTGCTCCAGGGGGACTGGTTTCTTACTCAAGGACCCAATGGTGGTAGTGCTAGAGGTGGGATTCGAACCGGGAACCTCTGAATCCATTGGTCCGTAGGCAAGTACCCTACCACTAGACCACCACCACCCCAGTCCTCTGCATCTTCCTGCTTCAAACCAACCACCTGCATGTCCTCTCACGCCACGTCCATAAACCTCCTCTTTGGTCTTCCTCTTTTCCTCTTTCCTGGCAGCTCCATCTTCAACATCCTCCTTCCAATATAATCCTTGTCTCTCCTCTGGACATGTCCAAACCAACACAACCTTGCTTCTCTGTCCCTCTAATATACTAATTTCTAATCCTGTCCATCCTCACACCCAGCGAAAATCTCAGCATCTTTAACTCTGACACCTCCAGCTCTGCCTCCTGTCTTTTTTTCAGTGTCACTGTCTCCAACCCATACAACATAGCTGGTTTCCCTACTGTCCTGTAGACCTTCCCTTTCACTCTAGCTGGTACCCGTCTGTCACAAATCACTCCAGCCACACTGCTCCACCTATTCCAATCTGCCTGCACTTTCTTTTTCACCTCTCTTCTACACTCGCCGTTACACTGTCTTTGACCTACTCACTTTCATTCCTCTTCTCTCTAGCGCATATCTCCATCTCTCCAGGTTCTCCTCAAGCTGCTCCCTACTCTCAGTGCAGATCACAATATCATCAGCAAACATTATCATTGTCACAGAGACTCCTGTCTAACCTCGTCCGTAAACCTGTCCATTATTATTGCAAACAAGAATGGGCTCAGCGCTGATCCTTGATGTAATCCAACCTCTACCTTAAATGCATCCGTCACACTCACTCTAGATCTCATCACTGTCACACTGCCATCATACATATCCTGAATTACTCTCACATATTTCTCTGTAACACCAGACTTCCTCATACAAAACCACAACTACTCTCTAGGCACCCTGTCATATGCTTTCTCCAAATCGACAAAGACACAATGCAACTCTTTCTGACCTTCTCTGTACTTCTCCATCAACACCCTCAGAGCAAACATTGCATCTGTAGTTCTCTTTCTCGGCATGAAACCATACTGCTGTTCACTGATCCTCACCTCTTTTCTTAACCGAGCTTCCACTACTCTTTCCCATAACTTCATGCTGTGGCTGATCAACTTTATCCCTCTATAGTTACTACAGCTCTGTGCATCACCCTTATTCTTGAAAATTGGTATCAGTACACCTCATTGCCACTCCTCAGGCATCCTCTCACTTTCCAAGATTCTGTTAAATAATCTGGTTAGAAACTCAACTTCCATCTCCCTTAAACACCTCCATGCTTCCACTGGTATGTCATCTGGTCCAACAGCCTTCGTCCTCTTCATCACTGCCCTTACTTTCATCTTGCTTACTTGCTGCACATCCTGGTTCACTATCCTCACATCATCCAGTCTTCTCTCTTTCTCATTTTCTTCATTCATTAGCCCATCAAAGTTCTCCTTCCATCTGCACAACACACTCTCTTCACCTATGAGCATGTTTCCATTTCTATCTTTAATCGCCCTGACCTGCTGCAGGTCCTTTTCTCCCTGTTTACTGTCCAACCTCCCATACAATTCACCAAACATCTTATCTTTGGCCTTTGCCACTGCTTTCTTCGCATTATGGTTCATCTCCTTGTACACCTGTCTACTTTCTTCATCTCTCTGACTGTCTCACATCTTCTTTGCCTCCATCTTCTTTTGTATAAACTCCTGGACTTCTCAGTTCCACCACCAGGTTTCCCTATCCTCCTTCTTCCTTCCAGATGCCACATCACGTACATTTCTAGCCATCTGCCTTATCACTTCTGCAGTAGTTTCCCAGCAATCCGGTAGCTCTTCCACACCTGCCAGTGCCCATGTTAACTCCTGCCTGAATTCCACCTTGCAGTTCACCTCCTTCAGCTTCCACCACTTGATCGTCAACTCTGCCCTCACTTTCCTCCTCTTCTTGACCTCCAAGGTCATCCTACAGACCACCATCCTATGCTGTTTAACCACACTCTCCCCTGTCACTACTTTGCAGTCTCTGATCTCCTTCAGACTGACCCTCCTGCAAAGAATATAATCCACCTGTGAGCATCTGCCTCCACTCTTACACGTCACCCTGTGCTCCTCCCTCTTCTTAAAATAAGTAATAACTACAGCCATTTCCATCCTTTTCGCAAAGTCTACAACCATCTGACCTTCACATTCCTCTCCTTGTCACCATGCCTACCCATCACCTCCTCATCACCTCTGTTCCCTTCACCAACATGACCATTAAAATCTGCACCAATCACCACTCACTCTCCCCTGGGTACACTCTCCATCACTTCATCTAACTCACTCCAGAATTCTTCTTTCTCTTCCATCTCACAACCAATTTGTTGAGCATAAGCACTAACAACATTCATTATCACACCTTCAACTTCCAGCTTCATCACCCTCCCTGACACCCTCTTCACCTCCAAAACACTCTTCACATACTCTTCCTTCAGGATAACACCTACTCCATTCCTCCTTCCATCCACACCATGGTAGAACAGTTTAAACCCTCCTCCAATACACCTGGCCTTACTACCCTTTCATCTAGTCTCTTGCACACACAAAATGTCAACCTTCCTTCTCTCCATCATATCATCTAATTCTCTACCTTTACCAGTCATGCTGCCAATATTCAAAGTTCCTACCATCACTTCCACTCTCCTCTCCTTCTTTCTCTCCTCCTCCCTCTAGACATACCTTTCTCCTCTTCTTCTTCTTCTCCTTTGGCCAACAGTAGTCCAATTTCCACCAGCATCCTCTAGGCTAACAGCACTGGTGGTTTTACACTAAACAAGTTTTACACCAGATGCCCTTTCTGACATAATCCTCCCCATTTATCCGGGCTTAGGATCAGTGAAAAATACATTGGCTTGTGCATCCCTAGTGGCGGGGTTACTCCACAATGATATATTGTAATGACTTTAAATTCTCTTATTTCTTAATAGATTTATTAACCGTTTCCATAAAAAAAAAAAAAAAAAGAGCAAACAGTAGTTCCAGACCACACATGGGGCTCCATAGTAGGGCTGAAGTAACAAACCATATTTGTACACCCAGCAGGAGAGCCACTGAGGACATGGATCTGACAGAGAGGAAACCACACTTTCTCACCAGTTTCTGCATGTGCAAAAGAAACAGGGTTAGTCTTTTTACAGGTTTAATTGTCATAATCGGTAGGCAGCATAGTAGCACAATTGCTAATTTGCATTAGATTCATCAGCAACACTACACTGAAGGTCAACACATCACAACTGTCTTACACCTACGCAACATCTAAAAAGGCTTTTTCCTATTACGCATCAGATATCATACGGTGAAAAGCAGCTTTAATTATAACTGACACTTGTAAGGATTAGCCTTTTAATGTTCTCATAGGTTTTTACATGAAATGAAATGCATGTAATGTCTGCATAGGCGTCATGATGCCTTACAGTTGCTGACCCTCAGTGCCTTTTCCTGCTTCATGTGAGTTCAGATAAAGACTGAATTTGATTTGATCAGTGAGGGTTTGTCATAATATTGGATGGAAGGGCAATAACACGCCTATCAATAGCTCAGACAAGGTAACCTAACATATCAGAGCCTATTCTCAAGCAGGGAGATGATGAAAAGTACAGTCTCACTAAAAACTGATTGCTGTCAGATGTTTAGATGTTACCAAATAGTTACACAAGCTACCAGATCAAGCACAGTAAACATCAAAGCACTTTTTACTTTATGATCATTTAAATCATTAGTGATGGGTGTGTAAAATATCCATCCTGAATGTCTGTTAAAACTAATTGTAATAGTAACATTTCCAAATGGAGTTACATTTTCATAACTTTTAGCTCAGAACTACCTAACACAGCAAATTGCATAAGGGACCATTAACATTGCCATGTATTCAGTCTCATTCATCCTCTCTCACATCTGTAGACTTTTTTGGCTTTGTTTGTGCTTAGGCTGGACAAAAAGCCTTGCAAGCCCATTTAACCAGTCACTCCAGAATGTTTTGACATACAAACTAAAGGTTATCTTCGATTCCTTGAAGTGGGCAATATTATATGTGCTGGGAATCCAGTAAATTGTAAACCTTGTATAAAACTGACATATGGCAGAGAACCTAATTTCCTTTAATCTTAGATGTTGGCTAGTGGCAATTCATTTAATCACTGCGAAATCTGAATGATGGGGTTGCAAACTGGGTCATACATCTAAAGAAACAAGTTGCTATGCCCCTGATTACACCTACAGCAATATCTTAATTTCTTCACCATGAGCTGATGTGTAAGAAAGTCCATCATTACTTCAGCAGTCAGTCATCAGTTTAAAGCAAACCGCTGGTTAGTTACTGCCCTAGATATTTGCCTGTATCACCCAACCCAGGATCTGTTTCAGTCCCTATGTCCTCCACAGTGTGTGACCTGCACACAGAGCAATGCAGCAAGAGACTCCATTTTGACTGCTGTTAATTTCAGACAGAATTATAGCTGTGGACAAATGACAGCAACCAGCCAATTGAAATCCACTCTAGAAATTAACCTAGGTAATATCCCTCTATAGAAACATCCTGGTTCTCCATGGCTGCCCAGCATTGTCTGGCTTTAATAGGCTCAAACGGGTCTTGACACCATTTAGCAGGCCTAGCCTAGCCCGCCCCCAATTCACATATTTCTCATGCAAATATATTCGTGTGACAGATTTGCATAATAAATTGGATGGAATGTTAATCCATCCCAGTATAATTTGGTGCAAGTGAGCCGGGTGAAGACAAAGCCTCTATATTAATTTGTAACGATCTCTTTTTCGTCATGAAGCACAGACAACAACAACAACAAACAGAAGAGTAAAGAGTGATTGCCATCTTTGGGTTGCAAGGCGCTTTGAGTCGCACTAATCCACACAGTCAGGCAAATTAGAAACCTCAGCCATTAAATACATGCAAATAGACCTTTTGATTCCACTCCAAGGGAACATTTTGCCCATATCAAAAAGATTAGCAGCTGCAGCAGCGACAAAGGAAGGATTACGAATTTTACTTTACACACACACACACATACACACTCAGTGTCTCTTCAGCGTTTGTTTTTGGCAGATGATATCTCTGTCTGTCACTCCTCTCTGTAGATACCAAACGCTTTTTTCAGTCTGTCATTAGCAAAACAGAGGTCGAACATGACAGACTAAGGAAGTTTTGGGATTTTTTTACATGGCGCTGTTCTAATCCCCAGAAGCTTTGATTAGGTAAGGTTCCCAGTGTGAAAAATGTGGGGAATGAAAGATTAGCAGCAATTTTTGCAGCAGCAAGTTCAGTTCAAAGATATTTGGTGGTCTTTTACTTGGCCTACTTGGAACAAAAATGATTGGCAGATTAACTCCCAGTGTGATGAAGATTCACACTTTTGGCCTTGTGTTGCTATAACCAATTAACATCAACAGCTACCTAGGCTAACATTAGCTATTGTGGATAAATGGGAAATTTGTTTTATACGAATTCTTGAACTGTATTATTTATGTATTTATTTTCTATAAAAAATACCACTACTAAATGCCAGAAAAAGGGGAATGTTGTGTTTTTTACACACTGAGTGAAAACGTTTTTGCATTCAGTTTGACACTTTGTATTAAGAGCTAGGAAAAGAAAGTGAGAACTTTAACAATCTGTAAATAAGTCCAGATAATGAATTTACTACCCTCCACCATCTGCCGAGATGCAGAATTAAATTTGAGCAAATGTATTGAGGGTTAGAGTAGGCTATAAGCTTTGGAAAATTGTCTCGGCTGTTTCCACTGCTGATGACTGAGGTGAGTACGTGCTCACATTTCTAAATGACTGAATGCATGGACTGTCCTCACTTTGCAATTGCCTGTGCATAGAATAATGCTCATTTGGGGCTATTTAATGTTGCTTCATGTCGACGATCTTACTCATCAAGACTTGACTAAAAGGCAATGATGGTGAAGCCTCAGCTTGCTTAAAGCTTCAAACCTGTGGTCCACCCTGTGTGTGTGTGTGTGTGTGTCTCCCACTGTCTATGTCTCCCACAGTCTGTCTTACACTCTCACTCTCTTTCTCTGGAAAGCCACCCCTCTCACCCTTACTCAGAATGATGTCCAATGGGTCTGTTAGCTTCCATAACAGAATAGACAATTAGTTTTCTCCTCTAAGCATGTTTAGCTGTCCATTACACTGTTTTAAACAGATCCAGTGGCCTTTCACATGACTTGGAGGAAGTATGTGAAATCCTTTTCCCTTTCAGTGTTGGTAACATTGTATAACTAGTAGTGAAATATCCACCCTGGGAAAAAATGGGGTATTTGGTGAGTTTGGGAAAGTATCTTTTTAAAGTTAAACTCAATTTTCTATGAGTAAAAATGGGCAGAAAATGGTTTAAAATCAAAAACGACATTATGAAGATACAAAATAAGGTCATGATTGAACACAATGTCTTCACAATGATGAGCAGCCATCACATTGGAATCTATAAACATAGATTCCAACAGAGAATCACAGCAATGCAGGCTAACATATCACACACTTATCACTGCACATGGTTCATGACTTTCTGCTCAAATGCTACTGTCTACTTACATACATCTCACTCATACTATTCCACTAATGAAGTCCAATAATGAAGCCTCAGATGGCCAAACTGGCAGAGTTTCTTTCAGGCTTTTCTTTCCTTCTTTCCTTCACTTAAAAATGTGTCTAACGTGCTTTTTTGTCCATCTGCTTTTGCTGTGAGCTGCCATAGAGGCATTACCGCCATGCCATTGATTTTTATTTTTTATGCTAGTGTCTTCATATATGACATATCCATCTCATCAGCATCTGTGTGTATGACAGCAACCTCTGCAATGCATACAGCTTGATATATAACCTACAGCTCAATAAGAAGAATTATGGAGTGTAAGTGGCCTGTATTTATCAGCTTAAATTCTCTATCAATTCTCTGTTACTTTCTCACTTTCATTATTTCATTCCTACTTTGTCTTTCTGGCCTCATCGTCTCCCTCTCTCTCTTTTTTCTCCTTCTCTCTCTTGCTTGCACACTCTCTCGTTAATCAGACACATTGGTTTCCACTCTCATTTCTCTCTCTGTCTCTCTTACATTTGTCCCCATTACCAAAACTCATCAGCTTACAATCTGGAGGCCAGATCCATTTCTGCTACACTTACAGCTCAATCTGTCTCCACTCTCCAAATTACAAGCCCCTAAACGCCAGCAGACGATGTTGCTTTATTAGACAGTCTATGGAGGATAGGATATAAGTGATGGATTTCTCACAGGTTTTTTTTTACGTTTTTTAATGCCTTTATTTCCCATATCCAGTTTTAACATGTTTAATCCATATTTAAATAAAGCAATAAGACAGGAGAGGCTATGCGTTACTGTGGTTTATCACAGTTAAAAGATGTTGGCACAGCGCAAACCAGTGTAAAACTCCCCAGACAGTGGTAAAATCACTAGAACACATGGTCTCAAGTGGATTATTGCCTTTTTAAAACAAAGAGAGGGAACAATATGATAAAATGAACAGATGTTCAAGTATTTTATTCATAATTTCAGGGACATTACTAGACACATGCCATCTAGGTGGTTCCCGGGGGGCACAAGCAAGAGGGGCAGAATGGCCAGAAATGTTGCTGTATTATTTATAATCACAATAAATAATTCTTACTTTATGCAATTCATTAACTGTGTGCTATGGTTGCCAAACAAGCATCGGTTTTACACTATGATTGCCTAACAACCATGCAATAGCCATTCAGGGTTTGAAATGACCCTACACATAACCACTGACAGTTGTATGATGGGGCCCACTAGGCCAACCTTTGTCCCTGGCACACTCAGAAAGACTGCTCCACTGTGCTTTCTGTATTACATTTTTTTGAATACAGCCAAAATAAAATGATACAAAATGGTACATGGGGTGGTGGCCTGGTGGTAGGACACAAGTGATTCTTTACAAGCTTCAGATGTCCACAAAAGAAAAAATATATACTTTCAATGCTGCTACATAGTGCTAGCGTACTATTAGAATAGCACAGAGAGCTAGCAGATATATGACTTTTTGTAGAGGTGTGTTTTATATTTGTATATTTTCTACTAAATTTTGAAGATAATAGTACATCACACATACAGTTCTGTGCAAAGGTTTTAGGCAGGTGTGAAAAAATGCTGTAAACAAAGAATGCTTTCAGAAATTTAAATAATGATTGTTTATTTTTATCAGTTTGCAAAATGCAAAGTGAGCGAACAAAAGAAAAATCTAAATCAAATCAATATTTGGTGTTACTACCTTTTGCCTTCAAACCAGCATCAATTCTTCTAGGTACACTTGCACAAAGTCGGTGATTTTGTAGGATTATAGTCGGTGTATGATCAACCAATTTTACCCAACAGGTGCTAATGATCATCAACGTCACATGTAGTTTGAAACACAGTCATGTTTGAAAGTTCCTTCAAAAACAAAGAATTGATGCTGTTTTGAAGGCAAAGGGTGGTCACACCAAATATTGATTTGATTTAGATTTCTGTTTTGTTCACATTCACTGCATTTTGTTGATTGATGAAAATAAATGATTAACACTTCAATTTCTGAAAGCATTCTTTGTTTACAGCATTTTTTCACACCTGCCTAAAACTTTTGCACAGTACTGTATAACCCATCACACTTGGTCACACTTCCGTACTGCACTACAGCTGTCCAACTATCCATTATCTGCCGCTTGTCCCAAACGGGGTCGCGGGGGGGTGCTGGTGTCCAACCCAGCGCACACAGGGCGAGGACGGGGGACGCACCCTGGACAGGTCGCCAGCCCATCGCAGGGAGAGCTGTCCAACTATAAATGCAAAAACATAACATTCCAACATAAAATAACTGTTTCTTATTACAGGTAAATTTGGGGCAGCGGTGGCCTAATGGTTAGGGAGTTGGCTCCAGGATCAGAAGGTTGTGGGTTCAAATCTCAGACCAGTAGGTTGCCCTGAAGTACCTTTGAGCATGGTACCGTCCCCATCACTGCTCCCTGGGCGCTTTCAATAGCTGCCCCCGGCTGCACATGTTTGTGTGTGAGTAAAATGCAGAGGTGTAATTTCATTGTGATTCGCTGTGTTTCACAATGACAAGTATAGTCACTTTCCTATGCTTTTTAGGACCATATCTAAACGAACATTCTAGAGGTCTAAAAGATCATCCCTCCCCCACCTGGGATGGTCTGGCCCTGTCTCATTGTCCCTTCTCCCCTGTTACACACCTTTCATCAAATGTGAGAAACCTTTTTACAGAGGAGGTGAAAGTGTGGCCGGCAGAAGCTAACTGCACACTTCAGCACCAACTCCAGCCGTCTGAGTGGAGTATGTTTGCTCCTAATGTCACTGTGAACTCTCACATGGATATTAACCTGTATGCTGACACTGCTCTGGACTACATCAACAGCTGTGGTGACAGTGTCACATCTCATAAGCGATCCAGAAGCCCAGGAAGAACAATGAGCTCAGTGTCCTAAGTGTGGGATGTTGTAAGTCTGGCACTTACAGTGGAGTCAGGGTATGTGCCTACAAATGGTTTCCTGCAGCAAATGTGACCAAGAATTCAGGCTCTCTGTGTACAGCATTTCTACCTAATGTTTAGGTGCAAAGCAAACTGAACCTCACACCACATTCAGATAATTAAAGACTATGAAACCATTCAAACGTTTGCTCTCACTACTTTATCAATATCTCAACTGCTCCCTTCACAGACATCACATTTAATACATTCCTTTACTCTATTGACCAGCTTCCCTTTCTGTTTTGATACTGTTTATGTTTTGGACAGATCAGGGATCATTTTTTCTGTATGTCCTTGTTAATGAAAAATCTACTGAAGCACAGTAGCAAATTTCTTTTACTTTGTTACTTCCTATCTCTAACCTGAATGATAACCTAATGAGATTAGTTGTAAAAATTATGACTAAATTCAGGAATATAAGCTTGTCCTTACACAAAATGCATGCTTTAGTGAGTAGTCTAGGTTTCAAAGGTTTCATTTCAAAGGTGGAGTGCTCTGCTTATAATATATATAAGTGCTCTAACGTAAGGCTCAGAAGTGTGCCATTATTCCTAATGTAGATATCTTCAAATAACTATAAATGATTTGAATTTATATATTATCACAATCTCCCTCTAACCTGAACCATTCACAATTATAAGCATCTCAGCAACAAATAAGCAACAGATCACCGTAGCTGATACACACATGAAAGGGAGCAACTCATTATCTGAAATCTTAACGTCTGGTCTACAGTACCAACTGGACAGTAAAGCTCAACACCACATACCTGGCAAACCTACATAGACATATGCAGACACAGAAGGCGTGGAAGCTTTTTTTCAAGGCTTAATGAAGTCAATGAATCTGCTATGACTACTAAACTAAGGAGCCGTTGTTAAACAACACCACAGCACTGAAGCTGGGAAACCTACAGCCTGTTGTAGGTAACATGCTGGCAGGGTTTAACATTATCCCAGATGGCCTTTTTAGTTTATCTCATTTTTAATCATTCATGACAGAAAATCAGACAGAAATCTCTGTTGTTCACTGTTGTTTAAAAAAAAAAAAAAAAGATTTCACATATGTACTTTTCATTCAAAGCCAAGCAAAGGACTGACAACCCATCCAGGGTGTTTCTTTGCCTTTCACCTTATTTGTGCTGGGTTAGGCTTGAGCAACCGTGACTCTAGTCAGGAAAAGTCGAAAAGTTAATTTGTGAGCAAATGCTGAAAACTTTAAAATCCATCATTTTAGACGATGGCAGCAACTTGCCAATAATAAATCGGTTCTATTCAGGATAAATCCACGTTGATGCCTTTATTTGAACGAGAGTAATTAGTGGGCTTGTGTCTCTGGCTAATGCGTCCTTGAGGACAGAGATTAGGTCCCCTTAAAACACAAGAAAATCAGGAAGGCTGGACATTGCACAAACTGCTTGTAATCCTGTCAGTCTCATTTGTTTTATTGCCTTTGTGCAGCACTTAAGAACATAAACAGACATGGGGGGACATGAAAGTGGCACAGGGGGCCCCGTTGCGTCCAGTGTGGAGATGTTTTATCTGCCTCTGTGAAGCTGTTCATTGTGGGAAGAACACAGAGTGGAAAGAAAATGAAAGGAAACACTGAAGCTGTGCTTTTTTTCTAAGTATGCAGGGTCAGTTTTAATTAGAATAATAATTAGGCTCTCTGTTTTGATCACATGTAATAAAAGTCATTTCAGTAGAGTTGTGAGCAGAGAGGCAATGCATTGTCACACTCTGATTGGTGAGGGTTTTGCAGGCTTATTGGATCCCATGACTGTTTTCTACCTTAATTTCTACAGCCCAGCATTCATGGCTCCTGAGGCCATTTTATTTTAAGTGAAATTAATGTGTGAAATATTTATCACTAGCTCTAACCTTGTCTTTCTGCAGGTTCACAGGAGATCACAGATAATGGATAGAAAACACCAGTGAGCCTCAATCCAACTCTAATCTGACATGCTTCTGAACTGTAGACTTTTATTGGCGAAGGTTGATTATTTAGCCTGTAAAATTCTTAGTAATTGTTTGGAAGACATTAATCTAAAAGTCTTAAAGGAAGTCATTAAAAAAGTCGAAAACTCTCCAGAAATATCCAGAGGTATCTTGTTACTTGGTTGCCAGTTATGAAATCCTTGGTCTTAGCAGCAAGATGTGCTCCCGGTTCCCGGATTACTGACCCAGGATTCTGATCTCACCCATCACTCCCTTCATCTGTTTTACCTGATTCCCCACACCTGCCAGAGTCCCTATTTAAGAGTTGCCAGGCTGACCTACCTCTTTGTTGAGTATAGTGGGTGTGTCTGTTCTCTCTGTGCTCTTGCTTTTGCCATGCATCTATGGCAGATATTAATTCAGACTGAGAAACTTCAGATGTTTCCACAATGATAAACCATATTTTGGTTTGAGAAAACTATGTGAAACTGAGGATTTATTAGACTCTAAAACCAACCAATCATGACACAAAGTTGGAGTCTTCAGCAGCCAAATTTGGAGGTGAAGCTTGTATAAAATTGGAAAACAAGCTTTTATGGAGATGTGATTGGAAAGGGTAGGTGACAGCAGGACAATGGCTAGACATGGCTTTGGTAATGAGCATTAGACTGCTACTGGCATCTCTCCTAGACACTGAAAAACAAAAGTTAGCAACAGGGCATGATAAGAGCTTAGGACAATTTAGTGGCAAAAGTTTAATTACAGGTCAGATGTGCTACAATGATAAACATCAAATAACAGTTTCAATTAACTCATTCATGCTCTGCCCACAATGCCATTGTTACACATGGTTGTAAAAACTTTTAAAAATTTTCAAAAATGTAACATTTAACCCTTAGAGATCTTCATTTAGTGCCAAAGAAACAGAGCATTTCAACTTACAACAACTTGCAGGGTGGCGGTGGTCGGGTACTTGCCTTTGGCCCTATGGCTCAAGAGGTCCCAGGTTCAAATCCCACCTCTGGTGCTACCACCACTGAGTTGCTCCAGGGGGACTGTCCCTGTAATCAGGACATGGAAGTCGCTCTGGATAAGAGCGTCTGCTAAATGTCGCAAATGTAAACTACTATGTTTCAGTGGCTAATCAAAAGCTTCTATTTAGCATCCGATGAGGGATGATTCTCAAGGATATCTCCCCTGGTCTGGTACTTGCACCTGTGACATTCTGATCATTGAACTTAATGCAATTTCTCTATACATAGGTCCTAAGAATATAGCAATGTATCGCAAATAGATTTTGAAACACATTTGTGCCTTCCAGCACAAGCCATACTCAAATCACTTTTCACATCCACTTCACCACCATGATTCCCTCCTGCCAGTGCTTTCTCACCTCCTTTCCTTCCCAGGAGAGACTTGTGGAATAGCAGTGGTGTGATCTGTCTACCCTGCTTGGCTCAGAGTGAGGTTAAGAGCACAGCACTATTACTTATTAATGGCTGGCTCTCAGAAGCACTGTACATCGTGCAGTTGGCCTCCCGGTGGCTGGCCCTGAGCCTCAAAGCAATTAAAGTCGGGCTATGAAACTAGCTGGGTCACGTAAGGCTGGCCCAGCAAGCTACTACAAACTGCTGAGCGTGTGCAGGCCACAGAGACCAGGGGCTAGAGTTTAATCTCGCCTGGGTCAGGAAGCCACCCTCTGGGGCTATGATCCAGCAGTAAGCGCAAAGAAACCCCTGCAGGCTAACATGGCCCATATGTTCTGGTTCTGGTCTTGCTAAGTGATCGCAGCTTGCTGCTGCAGTTGTCTGGCTCTTGGGTTGAGCCCCAAAGCTAAATGGCTCACAGCAAATGTGATACATTATTTTAAGACTAGACCTAGTAGCCTGTTTACTTATTTTGAGTTCTTTCTTTTTTGGATATAAGCACACCCAATATTTCATTTGTTCAGTCAAGGAAATTGACCTACTTTGACTCTGTCACTGTGTAATGTTGGAAATGTCTTGGAGCTAGGTTGTCGACGTCAAATATGTATACCTGTATGGACTGAGCCTTAGGCCCATATTCTGCAATCATTTTATATGTAATTATATACATTTAATGGACATTTATTGGTCCCACAGACCACCATCTATAATGGTGCATCAACATCAAACAATTTCTGAACAAGTACATTAATAAACCTTCCTCTGCCTTCACCAAAAATTGCTGACTCTGCCCTCAATAGATATGTTTGTTATGCACAGTGATGTGAAGCATCTATGTATTGGGGCAGTGACAGTTACATTGATGGAAATTAATTCAATTCTTTATTTTATGCAAAAAGAGTGTACATTTGCCTTTATTCACCTTCAGGTATCAAGAATCGGGAGTCCAAGAGTTTTTGAGTTTCCCTCCAAAAATTGGTCTTGTGCATTATAAATCATAACATGATGGGACTGTTTCGGTTGTAATTCTTTTCTGACATGGCAGGTCTTCAGTCCTGTGCCACAAGGCCAAAACAATAAAGAGCACAATTAGCTACATGTTCCTATGTACATATACAGATTCAGATTTCCTATTTGCATTAAAAAAAATATTTGTGCTATTTAAAGCAAAAGCAACAACAGAATAAATGCAAAATCATATATTTAGTACAAAGAGTATTTTTTAAGAAGTTGATTGCTTATGAGCTGGTTAAAGACACAGGTATCGTTCCAGATGTCTCCTTGATGCACAGAGCATCAGCCAGTAAACTCAGCAGCACACCTGATTTAACATAATGAAGCATTGATTGATCAAACCACATAATGAACAGGAGCTACTAGCTATACTGGGACTACCTGAGGAGAGGTTAAACAAGATTTTGGAATACATAAATTAACTTATTTATGCCTACTGTCCAATACACATTGTGTCGCTATTCTGAAACTTGTGGAGGCATTCAGCTGTTCAGCAACAGCTGGTCTTGTGTTGTTAAAGAGTAATGGGTCATCAGTGTGAGCGCTTTAAGATGCCTTGTATCCACATGTTCTTTTGAGCACTTAATACCTCTAATGTCCATTATAATAGCTATTATAAAAAGTCCAATGAAACTGAAATAAAACCTTACATCAGGGGTGTCTGGTCGCATGTAAAATGGATTCTAATGGCCATTCATCTAGTTCTGTGTTTATGAAGCGCTAAAGTGGCTTCTCTACCTGCCAAAGAGAGGATTGTTTGTGCGCGTAACATCTGAAAGGATGAATACATGTGGTTGTCTTCTAAGTGGTGCACTTAACACTCCCGATCATAAGGTGACAAAACTCTCAGCTTTGCCTAAATGGACCATGAACACCATGTGTTGCATGCAATCCTCTATTGTGTTTTTGATGACATTAGATTTAATAACATCTAGACTGCTGCAAATACTAATTTATAGCTGAATCACAATACTGCTTATCATGTCTGGAATATGTCTAGATATTTAAACTTTTTGAACTTATTTTTGGCCAGCTCTGGAAATGAGGAATCCGATTAAAAATAAAGCACATGGCTGAGATTCTGCCCAGACTTTCCAAACATAATAGGTGTCTATTAGCCAGTGTGTCTAGTGCTGCCTATATTGTCATGAACTGATTCAAGCGAGCCTTCGTAAAAAGTGACACATGCAAACTTATGGCTTATCTTTGGTCATTGTAATACATAAATGTACAGTGCTGTGAAAAAGATTTTTCCTGATTTTTTATGTTGTTTTATATTTGTCACACTTATGATTCAGTTCATCAAACAATTTTAGATATTAGACCATGATAACCCAAATAAACCCAAAGTGATTTATTGAGGAAAAACAACTATCCAGACTTACATGGCCCATTTAAATGCAACAAATATGCAAAAACATGAATACTTTTTCACAGCAATGTATGGACATGCAAGTTTTTTCCGAAGACAAAAGCTCCTTTTTTTTTCTATTCACATCAATGGAGGAGGGCATGTGTAGTTGTGTACACTAGCTAACTATTTGCAGGGCATTTTGATTTGTACTTCATAAACCACATCAGGGCATACTGGCGACATGGCCACTAAGAATTTATACATCGCTATAAAAAGTTTGAC
This sequence comes from Hepsetus odoe, assembly GCA_017165825.1. Classification (NCBI taxonomy): domain Eukaryota; kingdom Metazoa; phylum Chordata; class Actinopteri; order Characiformes; family Hepsetidae; genus Hepsetus; species Hepsetus odoe. The sequence continues at coordinate 21,357,128 of CM029379.1, read as the reverse complement.
ATATAAAATAGCACATCACATAAAAAATAAGGAACAAGTTTAGATGCAGCCTTATCTTCACACACCTCCAGCCTGATGGGGGTGTCCCCTGGGCCCTTCTGTTCAGGTCTTCAAAATCACTCAGCATCTTTTATGATTACAAAAGAGGGATCTCTTGAGGTGAAACACAAAATAAGAGCGTGGAACAAAAAGAAGCCAACTTCAATGAATAAGTTATGAATGCTTGTCTTGAAGAGACAAGCTTTATGATGCATTAGTTCCACTGCTTTGCAAGTCCCTGTCCACACTCAAGTCTGCATATACAGGCAGTTAGACAGTAGATAGTGGCCAGATTGCTTTCTGAAGCTTCTCCAAACATGACAACTACAGTGAAGGACAGCCATAAAAAGCTGGAAATGTAATTGTTCTACCCATATCTTGTGCTCCACCCACAATTAACCACCAGACTATATTGTTGTAGGGAACTGAAAGAAGACAGGTTGACAAAGCTAAAAAATTTACCATCACATTAAGGATAGGGTGATTACAACAAAACTAAACTTGACCTATCTTAATATTGGCTACATTATAAACAGGCAAATCATTTGACGGATGGCATGGGGGGCACCTTACAGCGAGAAGGTCCATGGTTTGATTCCTAGCCAGGGCGCCCTGGATCCTTTCTGTGTGGAGTTGGTGGAACAAATTGTCCACTAGTTGCGAGCGTGTGTATGAGTTTGTGTGTCTGTCCCGCAATAAACTCATGACCTCTCCTTCACAATTGCTGGGATAGGCTACAGCACCACCTATGACCCTAATTAAGATGGTTAATGAATAATCGATTCAATTATTTGAAATTTTCTAATAATTTTTCATTAAACAGTATGGTTATAATAAGCTTGTCTTTCCAGGTAAAAGTCTATGAAAGAACAGATCATAATCTGGAGATAAAAATTCCTTGGTGTTTTTTGGCATTCTTTATCTGAGGGTTTTTATACAACATATCTAGTTCCTTTATTTATTACTAACTAAACAAGCTATCCAATCACTAGTCATGGCAACTTAAAAGTTGAGCTGAAATAAACAGAATGCAATTTAACCAAAAAAAAGATGATTTTATGCCGTTTACTGCCTAGAAAATGAACTACTGTCAGGTTCATCTGTAAATACCAGTAATGTGAGTTTTAAATATTGTGAGAGAATCATTGCTCAGTACTTAAACTTTTTTAAATGTATTTATTTTTTTACTTTTTATTGGAAGGAGATATAATAATAAAACATTTGATATAAGCTTTCTTTTTAAAAACATTTAAACCATTTGAGTTTATATCATAAGGCCTAATCGCTAACTAGCTATTACCTTAAAGGTAATTTCTTTTCATGCTCTGTTGCTTTAAATGAAGCAAAATGGCTTGTTGGTTGGTCAAAGCTTGAAACGCATTGTCAGGCAGATTGAAGAACCTCTTTTATCAGCTGAAACAATATTTCAGCAGCACAAAGCATAAAGTTGTATGGTTTTGCTAGCAGCTTATCGGCAGTGTTGGATTGGCTACAGGACCTGAGGGACAGGCTCCCTGCATCCAGCACTCTCAGGGGTTGAAGAGCCCCCACACAGACCCATGTGGGAAAATTCACCCAACCTCTGCTGAAACCATCACAAATCAGACTAGGTATGGCCTCTGCTGAATCTAGCTTCATGTATTTCGCAGTTTGTTTTCAGTCCAAACGAATCACAAGTCAGGACAGTCTGCTCTACACAGGTCCACTGTCTGCCAAATCATAGATACTATCATACTTATAGCAGATGGACTGGAAAACTCTTTGAACTGCATATGTGTTGGTTAATACCACTAACACCAGTGCCCAAGATTGATGGTTTTATCATCAGTGTGTTGCAAATAAAGATGGTGCAAAATATAACTTTTCAGTGTGTCTTTTGTCCAACTAGAATAACAAGGAAAACTGATAGATCAATTAAAAGGAAAATTTTAAAAATGTATTTATTGGTCATACACACATTATAATGTAAAATATATAATTTTTATCATCAATAAATTCTAATTTCAGTCATATAATGGACATGGACATGATGTGTAGACTCCCAGCTTTCATTTGAGTATTTTGGTAAGCACATTCAAATTGGATGAATGGTTCAGGAGTTCTAGCTCCTTAACATGTGCCACCCTCTTGATAAAGGGACCAAAAGTAATTGGACAATTTGCTCAAAGGTTATTTCATGGGCAGGTGTGGGCAATTCCTTCATAATGTCATTATCAATTAAGCAGATAAAAGGCCTGGAGTTGATTTGAGGTGTGGTGCTTGAATGTAGAAAATTTAGGTGTGAACAGACAACATGCAGTCAAAGAAGAAGTCAGAGAAGACGAAGAAGTGGAATATTCTTTAATGGCTAAATCAGTCACCTGATCTGAACCCAATTTAGCATACATTCCACTTGTTGAAGACTAAACTTCGGACAGAAAGGCCCACAAACAAACAAACAACTGAAAGCCACTGCGGTAAAGGCCTGGCAGAGCATTAAAAAGGAGGATTCTGCTATCTGGTGATGTCCATGAGTTCAAGACTTCAGGCTGTCCTTGCTAGCAAAGGGTTTTCAACCAAGTATTAGAAATGAACATTTTATTTTCAGTTATTTAATTTGTCCAATTACATTTGAGCCCCTGAAATGAAGAGATTGTGTTAAAAATGCTTTAGTTCCCCTTTTATTCCCCCTTAATCTTTTCATTCAACCCACTGAATTAAAGCTTAAAGTCTGCACATCAACTGCATCTGAGTTGTTTCATTTAAAATTCATTGTGGTAATGTACAGAACCAAAATTAGAAAAAAAGGTGTCTCTGCCCAAATATTTATGGACCTAACTGTACATGTGAGAAGAACCTTTTAAACGTTTAATGACTTCAACATGTAAAGGTAAACTGAATGTTTCTCCAAGAAACATTGTACATGCAAGCCTAGAAGCCTTTAGCAATCTGTATTTTTAAAAGTGGTCTGACAAGAATAAATCTGATTGTATAAAGATCTCAAAAAATCTATTATATTCACCTTGAAGGAACCATCACTCATCCCTCTTTCTCTAAGTGAGTGACTGAGTGTGTGTGTGTGTGTGTTTGAGAGAGAGCCTGTAGCAGGGCTGTAAATAGATAACTGAGGCTGCACTATCAAAGATCTCTCTCTCTTTCTCTCTCTCTTTCTCTCTCTCTCAGGAGATGCAATCTACACACCTGCCACTCAAACCCTGCAGCACACTCTCACTTCATCTCCCCTCCCTTCCCTCCATCCACAGGAATATTAAATATGTGCAGTGTTCCTGCATTGATTAAGTGTCATTTGTCTCAGACCCACCAGCAGAGTATAATTTTCTGCCTTCTGCAACACCTGCCATGTCTCTCTCTCTGGTCAGGGTTCGAAAATAGAGTCCTGGACTTCCTTGGGTTGGTTAAACACTGTGATTATAAATGGCCAGAGTGATGAAGGGCTAGGAATTCTGAAATATGAGTGTTAAGACCCCTGATCAGAAATTGAGGCACATGAAATGAGGGGGTATCATTACAAAGTGGAACCTAAGTATGAACCTGATACTTAGGCATGTACAATTTAGCATTGAAACTGAAAATTGATCAGACTGAGCAGTCAATCTCAGGCCTTGACAGAGGTTAGGGTTTGGTGCATAAATTGTAAAATCAAATCTAAAGCAGTGAACACATTTTTAAGACCTCAGTACATTCATTTTATAAACAGTCATTTCAGTGTTTAACTTTAACGGTCTTGTTGTCCTCTGTCCCCTCAACAGAAGCCGGCTGTGTCATGTTGTTCTGGATCAGTAAAACAAACATAATGAAATTTTTCATTAATAATGACTATTAAAGCATAAGCATAAAATTTGAACAGGGATGTTCTGATTCGTATCCCCTTTTGTATATTAAGTGTCAGATAATCTGATCTTCTATCCTCTTTTCAGCAGTTATTTCATTCAATAAATAAATGTATAATGCAATAAATTGAAAATTCTATTATTTAGATTTTAAATGATATATTTTATGTCATTATATTTAAACCATATACACGTTGGACGCATATTCTGTACTTCTAGGGCGAACTGCTTGTTTCAGATTTGCAGAACATCTTTCTCATCAGCAGAACCTCAGAGCTCGGAGTGAAAGCTTTTGTGTTCTCCTTGTGATGTCGAACTTCCTCAGCAACTTCGTTGCAATAACTTAAAAACGGTATGTAGGGTTACACAGGATCATATTTGTTGTTGGAACACAACACGTGCATTTCTTCATCCTTTATACCATTTTTGTAATCAAAAGACAAAAACAGTGTTACTGATGAAGCTTTCTCTGGGTGGCAGCACCCAGTAGTGCAGAATAAGATTCCAGACCAGATTACAGAATGCTCACACATACAAAACAGAAATAAAAAGAGGTCAGTTATAGATTTAATTGCATAGTCATCTCATATAATTAAACTGATAAGTCTCCCTAGCCCTCAACTATACAGCTGTACTGTTTCGGCTAGATTATTGGGTACCAGTTGCTGAAATGTTCTATACTGCAATGACTACATTTTTTTTTTGTGCACATTGGTAAACACTGATAGCTTTTGTTATTGGCCTAATAAAGTGCAACGACTATAACAGGGTATAGAAAAGAATAGAATAGAATAGAATAGAAAATAGTTAGTATAACATTCCATGGCAAACAACTTTTAAATGTGTATCTGGATTACAGTTTCCTGTGAGGGATTTTGTCAATAGCAATTATGATAGGGGAAACCTGATTCAGAGACCAGATTTGAAGATCTCTGCTCAAGCGTTAATGTGCAAGTGTTCACACTTTATATGCCAAATGGCAGAAACACAGGCTTGCATGTATTGAGTTTGAATTTTCCACCTTAACACAGTTTAACTTTGCCAACATGTAGACCACTTTGTTCCCCACTAAAAACTGCTGCAGGTCTGAATTATGTCCATTTCTAGAATTTCTAGAATGGAGAGCATGAAATGAATAAATAAATAGTAGTATAGCTTGTCCGAAAAACACCAGAAATAAACAAACAATTGTACCATTAGAGATTAAGTGCGCACATGCAGAATTCAATGACCAAAAAAATAGGTACAAATGAATAGAACTGCTCATTGAAACTTTTGTTTTGATGCCAAATGTATCCTATTTGTGCTGGGGCTGTGAAGGCTGCTGCAACTACCCACAACTACCAGAGGCTCAAAAGATGACCCACAAATATAAACCCTAAATATAAATGTTCCACAACTATTAGGCAGCAGTGGCCTAGTGTTTAGGGACTAGGCCCCAGGATCTGAAGGTTGTGGGTTTGAATCCCAGACCAGTAATTTACCCTGAGGTACCGTCCCCAACAATGCTCCCCAGGCAACTTTAAATAACTGCCCTAAAATGCACGGTCTGTATAGGTGAAATGCAGAGGAAGCATTTTATTGTTTCACTGTGTGCTGTGTTTCACGATGGCAAGTAGGCACTTCGCTTAGTTAGTATGACATAGATTGTATGTAGTGCCAGACACTTTAGCTACTCGGCATCGCACCACAAATTGTATCCTGCTAGCAAATCATCAAATATGGCTAATAAATGAGATGGAATAATAACCGATTTGCTGAAATGGACTTGCTGTGTGTTAATAATTTATCATGCCAGTCCACCTCTTTAAGTTCAACGATTACTAGCGGGCATGATTACAGCTCTGCGTGTGTGTGTGTGTGTGTGTGTGTGTGTGTGGACTGATCTCAGATGAGAGATAAGGCTATCACAGATCACATAGACACTCTACAACACATGATGTTGTATGGGGGCATAAATCATGGGGCAAGATGTTGTCATGACAATGGAGAGTCAAGACAGGGCTTATTTTTGACCAGTGTATAGCAACTGCATTGGGGCACAACCACAACCACAAAGGTCTTTCTGTACTAGCCTTAGGCATTAGTGTTACGATTTGCTAGCTATTGATCAAATGAAATGACGTTGGTTTGGCCTGAAACTGCCCCAGTGTTTCCCTTGTTGGTCTGCTCGAATCAAGTAAAAATATCATATATATATATATATATATATATATATATATATATATATTGGGCAGTGATGGCCTAGTGGTTAGGGAGATGGCCCCGGATCGGAAGATTGTGGGTTCAATTCCCTTACCAGTAGGTTACCCTGAGGTCCCCTTGAGCAAAGTACCATCCATGTCACTGCTCCCTGGGCAGCTTTCAATAGCTGCCCCTGCTGCACATGTGTGTATGGGTGAAACACAGAGGTTGAATTTCATTGTGTTGTGCTGTGCTGCATTTCACAATGATAAGGGTAGTCACTTTCACTTTCATGTGTTGTGTTTGGAAAGGCAGTTAAGGCCTAATCTCTTGATCATATTTTCATAAACAGGAACTCATTAGTTACAAATCGCAATCAAAAGAATGAAGTTAGTCCATTTATTAGTACAATATGTGATATGGGATAATGTATATGCCAGCTCTATATGTTGAGCTTGCTGCATGTTCATGTGTATCATATAGGAAGCACTTCTCATCTAAGACCTAGTCTCCTATTAAATAGCACTTACTCAGAGTTTATAATGATTATTTTGGAATCAATTTAAATGAAAACAAAACTGACATGTGCTATCAGACTGTCACCACAGGCTGTTCAGAAAGCAGATTTAGTCATAACAGAGATTATATTAGATATGTTTCATCTAGGCTTGAAACATTTCTCAGAATCGCTGCCTCTCTGTCTGTCTGTGCGAGAACATTCACCTATTTGTCTGTTATCTGTCTGGCGTGTTTTGTGAAGGGATCTCATATAATTGCAAGGTTACAAAAGAACTGACATCACTGATTTACTAGCATTCACTTGCTGGAAGCTCAACAGCACCATCTAAAGTACACTACTGAGTGTACAAATGGTAAATCAACTTCAGACAAAGAGGAGATGCTGATGGCACACAGAAGACACTCCAATATGACACAGTTGCCAAATATGAATTAATATGCATAATATTAATATACATTAACAGACATGAATAAAACTGATTGTTCATGCCTAATGTTAATCCTGCCATTGGGCGGGATACATTCAGCAGAAACTGAACAGTCTGCTCTTGATGTGTTAGAAGCAGGAAACTGGAGTGTAAGGGTCTCAGCAGATCTAACCAGGGCCACATTATGATTGCTAGAGGACTGGTTCAGATCTCCACATCAGGGATTGCAGGGTGTTCCCATTATGCAGTGGTTTACAACCAAAAGTGTGCAAGGAGGGACAACCTATGAATCAGTGGCAGGACAATCAGCACCCAAGACTTATAGGTACACATGGAGAGGGAGATCTACAAGGTGTCTTACTTGCTGAGTGTGGCATCATGCAGCCACAGTCTGGTCATAGTGCCTATGAGCATGTGGACATAAGAGCTGAACCATGTAGTAATGGTGTTGTTTTGGGCAAATTATCTTAATCTGGTTGAGCACTAGCCCAATCCCTGGAGACCAAACCTCCTGACTTGCAAGATTTGAACGATTTGCTTGGTGAGGATTTCATAGCAGAGCTTCAGAGATCTTGTGGAGTCATGCATCGATGGATCAGAGCTGTCTTGGTAGAACGAATATGGTATAGCTGGAAGGTATACATTGTGAGGGGAATAAAGACGTGAACAAGAATAACTTGACTTTTTATATTAAACTACTGGGATGAAAAATTTAGGTTAAGGTCAATCTAAGCCCTTAAAGTGCACATTGGGCAACATTTGCCAGCTCAAAGCCCACATAACTGACTGCAAAAGCTTCCATGGGCCACAAGAGGCTACTGATCCAATCTTTGTTGATGTTTACTGGCAGGCTGAAGAGAACGCTGTAGCAAACAGTAGTCTGGCTCAGTTCCATAGTTTCAGATTCACACTCATTATGCTTAGTCTCCGAGTAATGGTGCAGATTGTTTTGCTTCATATTTTCATTTGATAACTTCTGAATGCACAATACTGATTGCTTGTTTTCAGTTTCCGCGCAAAAATGAAGCATGACACTAAGTACTCACTGTTGCATTTCTTTTCGATATATTCTTGGATTTCTCACTTTCCCTACACTGAGATTAAAGTCTGAGATACTTGTCCAAACCTGATGGGATCCGGCCACTTATGATGGGTTCAGATACCATTTTCTAAGGTGCCAGGCTCTAGATGGGCTCAGAATTCACATTCAACCTGCACTCATTTTTTCTTGCTTTCATTCTCCTAAAACAGTTTTTACCCTTGAACCTTCAGATCAACACTCATCAATTCAGGTAAGAAAAGTTTAGTGCTGCTAAAAAGGGATTTTTATCTTAATTTGATGGTGCAAAATACTTAACACGCTTTGTTTAATCAGGTAATCAGGTCAACATCTTGCAATTAGTCGTCTGAATTGCACAGCAGGATATACTGCACAGTATGGACAGCATACCCAGGAGATATTTGGGACATCGTTTCAAAGCTTTGTTAATAAATATATTCATTTAGGACTCCTGGTAATTATGTTTTACAGTTTTGAACTGTAAGACATTTAGTTCTTAGAGCCATGCTTGGTTAAAGGTTAAATAAAACACATTATTATTATTTATTTATTCATGGTCTAACAATGCTATTATTGTCATTGCACAGGAACTCTTACACTGTCAGATGAGCCAGGCTCACTTTTTGGACATAATTTTGTTGCGATTTGGGTCAGATTCAGACTCAGCAAACGATGCTTGGGCTATATTTGGGTTCTGACCAAAATTTCAGTCCAGATTAAAACTCTGTCTCTGTCGAGAACAGCTTTACTTAGATGGCCCAGTCGTGGGATCATTCTCAGTAAAATGCAAACTGAGCTTCTTTTCCTCATGCATTTCCATTTGGTGCAGTACTTTGCAAAAAGTTGAAGCATATAACATTAACATTGTTTCTTTAGAGTGATTATTTTAGTAAAGTGCCCTGGCATAGGATTGCCTGCAGATATGGCTATGACTCATACTCTTAGACAGCTATGCATGTAGGACTTCAAATAGCCCTTCCAATGTGACATTTTTCCTCCAAAATTGGTCCTAGCTACTAATAATTCACCATCTTTTTGCTTCATGCTTGTGCATGTTTGGCAGTGCTTCTGCTTAAAGACTGAAGTTTTAAAGATTTAAAAAAATTTGAGTACATAAGTCCCACTAGTCCCACTAGTTGTCCCCGTCACTGCTTTCTGATGGCCGACCTTTATTTTCACTGTCATTACATTAGATTACTTTAGGAGCTCCCATCAAGATCACTCTACTGCATTGCTAGCAATCTGAGGTGCACTTCCTCTTGTATTCATCACATTATTAGCTAAATCATTCCTCTGCCTTGTTAGGGCCTATACAAATCAATAGAGAGCATTCAATACAGCAGCCAAATGTCTGCAAGCGAAGGTGAATGAATTCAAACCTAGCAGCCCTCTAATGAATCCCTGCCACAAGAGATAAGTTGTGACAGAACTGCTGGAAAGATAAACATGCAGTTAAAATGAATACATATCGATGGAGTGCTTTAAAGGCCTGAAATAATGGATGACTGTGTTTATTTTCCACTTTTCCATTCATTAGTCTGAATCACAATCTCCAAACATGAAGGTGCATTTCCAACAGCTGGGAGTCAAAATGCTTTTAGAGATTCGCAATAAGCAAATGGAAATAAAGGAATGAATAGCTCATATGAGTACACACTACATAATGTATTCAAACCCACTTAGCGCTTTGAAAATCATGCAGTGCGATTAATGCATCACTAAATTGAGCCTTCTGCTTACAAAGCTTTAACAATTGCACTTGTAACAGACAAACTCTCCATTTAAGTCACAATGGTGGTAGCCTTCATCAGTCACAATCAAAATGGAATCATCTGGTTTTGCAAATAGACGATAATAAAATAAAAATTTAGCTTAAATAAGTCTCGGCACAAATCTGTTTTAAGAAAATGAAACACACCTTCTGAACATTTTGCATGCACGGTCATTGAATCAGAGCATGAGGTTTGTGTCACTAAACAAAATGAGCACAGATTATTTTTTAAGTCGCATTGCAGCAGTGAAACAATTAGTGCAGGTCTAGGTTTTTTTTTTTTTATCCTTGTGTGTGAGTGTGAAAAAAGAAAAGAAGGAGAGAACAATAAGAGCACATGTGATTGGGCTGGTACTTAATTTCCAAGCTGGAAGTCTCCTCGACAGAGAGAACATAAAGTTCTGAACATAATAATATAATAATAGAATCATTATTCTGTCATCATTACCATGGTAACGGTACAGAGTGCACGTCATTAAAACATCACATTCAAAGATTTATGAAAGGAAATAAAGGAAAGGTGTGTGTGTATATATATATATATATATATATATATATATATATATAATTGCTTGTGCATGCTGGAAAAAAAAGACATTTAACATTTGGCATATTTGGCAACATCAGTGCACTAGGAATACAACAGTGTACAACACAACGAGTGTGGAAAAATCACAGGCTACTTCTTTACATCTTTTCACAAACCAATTTCTCAGGACAATATCAAACTTTCTACATTTTTCATGGATTGGAAGAATTCAAAGACTTCTTTTAACAATCTTATGACATCCAATATAGAATATACAGCTATATCAAGGTAAATCTTAGGATATATTTCACATAGGCTACAGTGGTCATGAAATGCATTAAGTTGTTAACATTTTATTCAATTTTGTGCATTTAATACATTTTTATTCTACAAAGCTGGCTTTAAGTGACACATTGCCTTACGTTCAACACAAACAAGTCGCAAATTCAGTCAGTGATGAACGACTTACAATGACAAAACACGAGCCAAGCAGTTTTTTAAACATCAAGCTCTGGATATTTCAGCACCTTGGGAGTTCTGGAAAGATGTACAATTGCAGGATTAAAGGATTTTTATGCCCAGTGTGCACATTTACTGACAGTAAGTGACATCTTTCAACACAAATCCATACAAAGAGCACGCATCAGGGACAGTCTTCTGTTTCTTTAGTAAACGAGGTTTGGTCTCCCAGAAGATTAAACAGACAGCTCTTAGCACTTTTTGAACTTGAAATATAAAATATTTAAAAATGAGTTGCAACTTTGCACAGCAATGCAATAACCACTAGATAATGTTTTTAAAAAGCACATTCAGGGGAAAATGAAAAATGAGGGGAGGAGTGCCTGATTAGGAGTGTGCTTGCAGTATTTGTCCAGAAGATGGCAGCATGCAGAAGTCTTATCTTGGAGCTGCTGACTATGAAGCTGGTAGATTCTTCTCAGATCTCTTCTAAATGTAATGGAACTGTCTGACCAGCTACTAGCAGACCAATGATGACAGTGATGTCCCTTGTATCCACATCTCACATTACCTGCTTATTTTATCTTGATAAAGGTCAGGTTTGAGGTTGAGGCTAGTCTTCTTTCACTGTAAAGGCTCGTCCAGTAGGAAACCCACAAAACCTCACTAGGCTGCCCCTTCAACTTTGACATGCTGAGTATTTTGTCAGTGCACAGGGGTTTGTGGTTGTTCTTGCTTGTTTACACGATGCCATGCTGCATAAGCACCAATATCTCTGCAATCACATTAGTAACATGGAAACAGTTAAAATGATTTTCAAAAGTAATTTGTTTTGAAAATCCATGTGTTTGCACTAGCAATTGGTGAAATACCTGGATTAAAGGTGAACATCAAACCCCTCCCCTGCTGCCTCAATATCCTCCTCCTCTGAAATCACTAGAGACAGACAGAAAGGGAAATAATTGTTAGCCTGTTTCCATTTCCAGATATAAGAATTCAAAGTATTACTTTTATCTTTATACTTTTGATGTCATTTAGTTCACATTCTGTACTGACAGGACTGCACTCACTTTTTTTGTCTCAGTTACAGTTTTCAAAATGCCTTTTCTGGGCAAAAAGCGAACACAACTCATCAATGTATTGAATATTGACCACCACCCTTTAAACCGCAAACACTAATGTGGCATTAATTACAAATATGGTAATACTTTAGAATTATTCTTGTTACAGATTTAGTTATTGTGATACACAATATGCAATGCATATATTCATTGCAGAGAAGGTTTGTGACATCTTGACAATAAAAATGTTTCTTCACCATTCCTCATAGCAGTTTTTTAACATGGTTAAGGTCAAGCAATTATATATTTCTTCAAGTGTGAAGATGTATTTAAGCATCAAGACAGATCTGAGTAAAGTTACATATTCCAGACTCTGACCAAAAAGTTTCTGCCTTTTTTTAATGAGTGTGATAAAGTACTGAGTTACATTTATGGCATTTAGCTGACACTCTTACCCAGAGCGACTTACATTTCCTAACTACAGGGACAGTCCCCCCTGAAGCAATTTGGGGTTAAGGGTTTTGCTCAGGAACCCAATGGTGGTAAGGCTAGAGATGGGATTTAAACCTGCAATCTCTTGGTCTATAGGCAAGTATCCTACCACTAGACCACCACTTACACCACTTGCATTCAAAAAAAAAAAAGGAGCAATAAAATAAAAAGGAACAATTTATGAACTTATTTATGAATTTATGAAGAGGGTGCATGAGAAGAGGGTACATGAGAATTGCTTCGTGAAGTGAGGGAGGAATACTTCTTATTTAGGCGTCTCAAGCTGGCTGGCAGACACCTATGTCAATGCCTGTGCACAATGTCTGCACATGTTCACAGATAAGCAAAAGATAAATCAGCCTTGAAAATAGTTCAAGAGCACAGAAACATGGACTGTCTTAATTCACCGACAACTATGTATGCAGTGAGTTGGTAAATCCTGAATATGAATGTAGACACTGGAAAGCTCCCTGTTATGCTGGGTCACTACTTGGAACTGGATAAGAAGATCTACATGTCTTGCTCCGATATCTCCTAGTTTTAATGTGCATTGTGGGTATCTTAAGGGAGCACACGTCCAGTGTATTGGGACTATGACAACGGTACATGCTGCAAACTTTGTGATTTGTCTAGTACCCTAACTAGTAAACTAGGGAGCTTTTTGAGACACCTTAAGTGTAGTTGCACAATAAAAATACCTACTGAGACTCCCATCACACTGATGGGTACTATTCTTAAACCTCTCTTATAAACCACAAGAGAATGTGTAAGATGAGCCTCAACTACATAACGATCCATTGTATTTTACTGCTTTGTCATACTGGTCGTGTTATCCATTCTCCCAGGAGTGTACAGCTAAACCACTAATTTGACACAAAGCTAGGTTGATGAGAAGTTATCTGGAAATAGAAAAAGGATCTTGTGGGTGACAGATGAAGCTTGCAGTCGCTGGGTGATAAGGACCTTTCTAGAGCCAATTTACTAACAGGACACACACACAGACACACGCACACGCACACACACACACACACACACACACACACTGCAAGACTCATGCAAGGAGAAGGAAGCAATTAAACATACTGGCTCACCTAAATCTTGACAGCTCAAGTCTAATAGAAAAATTAAGCAGTCTGAGTACAATTGCCTCTTGTAGATGGTCTTCCTAGGTGAAGTGCATCCATTTAATATAGTCTTCAGATTGGCTGTCAGATTGGCTGTGTCGCATTATGTATGTATAGTGCTACTAGATTACATATTTTTTTAAAAAGTGATGTGGAACACAGCGCTGCACACCACAATGAAATGCTACCCCTGCATTTAACCCATACACGTGGAGCTATTTAAAGTGCCCGGGGAGCAGTGATGTGGTCGGTAACTTGTTCAAGCGTAACTCAGGGCAACATACTGGGTTTGGGATTCAAACCCATGACCTTCCATTCCTGGGGACAATTCTCTAAGCACTTGGCCACCGCTGTCCCACATTGTTTTTATTATTATTAGTTTATCTTGTTAATATGATAAACACACACACACACATACAGAGAGCGAGAACGAGAGAGAGAGAGAGAGAGAGAGAGAGAGAGCATGTGTGTGTGTGTGTGTGTGTGTGTACACTTACCTGTATTCTGGAGATTTCCTGGTGTGTTGGATGGAGGTGGGAAGCTGAAAGAGCGAGCATGTAGCGCAGGTGGAGTTTCATGACTGATGCTTTTCGTCCTCTTACGACACTCCACTGCCAGTCGTGAACGGCATGCCTTGTGACAGTTCACACCACACACTGGAGAAAGGGGAACAATGAGGGAAGAGGTGGAGAAGGGAACAAGTGTGTGGGGGAGGTTTTGGGAACAAAACAAGGAGGAGAAAAAGAAAAGGTTAAAAAGAAGAGGAACTGCTTAACATGGAGAACTAGATGGGTCGAAGAGGAGACAAGAGAATGGGGGGATATTTAATGTGGTGAAGGAGGAGAGACAGAGGGAAAGAGATGGAGAGGAGGAGGAAGACGGTGTGAGAAAGAATGAGGGAGCGATGGAGGCATGAGCGTACGCAGAAACATAGGGCAGAGCTCTAGGAGGACAGGTGAGAAGAATGTACTTTTAGGCATGCAACAGATACACACACACTGGCAGGTGCACACACCTAAAGTGATGGACACCAGCATGAGCTTGGAGATGGAGGGAGAGCCTGAGAAAAATGAAGAAAGGACAGAAAATGGAGGATGGAAAGAATATGAGAGATGAACAGAAATAGTAGACTGATGAAAGCGAGGTGAAAACGTAAATGATTAACACAACAGCATCTATACTCTGACCATAATTGTGTTTTTCAGAGCAGCTGTTGCCAGGCTGGACATGTTGCCAAAAATATCATTCAACATAATTACAAACTGTAGCTTTATTGTACAATTCTGTGCAGAGGTCTTCATCCATCCCTTGTTTTTTCTTATTTTGCTTCTAAAGAGCCAGAGTTTATGAGAGGGACAGTTCTCCAGGCTTTCTAAAGGACAACGTTTTTTACCTGATCAGTTTCAGAGGATTGTTTTGGTTAGTTAAGCCGCAGGGATTTCACAATGATCACAGCAAAGGCATGTACTTTAAAACATAAATTTCCAATCTGTTGCAGTAAAACACTATTGCCCATTAATTATGCCAAATATAAGATGTCTTTGGGCTTCAAGTCTTTAATTGTTAGCAGAACATTTTATCTTTTGTACAATTATGAGTTAAAATCATTGTATTGTACAAAGGGGGCAGTGGTGGCCTAGTGGTTAGGGCGTTGGCCCCGTGATCGGAGGATCGGGGGTTCAAACCCCTTCCCCATTGGTTGCCCTGAGGTACCCTTGAGCAAGGTGCCGTCCCCGTCCCGCTCCTCCCTGTGATGGGCCGGCGACCTGTCCAGGGTGCGTCCCCCGTCCTCGCCATGTGTGCGCTGGGTTGGACACCAGCATGACCCCGTTTGGGACAAGCGGCAGAGGATGGATGGATGGATGGATGGATGGTATTGTACAAAGATAAACCCGCATGAAGAACCTTTTAGGTTCAATAGATGAAAAAACTAGCTTTGGATTACAGACAAACCTGGAGCATAACAGAACTGAAGCTCTATGTGTAGCAACTGCAGTGAAAAAGGATGCAAAAAGACTTTTTCTGTTAGGTCAGTCAGTAGCTTGCAGAGCAAGGTATATCAGATATTGAGTGTAACAAGTTTTGAAAAGTTTTGAAGAATCTGATTTGTGTGGTTCACTAAAATGTACTGTGTACTGTTTTCCTTCTCTGTAACTCTCCTGTTTAAGAAGAGTCCATAAGTTCTCAATAGGGTTTAGATCAGGTGAGGAAGGGGCCATGTCATTATTCTTTCATTTTTATGGCCTTTACTGGTGATCAGTGGAGAACTTCCATGCATGTGATGGAGCATCGTCCTGCATAAAAATCATGATCTTCTTGAAAGATGCAGACTTTTTCCTGAACCACTGCTTGAAGACTTGTCTTCTAAAAACTGGCAGCAGGTTTGAGAGTTGATTTTGAGTCCATTTTCAAACCAGCCCAGTACCCCACTTCCACCTTGCTGGCAGCTAAATGGAAATGGAGCTCTGTGCCCATTATCATGCCAGCCACGGGCCCATCCATCCATACACATTTTTTAACCGGTCTGTTAGACTTAGGTGAGATGTGTGCAAGGGCATTTCAACAAACTTATGTCTCGTCATCCTGATACCTAAAAGGCAGATAGAATTTACCATACCATCTTACCTTTACACTTGTATCCTTGCTTATAAAAGCCCCATATCTAGAAAAAAAAAAGATTTAAAACAAATTGAACTTTTTCAAAATAACCTGTGAGACAAAGAGTAGATTAAAATGTTCTTCTGATTTGATAAGAGAGCAATGGATGCAGGCAAAGGTGGGGAGAACAGATAGGAAGAAAAAGGGATAAACAGATAAAGGAAGAGTGCAAAGGGTGGGGTTGGGATCAAGAGAGAGGGTGCAGCTGGGGAACAATACATGAAAGGACTGCCCAGATCATCACACACACACACACACACACACACACACACACACACACACGCACATGCACATAGCAAGATCTGAAGATCCTTGCAAAAATACACACATCCATGTGTATGCATGACAGTGCCACATACACACACTAACTCAGAAACAGGTGCCCACTCTTATATACACCTTTCACACACTCACAAAAAGGAAAACATATGCACACGGTGATGGGTGACAGTACAAAGCCAGAAAAAACCACCTTCTATACCATCATATCTATATCTGTCTATCTGTTTCCTAACATAAACTAATCTCGGAGTTTCCACTGTTCGTACGGCTGTTCCCATTCAGGGGTCGCCACAGTGGATCAACTGTTTTGATTTCTTCTGGTCCTCTGCATCTCCTTCAAACCCACCACCTGCATGTCCTCTCTCACCACATCAATAACATCTCTTTGGTCTTCCTCTTTTCCTCTTTCCTGGCAGATCCACCTTCAACATCCGTCTCCCAATATAATCCTTGTCTCTCCTCTGGACATGTCCAAACCAACGCAACCTTGCTTCTCTAACTTTGTCTCCAAAACGTCCAACCTGAGCTGTCCCTCTAATATGCTCATTTCTAATCCTGTCCATCACACACAAAAAAAAACCTCAGCATCTTTAACTCTGACACCTCCAGCTCTGCGGACCCTAACCCTAACCCTAACCCTGCACTCTCTTCTTCACCCCAAGTGAATGAATGACCATGTCATACACCTACCACTGACAAAGTCTCTACAAAGAGAAAAACTAGAATTGGGTTAAAGCGAATCCAAAAACTTTTTCCTTAAATTGTTGCTGCATGTTGTTAGCTGACATTCTCTCTCTCTCTCTCTCTCTCTCTCTCTCTCACACACACACACACACACACACACACACAAAGTGCAGAATGAGCAGCAGAATGGCAGAATGTGTGGAGGAGTTTTTGGGTTCTGTATTTGGAACTCTTTCAAATACACAGTGTTAAAAAATTAAAGTTTTGTTCTTGGTGTTGAGAGCCAAAAGAAAAATTCTGAGAAATGAAGACTTGTATTAGTGCTTTGCATATACTCACAAAGCCAGCACAGTGTTCACAGAATGTAGGCTTCACATAGGTGGTCTCAGTGAACGTGTGTATGAAGCCCATCTTACAGTTGAGCAGAGAACTGGCCTTCATGAAGTAATCTATCATCTCCTCCCTGCTGATCTTTCCATCCCTGAGTGACAGAAAGAGAGAGAGAAATGTGCTAGTTAAACAGAAAGAAAAGAGAAACAGGATGACTGGATTTAAAAAGGAAACAGATGGCAGGAAAAAAGAACAAAAGAAACAATATGAAAGAGATTCATAGAACATTCTCTGAGGACTCCAAAGGCCACCACTGCTAACCATAGGCAGTGCTGCCAATAAAGCAGTCAGTGGTAAAGTCAATCAGCGCTGTCCATAAAGTAGTCAGTGTTAACTGTAAGGTCAGTCAGTACTGTCCATAAAGTAGTCAGTGTTAACTGTAAAGTCAGTCAGTACTGTCCATTAAGTAGTCAGTGTTAACTGTAAAGTCAGGCAGCGCTGTCCATAAAGCAGTCAGTGTTAACTGTAAAGTCAATCAGCGCTGTCCATAAAGTAGTCAATGTTAACTGTAAGGTCAGTCAGTGCTGTCCATAAAGTAGTCAGTGTTAACTGTAAAGTCAGTCGGTACTGTCCATTAAGTAGTCAGTGTTAACTGTAAAGTCAGGCAGCGCTGTCCATAAAGTAGTCAGTGTTAACTGTAAAGTCAGGCAGCGCTGTCCATAAAGTAGTCAGTGTTAACTGTAAGGTCAGTCAGTGCTGTCCATAAAGTAGGCAGTGTTAACTGTAAAGTCAGTCGGTACTGTCCATTAAGTAGTCAGTGTTAACTGTAAAGTCAGGCAGCGCTGTCCATAAAGTTGTCAGTGTTAACTGTAAAGTCAGGCAGCGCTGTCCATAAAGTTGTCAGTGTTAACTGTATAGTCAGGCAGCGCTGTCGATAAAGTAGTTAGTGTTAACTGTAAAGTCAGTCAGTACTGTCCATTAAGTAGTCAGTGTTAACTGTATAGTCAGGTAGCGCTGTCGATAAAGCAGTTAGTGTTAACTGTAAAGTCAGTCAGTACTGTCCATAAAGTAGTCAGTGTTAACTGTAAAGTCAGTCAGTACTGCTCCATAAGTAGTCAGTGTTAACTGTAAAGTCAGTCAGTACTGTCCATAAAGTAGTCGAAGTGTTAACTGTAAAGTCAGTCAGTGCTGTCCACAAAAGTGATCAGTGTTAAACTGTAAGTCAGTCAGTGCTGTCCATAAGTAGCATCGAAGTGTTAACCTGCAAAGTTAGTAAACACCATCCCTAAAATATCAGTGCTAACTCTACGGTGAGTAAACATGGCCAATAAAATAGTCGGTGCTAACAGTAAAGTTAGTCTTGGCTGTCCATAAAGTAGTCTGTAAGATAACATATGAGCAAAGCAGTGAAAGGGAAAAGTGAAAGTGATATTTTGTCATCATGAAAACGCAGCACAACACTCAGTGAACCACACTGAAAGCATCTCTGCATTTGACCCATCCAGTTGAGCAGTGAGCAGCCCAGGGAGTAGTGAAAGCGATGGTTCCTTGCTCAAGGCTAACTCCAGGCTACCCATTGCTCATTACCTAACGCACAACCTTCCGATCATGGGGTCCCTAGTCCCAAACCACTAGGCCACCACTGCCCCAGTCAGTAATGCTATAAAGTAGAGATGCTAGCTATAGATAGCAGCTATAGATAGATAGCAGAGTAGTCTGTGGCCATCACAAGCCACAGCTGTAAAGTAGTCAGTTCAAAGAGAGTAAATAGCATTGCCCAGAAAGTAGGTTGCCTGTGCCAGATGACTATTAATTAGTCAGTGCTAACCAGAAGGTAAACAACTACCATCTGTAGTCACTCCTGTGTGTTTTGTACAGACTTTATATCGAGTAATACTGAATGTAAATGGTTCAGGATTGTGTGTATATTTGGTGGTGTGGACTATAAGGTAATTAAGGTATACAGTTAAGTATACCTTAATTAAAATCACATCTTTCCACACTCACTGGTTTGTATCCAGATCTCCAAACTTGCTGAGATATGGGAAGTTATTCCTGATGCTCTCAAACTCCTCTCGTGAAATATGACCGTCTCCGTCATTGTGAGAATTGTGAACACAGACTGCAACCATGGAAACAAGTCAGACAGGCTCACTATGAATCTAAACATACATGCATCTATGGTCTGGACACGATCTGTTTCAGTGCAATTTCATACGTAAAATCAAAAATTAAATAAATTAAACAAAAAATTAAGCCTAGATGGAAAATATTATATTAACTAGTGTTTTATAAATATCTAAATCATATTATGTCAATGTAAGCCCATGAAAACTAGACTCTTTGAATAAAAGCAGAGCAAAGTGTCGCTATGGAATCTATGCTGAAACTTGAAAAGAATCTTAAATATATAGAATCCTTTACATGCATCAACCATCTAGTGTGTTTTGGTGATAATCAGGATCTGCTTTGAAGCCACTGGGATTTGCCTCATTAGTCATTGATGGTCAGCCGGGGCTGGGCTGGGAGCTAGAGCCAGGTTCTGATCAGCAATTCACAAACAAATGAGAATGTTAGAAAATTGAAGAAAGTTTCTCTTTGAGTAATGCTAAACCCAGAGAAATTTCAACAGTTATGGTTATAATGAAATTAGTTAAAAAATATTGGCTCCTGGCTCTTAAGACATTTCTTACAGCTGGTTTAGTGCCGCGCGGTTCCCTCTGTAGAGATAACTGGTATATTTCTTCTTCTGTATGATACTGGTCCAGTGAAACCTATCAAAACATGGATGAAACAATAACTTTTCACAACAGTTTCTATAAAACATTGCATGTGATCTGCAAATCAATTCAAAATGATGCATTGCTCTGAACAAAGAACATTTTCATGCTAGTATAAGTACTATGAAATAACCCAGCCACTAGGGATGCAGAAGCCAGTGTATTTCTTTACATGCGGTCCTAAGCCCGGATAAACGGGAGGGTTACGTCAGGAAGAGCATCCAGTGTAAAATAGTTGCCAAATCAATATGCGGACAGCGAAACAGATTTCCATACCTGATGCGGAGATTGTAACAACTGCCACCATTGCTGTTATTAACAGGGGTGCAGATGAAATTGAGCTACTGTTGTGAGGGGATGTGTCCGGAAGTAGGGAGAAGAAGGATTTAGGAGAAATTAAGAGTGAAGGTATATGAAAACTTTGAATATTTAGCATCATGACTGGTATGAGGAAAATATTGATATGATGCTTAGAAAAAGGAAGGATTGATATTTTTGTGTACCAAGGGCCAGATGGAAGGTAGTGTGGATAAGAAGGAAGATAGGGTAGAGTGTTATCCTGTGAGAGGTAAGAGTATGTGAAGAGAGGTGCTGGCAGGTTGGAATGGGTGGAGAAGGGTGGTCTGTGATGGACAGGTGCCGGCCCTAGTGGAAAGAATTGTTTACAAGTAGGTAGTGGGACCATCATACAGGTTGAAATTGTTGCTTTGGCAAAAAGACAGGAAGAGGCGAGCTGGAGGTGCTCAAGGATTAAAGATGCTGAAATTCTTGCTGGGTGTGATGAGGATGGACATGATTAGAAATAAGTGTATTAGAGGGACAACTCAAGTTGGACGTTTTGGAGACAAGTGAGAGCAAGGATTGCGTTGGTTGGACATGTCCAGAGGAGAGATGAGGATTATATTGGGAGGATGATGTTGAATTGGAATGGAGCTGCCAGGAAAGGAAAGGGGAAGACCAAAGAGGAGGTTTATGGATGTTGAGAGAGACATGCAGGCAGAATACAGGAAGAAATGAAGACAGTTGATCTGCTGTGGCGACCCCTGACAGGAGCAGCCGAAAGTAGAAGGAGAATGAGAAGTGATTTGAAATATTGGTCTAAGATATTGTTTAAATCATGTTTCTGAGATGCATTCCTAATTACATATTTCATCACATATATACAAAAATGGTGAAATTTTTTATCATTTATATTTGAGCATAAACCACAAAAACCCATAACACTGCTTCCTGTCAGCACAAAGATAGGAACAGAGGAACAGACAAATATTAATGGGTTCCACCTCGAAACTCTGGCATATGGTTGCATATGATAACTAGGCACATGCTCGCTCTTGCTATTGTTATTTCCTGGGCCTATTCTAGTGCCAGAATGAATTTCCATGCCACGTGTATTTGCTTTTGAAGACTGACAAAAATAGTAAGGTCTCCTGAAAATAGGCAATTTTACAGAAAAGCCAATTGTAAATGTTAATTTTATCCCTTAAGAGTTAATTGGTCTAGAAATAAATACGTACGTCTGGCCAGAAAGGTTCATAAACATGGTCTTTACCACCGTTCTTTCCCCTCTCTGCAAGTGGTTGGAGGCAGAGTCACAGTGAATGAGCGTATTAAAATCCATTTCCTCATTTAACAAATACAGGAACCATGAAAGAGTAATTTACATCCTTAATTTCAGAGCTATATTCTTTGGAGGCCTTTGTCAGAACCAGAATTAGTACTCAAATACCCTGAGTGTACATAACATGTCTTCCTGTGTATATAGCCAAATTCTTCTACTTAACATGAGGTGTGGCATTTGTGGGTAGAGTCTCTCCCATGTATTTCCTCAGAATGTGTATGTGTGTGTGTGTGTGTGTGTGTGTGTGTGTGTGTGTGTGTGTGTGTGTGTGAAAAGGAGACCAGAGGAGGAGGAATTCCTTAGATAAGAGGGATGGTAGAGATGTTTCTTTGGCATGCTCGAGTCATGATTCTCAGGAATGTACTTGTGAGAATACAGTAAATGGCTCCCAAGAGGACTTATAGTTAGTAAAACTGATTGCTCACTAAGAGGATATGCTGAGGGGAAAAAGGAAATGTGCAGCGGTCAAAAAACTACCATTTCAGCAGAGTCATGTTGATAAACTTTCCATAGCCTTTTTCCCTCAAACTATTACATCCCTTATGTGGCCACACCACTAAATGAAAATACACCAGTAAATCAATAACATGATATAGGACCGGTCTAGTGGTGCATTATGCTTTGGTTCAGGTTTATTCGTTTGAAAGAAAACTGCCAAAAAGAAAGCAATCAACTTTCATGTCCATCAAAGTTGGACAGCAATATTCTTTTGGAAAGCCATGCTTTTATTATTTTTTTTGTTGTTTCTCCTTGCAGTCCCGCCATGCACTCCATGTTTGTTTCAATTGTTTCTCTTTGACTGTCCTTTTAAGAGTTGTACACAGGAATCAGCGTAATATTTCCAGGCCATAAATAGAAAGGTGTGAGGTTAATAGACCTTCAAAATGACACCACTATTATTTCCTAAGACAATTCATTATATGTCTTTTATCATTGATTATTGTAACAGGCACTCCTGCAATGACAAACATTATGGTGCATGATTTGCAAAAAGACTAAAATAAAAAAAAAGTCAAATATCATATAAATGCAAAAAAACTTTACTTCATAACCCTAACTTCTGGAACAAGACAATCTTTTATTTATTTTCCAATATGTTTTTAAGTTGCAATGTGTCCTACCACCTTAAGGCCACTGCACATTGAACATACAACATAGCACTGCTACAACCTGCAGAGCAGCATCAAGCGTCAAAGGTAAATGTCAATAAAAAATAGTTTACAATGCTTTGCTTCTGTTGTGCAGTGGCCTTTACAAAGGTTTCCTGGGTGCTGAGTATGGACGAGGCTGGTGAAGCCTGCCTCTTTAAAAAACATATTTCAGTCGGCACTCATTTTAAAGGATCACATTTTGACAGATTTCACCAGACAGTAGTTTTTA
This sequence comes from Hepsetus odoe, assembly GCA_017165825.1. Classification (NCBI taxonomy): domain Eukaryota; kingdom Metazoa; phylum Chordata; class Actinopteri; order Characiformes; family Hepsetidae; genus Hepsetus; species Hepsetus odoe. The sequence continues at coordinate 21,333,897 of CM029379.1, read as the reverse complement.
TTTCTCCGAGAATCCAGTCAGACGTCAGAATTCCGATTGATTAATTGAGGCTTCGCTCCAGATTTGGCAATATTAATGAATTATCTGAACTGAGTAAATTGTTGAAACATTGCCGAAGAACTCCTTTGAATGTAAAAATTTATTTCAGCATGAGTTAGTCTAAACACCTCCTAAAGGCCAGTTCAGAGAAATACTCTCAATGTTTCAAATTACGCTTCCCTGTCCACTGCCCTTCTGCACGAATACAAACGTCAATACTTTTCCTAACTGAAGCAAGTTCCCCCCATAGAAAATTAGATATTGATTGGCGTTCTGTATGAATTATATAGTGACCTTCAGCTACTCCAGAAAAGAATGAAATCTCAAACTTTGCTGAAAATTAAGTAGCACTGGTATCTCACATGCCGCACCCTTGGTTGAAAGTAAATGATCATGTAGAGAAAGTAAGTGAAAGAAGTTCTTTCCTGGTGCACTTCTAGGTACAAGTTGTCCCTACAGATTTTCTTGCTCATACAATGCGAAAACAATTCCTGAAGGGTAACACAACCAGGTTTTTAAGATTACCATAAAACTAAATCCTGCAGAACCTAGAATTGGTCACAGTGGTGGCAATAGTAAAAAAAAAATGTCTAAAGTGTTTAATGCCTCTAAGTATTGTGTACTGTCATTACAAGGTCAAGCACAGCAGACAATGAACCAAAATAGAGTCAGACCTCTGCATTGCTCCCATGCACACTCCAAACACCCCGTGCAGCGGTAGGCAGCTAATGAAGCGCCGGGAACAGTAGCGGAATGGCTGTACTCCTGAGGTACCTCAGACAGCCTGCTGGTGAGAATCAGACCCACAATCTTCGATGAGAGGGGCAACTCCTAACCACTGAATACGCTGCCCATTTCTAAATATAGTTTACACAGCACCATGTTTTGACCTAAAATTATCGCCATAGTATATTAATGTATAGTGTTATTAAAATACTTTTAAATTAATACACTTTTATCAAGATTACAAATTGTGATCACTGCAGCAATAAAGCATGTAATCTGTATTTTTACCCGTTTAAAAGAACAGGAAGCCCAAAGAGACAAAAGCAGCCTCCAACGTTCCCAGACAACTCTCCAGCAGCCCTGAACTTTCTGCTCTTGCTTTGTTAGAAGTGTAGGAATGATGTTATGCTTTACAGTCTCTTCAAGCTTAATACATTTTTGGCACACTTGCTATTTTCCATCTGTTTGGTTCTGCTATGTATAAGTATTTTTTCTTTTTCATTGATGAAATTCTATCGTAGTTTTTCAGATACCCCAACACCCTTCATTTAGACCCTTACTCTACACAGACAGTGATTTTAGATTCCTGTTTTATTATGGAATACCCTTGTGCAGCATGTATCATGTTTTAGCTCATATACTATGTATCAAACCTGATGCACATTCTGCACCACTCATGAGCTGGGCTTCATTTCAGCAGATTGAAAGATTTTTGATGCGTATTTTAAGAAGCTGTTCATGTAGATGTTACCTTTCTGTATTTTGTCAGCAGTATTAATATCACAGCTCCAGATTTTATAGATCGTGTTAAGGAATCAAAGCATGTCTTCGGTTTATAAGTTCCTTCAGGTTAAAGTAGATAATTGTGTATTATTTTCTACTAGACCAATCCTAAAATGAAATAAACTACCAGAATTCATTTTCAAGTATGAGCTTCTACTGGTACTGCATTTTATAGGAATGATCTTACATTGATCAAATAGAATGTGAGGCACAGTCTAAAGGGCAATAGTTTAATAAAAAAAAAAAACCAAAAAGTCAAGAAAGGAATCAAATCAAGGTTCTTTATAATGAACTATGCGTTGGAAATGGAACCCTGAATTGTAAACATCATGAAAATGCATCTCAAACTTTTCCCCTTACATTATACTGTGCAATACAGAGGCATTGAGAATAAGTAGCCTGCTTATCACTTTCTCCAAACAAGGAACCTAACATTGGCACTGACACTCATGACCATAGAAACTGCACTGTGTGCAGGGTGACAGGTTCAGTAGTTTCAAGCTTCACTCAGCTTTCAGTATGGACAGGGCAGTTAATAATGCTAAAATGGGTAAATGTGGACCGGGTGAAATCTTACTTGATTTTTGTAAATGCAAAAATTGACGCATTCTACAGTCTAATGCCAAACACACTACTGGACCACGATGTATTGGACATCTGGCCATGCCATTGAAGTACATGACATCTCATTCTGTCCTTAGGCAGCAATACTGAGTCGGTCCTTCTTCTCCAGCTTTAGCAGCTTCCACAGAAAAGACTTTCTCCAAACTGTTCGCACATAGTTAGATGTTAAGATTGTCCAAAATGTTTCTTTTTATGCGTTATATTTTTTAAGATTTCTGATACTCAGTGAGGCTAAACCCAAACCTTTAAAATCAACCCCTAACCATTATTCTTCCTTCAACAAATTTTACAGTTGGCAAAATGCAGTCAGGCAGGTAATGTTCACCTGGCATTCATCAAACCGAGACTCGTCCATCAGACTGCCACACCGATTCGTAGCTCTAAAGAACGCGCTCTATAGTGCCACAGCTTGGTGGTGGCTTACTTTACATCACTCCGTCCAAAGCGTAGCATTGAACTTGGATATTTGAGGCTTGTATGCAGCCACTCATAGAAACACTGTGCTGAGGTTAATGCCAGAGCATGTTTGTAACTCTGCAGTTGAGTGTAAAGAGCATTGGTGTTATTATCTGCCTCGCCTCATCACTTGTTAAACCCAAAGGATGAAGCACATGATTATTTTTAGTGCATAGTTAGGCAATGGATGTGGCTCAAACCCTCAAGATCAATGATTAAGGGACCTCTTTTATCCATAAGCATGTGTGATGTAATCCTTAGGTGATGGGACTATTATTAAGGCAAGGGGATACATAACCAAGGGCAATAAAGTTTTTGCAATATTTCTGACTGTTGAGTTTCAAAAATTAGGTCAAATACTCAATTCTGATCATGAAGAAAGGTTTCCATAAAAAATCAAAAGATGGACTTCCTGAGTCCCATATACATCTAAACAGTTTTAGTACACACGTGTACATAGCACAAATGAAAACTCACCGTGAGAAGGTTGAGAAGATCAGTGTTGGCTTCTATATGGGCGGCGGAGTTTCTGCTGAGTAGCTCACCAGAGTGTCAGCGTGAAAAGCTGTAGGTCTTGGCCAGGTTGGCCCGAGTCTTCTCTGGAATCAGCCCAATCCTGCAGACCATGTACATGATCAAATCCTTCAAGTGGACACCCAAGAATGGGGCTTGGACAATACAGTCTGAAAAAGCAGCGCCGGTACTGACCTGTAGTTTCCACAGGATATCACCAGTTCCTATGAATGTTAAATCTGCAGAGGCAGTAAGAAGAATGTAAAGGGACTGAACATCTGATTTCCCAGTAATTTACTCTATCTGTTAAGAAATGATTAATGATTCAGTGCAACACCAACAGAAAAGTGCTTTGTGATCTACCTTGCTGGTGTCATTGCTGACGTGATTCTGCGTGTCTTTCAGTCTGGAGATGGAGCTGTTACTGAGTCCTCCAACTACCCGCCATCAGGGTGTTAAAATTCTGCAGCTGCAGCAGTTTCTACAGATAGAAAAATGAACTGATTTAGTAATTGCTTTCTAATTACACTAGTAAACAGCGGTAAAAGTAATAGCATTTACTAAATGTTTGCCTTTAAAACAGTGTGTAAATCACCAATATAATCTCAAGATTAGTAATATGAGTATCATGAGATAAGGTGATGGCACAATTTCTTGCTCACCTTCCAGGAATAGGGAACATATTACAAGGAATACTGTGCTCCACAGGTTACCCATCTACATAAAATAATGTAGAAAATAATTTTCTCAGAGGCAGAGTAGTCGAATAGATCCACAGTATGAAAGAGGTTTAAGGAAAACATTTTGTTAAGATTCAAATAACTACAATTCAGAGCTGGTGGGGTGGATATAGGAGTTTCGTGAGGCTAAGTATAAAGCTAGAGGAAGGAAGAGAAGTAGTTCAGATGAAAGAGGAACTAAAACAAGATAATGATTTGTGAGGAGATGGAGAAGAAGCAGGATGAAATGGATGAAACTAGATCAAATAGATTAGAAAAAGATTTAGACTAGGTAGAGCCAATATGTGGGTGCTGAGGAATTAGCTTGATCACGAAAGGGGGCTGCAGGGATGTGGAGGAAGGAAGATAAAGTAAAAACAAACAGACAAAAGAGAAGAATGCCTGGGGAACACAAACAAACCCATTTTAGTAGCTGTGTAGGTTAATGTTAAGTTTCAGACTATAGTATGATGGTATGGCACAAGCCATGTGTACCTTCAGCCCGAAGCTTAACTTTGTGCCCTATTGGCTTTTATGATTGCAGCCTTCATTTTCAAATACAGCTTTTAAGTAGAAGTGACTACTTTTTGTCATTTGTAGTACAGTGAAACACAATGAAATTAAACTTCTGCTTTAACCCAAACACACACATGCAGTAGGGGGCAGCTATTTAAAAGAGAGTACCCATGAGGCTCCGATGGGGACGTACCTTGCTCAAGGATACCTCAGGGCAAACTACTGCTCTGGGACTCAAACCAATGACCTTACGATCCTGGGTCCTAGTGCCTAACCACTAGGCCACAGCTGCCTCACTCACTTAAGAGTAATGTTAGCACTGAAGGACACCTTTTGCAGACTTTACTGCACAGTATTTGTGGAAAAAATGATAAAAACAGCGTTTCTGTAGATTAAATAAACTCTCGATCAAAATGTTTCATGAGAGCCAGATAGTTTGCATGCTTTAAGGTTTATGCTGAATTATGTTAAGTATTAATAAAATCTGACATGAGTTCCATGGTCCACTTTTATAGCTACAACAAAATGCATCGCTGACATTCAATCATGACCATAATGCAGTACTGTGGTTAAGCAGTAATTTAAAAGAAAAAATTAAAAGTACGTTTTTTCTATTTTTTCAGTCCTAAAATGCATTGAAACAACAATAAACACACGCAATAATATTCATTACCATATGACAGGGCTCTGTCAGAAGCCGTATTATTCATTGTTTTAGAGGTTATGGAATATGGCTTTGAGTACACATAAAACACAGAAAGTCTTTGAGAATGAAGCTCTATGGGAGACATCCTCTGCCCTTCAACCCACACACACACTGCAAAAATCAATCCAGCCCCAGCTGCTTCAACACACACACACATACAGCAGATATTTTCCCTGTGATCAGATCTTGGCTTCAATGAATCTACGTCTTGTATGAAACACTCAACAGAACAGACAGTAAAGTGCCTAATAAAAAGAGGGACAGAGCCTATTAATTTAACTGTTTTATTAGTGTCTCATAAAAACAAACACTGTCCTAAGATAGAGGGAGGGAGAGAGAAATACACAGTGGGTGTTTTTTAGAGATGGGATGAGGTCTCTTAGAAAGAGGAGAGGAAACGAGGGATCAGGGAAGGAGAAAGGGAAGCGAGTAGGGGGTATCAGTGTCCTACTGTGAATCTACTACAAGACACACTTTGGGGTTTAAAAATCAAGTCAAAACAGAACTTGAATATTTAAATGTCTACAAATTTACAAGGAAGCCTAAAACCCTTTTAGCCCTTTTAACCCTAAAAAAAAATAATGTACATAAACCGTGGGAAAGCAGTTTAAGGCCTTCTGGCTGGGCTGTAACACTTGAGTCTGTCAGGAGGAAAAGAGGAGGCAAGATTCCCAGGATGTGGAACATTCATTTTTAATGATTTTTGGGTAAAGCTTTATCCCGAGTATTGATCATATAAGTTGACATATATTATTATCAATAAGGATAAAAATGACTTGACCTTACTAATTAAAATCTCAAGTCAGCATTTGGTGGTCACATTTCTTGAAATAAACTACATAATAAACTAAAAAAAATTATTCCAATCATTTAAAATAAGTCGCCATAATTCAATCATTAGCACATAAACAAAGTTATTCAGAGTCGCTGTGAAATGCTCCATTATGGACTTCCTCAAAAGGAATGGTGGTAGGAATTTGATATCTAAAGGGTTAATTGTCTCTAAAAGAAACTTCACAGGAAGTTAATACTCGAGATGATAATAATTCTTTCAGCAAGAAGTTGCTCAACCAGAGGGAAGTAAACAAGGGTTGCTTAAGAGTTCAAAACAATATTAAACAATGTGTATTTAATATGATACAGTCTATACAGGTTTAATATAACACACTAAATGTTTGGCTTCAATACATAGTGATTATGGGCTTCTTTGGTTGCCACAAATGTGGTGTTTGTAATGTTTATATATATTAGCAAAAAAAAAAAAAAAAAAGGAATGTCCTTTCTTGTAGTCTGTGTCACACTTGTTATATTTATGTAAGCTAAATGATGTTAAATCTACTAGTAATTATTTATTTACAGCTAGTAGGGGATAGTTCAAGATTATGAATTTAGTTGGTTGGACATGTACCAGAGGTGAAGGATGTTGAAGATACAGCTGCCAGTAAGGGAGAAGAGGAGGCAAAGGAAGTTTAAGCCAGACGCTTGAGAGAGAGGACATGCCAGAGCAGTCATGGTAAGAAAGGGAAGATGCAGAGGACCAGAAGAAATGGAAATGGGAGACCTGCTAATGGGCTCTGCAGAAAAAAAGAGGAGAATTATATAAGTGTAGCTGACCTGTGCAACGCCTATAAAGTGGGTTATCACGGCAGCACGCTGCTGGGCTGTTGGCTTGCTGAGCACCACGGGCTGGATCCACTGAGAGCGCTGTTAGTAGGTGATGAAACGCTCCAGGATGGGGTTATCAACTGTGCAGCCATGTTTGACAAAGCTGTGGTAGTCCTGGAACTGCATCAACCACAGAAAAGAAAGGCCTAGTTTTTACTTGATATCTGGTACACATCACACCTGCACATCAAAAATGACTGTTTCTCAAATTAAAAAATATGTTTAGATGTCTTTTGTAACTTGCTCTTCAACCCTGATGTAAGACTGTAATATTTTACACACTGTTAACACAGTAGATCATTCATGCTGCAGAGATTTAAAATAGGACTAAAAATCTATCCTTTCCACAAATTCAGTCTATAATAAAACATCTCTCCTCCTTATCCTTGCAAACACAATTTTCTTCTTAGAGCTGCAACTGAGGAATAACATCAGATTACATCATACTTTTATCAGTGGCAATAACTTCGACTTCTAAGGATAAAGAGAATAACCTGAGGGAGGTACTCAGTCAGAGCCACAGGTATTCGAAACTTTTTGGACATCATCAGAGAGATCTTAAGTGCAATCTACGAGATAAGAAGTTCTCCGTCAGAGAGAACTGTTGCCAATTTCTGAAGAAGTTCTTGCTGTTCGTTACTTTTCCAGCAACAATCAAGTGCTCCATGATGAAGGCCAGAGAATAAGCGGAGGTTCATGACATGAAATTTCCAAGGATTCTGCTGCTTGAAAGTGCACCAGTGGACTTTAGAATACCATATCTGAGTATGAAAGCTGCAGTTACGCAGGGTAAATATGCATTACATAGACAAGAAACGAAAAAGTGACAGAAAGAGGCAGCCAGGAGAAAAGGTGCCTCTGTATCCGAACAGGTCTGGTCACAGTAGAGTGGAGCTAAAGGCAGAAAGTAACCTATAACACACCAAATAGATCTCGAAATCTCATTGGCACTTTACCAGTATTTTGCAGAAAGACTTGTACTCCAGATAGGTAAGATGTTCAGCCAGTTCAGAGGAATCTAGATGATCAAAGAGAAGAGACATTTTCCTCTTCTTTGACACAGATGGAACACGCTGGGTCACTGGACGCTTCCACTTATAAGAGGGTCTGTTGGGGGCAAAAAAAAAAATCTAGATTAGAAAAAAAACAACTGAACATTGGTTGGTTGTGAAATATCAGGAGACCTTTTTAATACATCCAAACTAATTGTACAAAAGATTGATTCTAGCCACACAATTTGCTTAGTTAGATGCTGATTCTGTTGAATCAAATAACTTTGGAGCATCCAAGCACTGCATTAATAGGCTTTCTATGCAAGTTAGTTTTTCCAAGAACCTTACTCAAAATACAAATAATTATAGATTTTACAATGTTTCCAGTAGATGAGATATATTTCTAATTAATACATCAGTGTATTATCATCCTTTTTTCAAGGCCTTTTAAGTGTAAACTCAATAGATCCTAAAATGTAGTGGTCTTTTAGGCCCATAAAGCAGCTCCCAAACTGTACTGTCTCTGCAGATGTTGTGACTTTTTGGGGTTTTTTTTTCACACTGTGGTAATCAATATGTGGTAACGGTGTAAAAACGGGGGCTGCAACTTCAGGTAGAAGTGCTGGCGCAAAATCACAGTCATGGTGAACAGGATGTACTGTCATTTGGTCACAAACATGACGTGTTGCAAACTTCTTAACACACATCTTCTACTGAGCAGCTTCCTAATCATTTCTAATGTTCCCACATGACTTCATAGGCATAGCTGTATTTTTAGCCTCGATGGACACAAGGAAAACAGGGAAGGCTTAAGAACAGCAGGTAGCACATGCCCTGAGTGAAACCCCTGTTTTAATAGGAAGCAACATAGAAGCACCCGTGGAGAATTGATAGGGATGGTACCTTGCTCCAAGGGTACCCTCAAGGGCAACCTAACAGTCCATGATTTGAGCCCACAACCACTTAGTCTGCGGCCAACTCCACCTTACTAGGCCACTGCTGCTAACAGCTACAGGACTTAAGGTTGTGGCCATCACAAAAAATCTTAGGCCTGTCATTTCAGCCATGATGCAAAGCACAATGCAGTGCTGTTAATTATAATACTCATTTAGAACAATTGCAAATGGAGCTTACATGGTACTATTTACTATTTATTTCCACTATTTATTTGTGTCTCATACTTTTAAAGACACTATTTAAAGAGTACTGTCTTAAGAAAATGTGTGTTCATGTGTGCACTTACACACTCTCTATGTCGATGAGTTGACTCTCCCGTTCATTGCCCTCTATGTTGAGTTGCTCCCTCAAATCTCTAATCTGTTCAGCTAAAGCAGGATTAAGATTAAACTCCACCGGAAACTCTGCAGGTCAGTACCTTGAGACAGCCAAAGAAGAGAGAGAGGGAGGGAGAGTAGAGAGAGAGAGAGAGAGAGAGAGAGAGAGAAACGAGAGGGTGAGTAGGAGAGAAGAAAGAGAGAGAGAGAGAGAGAGAGAGAGAGAGAGAGAGAGGCGGAGGGGTAGAGGAAGAGAAAGAAGAGAGAGAGAGAGAGAGAGAGAGAGAGAGAGAGAGAGAGAGAGAGAAGAGAAGAGAGATTATCGGCAAACTAATAAAAACAGTTCAAATGCAACAACTTGTAACTTCCTTGATGGAGGAGAGATTTATAAAAGAAAGAGATCAGAGTATGAGAGTTAGATAAAAGGGAAAGTAGAGAATGGACACCAAAAAAAGGAGAAAGCTTAAAAAGGAAGAAGAGAAATTAGAGGGCTGCTTTTGATTAGGAAATAACATGCAATCTGTTCTTGCGGACAAAAACATTGCTGGATGAATAACAGGTTTCAGCCGAAAATCAGAAGCAAAAGCAAATGAAAAGAAGATGGAAAGATAAATGAGAAATGACTGTGAAAGGGATAAAGAAAATGTCATGCACTGTGTCCATGAGTAAAGAATGTTGTTTTGACACTCCACAGATTCTATTTTCTGAGAAATTACATTTGTGCGTGAAAGCTGTATAACATGCAAATGTGTTAATCATGAAATGACATCTCATTATAATAATGTATATTTCAGCAATTCAGCATAATCAGTACATACTACAGCACCTCATATATATATATAGTACTGTGCAAAGAAGTTTGAAGCAGGTGTGAAAAAATGCCTTAATAAAAAGAGATGAGATACTTTCAGAAATGGAAGTATTAATAAACATTTTCATCAATCAACAAAATACAGTGAATAGACAAAAGAAGAATCTAGAGAAGAAATCAAATCAATATTTGGTACTTGACCACCTTTGCCTTCAAAGCAGCATCAATTCTTCTGGATACACTTGCACTGATTTTTGGAAAATCCCGGCTGGTAGGTTGTTCCAAACATGACTGTGTTTCAACCTCCGTGTGACACTGATGATCATCAGCACCTGTTTGGTAAACTGGTTGATCATACACCGACTATAATCCTACAATCTGACTTTGTGCAAGTGTACCTAGAAGAACTGATGCTGTAGTTTGAAGGCAAAGTGTGTACAAATATGGTTGATTTAAATTTTCTTTGTCCGCTCACTTGCATTTTGCTAAATAATAAGCATTCTTTGTTTTGCTTATTTTCCTCCTAAAGCTTTTGCACAATGCTGTATATATAATATATATATATATATATATATATATATATATATATATATATATATATATGGTGGAGAAATCAGTGATAAAAATGACAAATTGCTTAAGTTTATCATGAGATCTTACTTCACAAGGTGACAGATTCGGCTCCGGATCTCTGCAGTAGAGCCCTCCTCCTGAGATCTATCGTTTAATTAAGATCCATTAACGCCTCTTCCAATCAGCATAAAATAATTACTGCTTTTTTTGACAAAGATAACTATACAGCACACATTTAAGATGGGGGATAGAAATGATACAGTTAGCTTGGATTTTATCCTCATGACATGATTACAAGAGTTTAACTTTATTAGCTTCTTTTGTATTTTTAACTGCCGTTGCAAAGCAATATACCAAGCCTACACCACAGACACACATTGCAATTATCTCCGTTACTGCCAAAGTTTTGGGCACCTGAGAAAAATAGAATCAGATTTAAATTGGGCAGTAAACATTATATACTTAAAAAAAGAAACCTGCATTTCTAAGAAAAAGACATTTTATTACTTTTCCTGAACTTATCTTAATTTTGAAATAATGCTGTCGATGTATTGTGTTACTGGAATGAGTAAAAACAAACTTTTTCCCAAAGTTACCAAAATTTTTGGGCTGCAACAACTAATCAACGTAATTGATTCATTACTAAAACTAATTTACTAATCGATTAGTTGGTCGATACATAAACACGTTCTTATCACACAGCTCTACTTTTAGCATTTGCCAGCACAGGGAAATGAAATCTGCAAAGGCTAAATGTCTCTGAGAGAGAGCATTGAGACTGGCAAGGCAGCTGTGTTGCCGTGAGAATTGGAGTTGAAGGCAGACGTGACACTAAGTCCAAAGTTTCCCGTGTTAACAGTGGCGTATTGTCATTGCTTTCTCATAATATTCAGGTATGAAGCTGTCAAGGTATCCTTCCCTCCTCTTTAGGGTTCTCACACTATAAACAATATTATGAAGCATTTGAATGTACATCCTTTTAAAATATGCAAATATTCACATTATTGAATCATTTTCAGTTTGTTTTGCTTTAGATTGAACAAAATTCAAAAGTTCATTTTAATCCTTAACTGCTTTAAAGATTTATTATTTATTTATTTATTTATTTATAAAGGATTTTTCTTATATAAAAAAATATGGATAAACAATGTATTCATGAAATCCTGAAATGTGGAGCTGTATGTCACAAATACAGCTTTTATACATATTTTTTTCTTTGCCTATTTGAAAACAACCAACTAATCGATTGATAACCAATCGATAAAAACCATTTAAAACATACTTGCTGAGATCTCAGTATTGCAGATATTCATCTTTGAATTCTGCAGCAAAAACATCCTAACATAATAGGAACATCATTATGAGAATAATGATGTGCAATGATTAGCGTGTACACATGAAAGCAGTCATGCAAAGCCATCGTTTAAATGTTTCTAACCTATTCTTGGTTTCTCAGCCTGTTAGTAAAGGATACTTAAGCCGTAGTTTCTTGGCCAGCTCAGTGGAAGGCAGGTACCAGGGGTGCATCATCAGAAACATCCGAACTAAAGACAAGTCCTTTAATTTCCCTGCATCATCTAAACAAAAGCACACACAGCACACCAGATCACAGAGAGTGCAAGCTAAGGACAAATGGCAAATTCATAGATAAGTGATACTAAGTGATGCTGAAATTTTATAATGATAGATTAACTTAACACAATAAGCATCGTTCATTTAACCGTTGCACAGACTGACCGAAGGCTTGGATACAGGCATCCACCAGCTCATCAACGGTGGCTGACTCCATTGGTAACGAATCCATATCCCCCGAAGCAGTCTCGTTCACCTTCTCTCCTACTTCTGTTTCTTCCACTCAAACTCCTCTCTTTCTTCTTTAACCACTCCTCTGCTCACTAAAAAAAAAAAAAAAAGAAGGAAGGCAAATGAATGGCTTTCATACATATTCATCCTCCTTGTCTTTTGTGGGCAACCTAGAAAACCTGACCTTACGTTTTTAAGCCTGACATAATTACACATTGCCATTTACAATGCAAATCTAATGCTGAGAAAGTGTAGCAGACACACAAAGAGCTTTGAAAGCTCATTTATGATATTTCAAAACAGACCTTTTAACCCAACTTTTAAATGATCAAAAGCTTTCATTCCCATTTCTTGCACTTATTATGGGCATTTAAAAGTGCAATATACATAATTAAGGAGGGCCATTTAAATCAACCATTTAAATCAATCAGTCATTTCAAACCACCTAAACAATCTCAAGGTAAAACAGTTTTAAAATGCAGATGACATCATCTCAGACCATCTTGTGGTCGTCTGAAAGCCCCAGATTAGAGCACCAGCCAATGTCAAACAAAAGTGTGCGATCATGCTGCTTTAAAAGGTAAGCTTGAACATTCAATGTGGTGTATATTTCAACAGTAAGAGACTGAGCAAATACAACCTGCAAGCCACCAACCAATATACCTGCAAAAAAATACCTGCAAATAATGTTTTCTATTACTACTATTACCCTGCGTTTCACCAATTTACACTGTGCAGCAGAGGGCAGCTATTTAAAGCGCCCAGGGAGCAGTGATGGGGACGGTACCTTGCTCAAGGGCACCTCAGGGCAACCTTGTGGTCTGGGAATCAAACCCAAGACTTTCCGATCCTGGGGCCTAGTCTATAACCACAAAGCCACCACTACCCAAATAGCATATTGCATCATAACTTAAATAATGATATGGTCAATTCTCGTGTATTTGTTCAACTACATTGGAATCAGATTTTTTAAACATAGTTCCCCCCATTTACCAAAAGTAAAAAGAAAAACTGAAATGCCAACACCACCTTCTTTCAAAGATGAGATGGTTTGCTTCAGATTATAATCGGTTCCTTTTTTCTCCTCTGCTGTTTCCTCTTTCCATAAATATGGTACATCTCAACTGTGCACAAGAGCTTGTCCCAGAACTATGCAGCTTTGTTTTAACCAAACTCTAACTTGACCTTTCCTTCCTGATGTTTATCAATACCAATATTATGATGGATACATGTGAGACAAGTATCTCTGTCTTTATGAAACTCTGACACATTCTCTTCCCTCCAAAAGTTTTGAAAAGCAAATTCAGCTGTTTTAGAACAAAGCACCTTTTTCCCCTGAGCACCCAGTATTTCAAGTGAGCAAATGTATTGGAATTGAAAAGCAAAAAAGAAAGTAAATGACACTTATCATTAGGCAGCACTCTTACTGCATCAACCCTGTGACCCAATGGCTTTGCAAAAATGTTGGTTTCTAACTTGGTTACAGTTTTCCAAGCTTTTACCGCGCTGTCTTTCAGTTGTTTGTTCCAGTGAGTTTCTCTCATCAGTCTCCTCATGATGATGAAATATATGTTCAATTGGATTATGATCTGGTGGTTGACTTGGCCAGTCCAAAACGTTTCACATTTTCTCTCCTTTGTTAACTTGGCAGCGTGTTTTGTCTTACTGCATGATTAAATTGCAATGTCAGTCAGTTTCAGAGCCTTTCTTAATAAAATTGGCAGACAAACTGTAGACTCCATCAAGAAAGATTGCTGAGTCTGGTCAAGGAGCAGTCCTGCAAAGCCACCCCATAACACTACCTCCACTGTGTTTTTGATCAGGAGCATATCCTTTCATCCTCTGCACTGTGGCCTTTTCATTACCTTTATAGAGATGAAGATCTTTGTTTCATCAGTTAAAAAAGCTTTATTTCAAAAACTCTGAGGCTTTTCTTAAAAATTCCAAACCGGTTTTCAAAATCTCCCTGCTGGAGTGTGGTTTGCTCTTTCAGCCTCTATATTTCTTCTCTTGAAGTCTTCTTTAAAAAGTGGACAACGTGATACCTCTACCCCTGCCTTGTGAGGGTTGTTAATGATGTAACTGGCTGTTGTTTAGGATTTTTTGTTACCACTCCCGCAATCTGTCTTTCTGGTCTTCGTGTCGGTTTCCCTGCTGTAATCAAACATCTCCCCAGGTGAAATCCAACTGAGAAAAGACTTCAAGAACTACTTATATCCTAAACGGTCCATCTAACATGAATCACCTGAGTAACAACAAGCACCTGACAGCCTGTCATGTTCCAATACTTGCCCCCTTTTAAAACTGGGCGCATCTAAATACCAAAAAACAAAAGCTGAAAATGTGACCTTTCATCTCACACACATTTTAAATGTCTCCCTTGCATAGCATAAACAAATCAATTGGCCTTACTTTTTGAAGGGACTGCATTCGCCTACATATTAGAGATCTATTTTGATCACGTATAAGAAAAAGGCTGTGATTCATTGTTGGCAGTTGGCATCATGTACCCCTAACAGTCACTGTTCCAGCTCAAATAAAATGTGTCCCTGACAGACATTCAAAACAAGTATTGTTTCACTGTAAATACCTATCAATGTTTTAATACATGTGAAATGTATATTAAGCATCTGTTGATATACACCTGTCTCGTGTGAACCTTAGGTGGTGCAGAGAGATATCATTAACAACATCTACAAGGCTCAAATGGCCATAACATATGTAAAATAGGAAACACACATATATACATAGACAACGTAACTGCCAAACTGTCATGTCATGAACCCGTATAGAAAAGAAACCACAATCCACCATTTCCTGCTGCAGGTACACAGTCATTATTCAGGCTACCATCCTTTATCTGCAATGAAGAAACAGAATAATACAGATACAAACACACAGGTACACCTAAGAACAAAGCATTGTGCTCGCTTTTATATTTTATATAAGTTTCAGGGCAGGAAACCATGGAAACAACCCCCACACAGACATATGTGTAGTGGCTCAAACTTACAAGACATCAGTGGAAAATAAAAACGAACCTTCAAGCATAAAATGATCCTGACAGATCTGCGCAACTCTACAGACATTAATGTTAATATTATTTACCAGTATGCAGTTTAAAGGATATCACTGCTGATATTAGAAAGCTGGCGAGTCAGACGGTGTGTCATGCACACACAGGGTTGCAGAGAAAATGCACAGATGACAAAATGTTTTGCAAGCCACAAAGCCCAGCAACAAGCACATGCACATGAATTTAGCAAGCCTTTAACCTAAACTTAGACCAGACGGGAAAAACTCATTTACCCCATGTCTTGTGCCTGATCATCTCCACTGTATGTGTCACATCATACAATACAGTACATGTATGGCAAAATGGAGGTTTATTATTGACCCTTGTACACACACACACACTCACAAATTTAGACAGGCTTACACCCCCACACACACACACACACACACACACATTTTTTTTCTTAGACACATCTGCCCCTAACACTGCACCAGTCTTTTTATGGCTCTTCTTTGTGTTGAGATGGAAAGGAGGCACTGCAGTAGTGTATTGTGTGTATGTGTGTGTGTGTGTGTGTGTGTGTGTGTGTGTGTGTGTGTGTGTGTGTGTGTGTGTGTGAGACAAAGCCCCCTTCCCTTACTGTCTCTGTGCTGCAGAGAGGTGGGTGGACACACTCAATTACAGCCCTCAGAATGAGAGAGAGAGAGAATGATAACAGACAGAAGTAAGAGAGAGAATGAAACGAGAGAGAGAGAGAGAGAGAGAGAGAGAGAGAGAGAGAGAGAGAGAGAGAGAGAGAGACAGCTATCTGAGAGTCAAACACAAAGTTAGAAAAAGAAAGAGAAAGGAAAAGAGTAGGAACAGTCCTAAGAAGTGGAGGGTTGAATCACAGTATATATTAGTTCAAGCTTTGATGGTTTGCTTTTGTTCTCCCTGTACCACCACACATGACATCACATATACACCCAATTCATTACATACACTTACCCAAACTTATAGACAAATTTTGCAGAAACACCTACAATATACCGATCAGTCATAACACCACCTCTCATCTTAAACGGCCTGCTGCTTTATGTCTTATGTTTATGTGCCAAACACCAAAGCACTCCTTGAAGAGGCCTTGTGGAGTCAGGTGAAGTCAACTAGGCTTTATTTAATTTCAACCATATACACAGTACATATTGAAACAAAACAACGTTCCTCCAGGACCATGTTGCTAAACATAGGACATCACATGGAACAGGACACCGGACAAGGAACTAAACAAGTGCAGACAGATCGGCATATAGTGCAGAAAATGCAACAGAATCCAAGAGGGTCAGAGCTGTCTTGGCAGCATGAGGGGATTTGCAGCCCCCTCTAGCCACAACAGGACCACCACTGACCAAATAATATGACTAAAGGACCATTCATCATGATCTGTGTAATGTATTGTGTACTGGGTTGAAAAAAGCCTGCCTGTCAATCATAATGATCTAGCCAACGTTGACTTGTGGTAGACATCTGACAACTCATGAAATGCTGGATAACAAATACAACTAACTTACCAACACAATTTATACTCAGCAAAAGATTCACAGCTTACCATTAGCAGACCATATCTTGTGATTAGTGGTCCATTGTTTGTCCTCTTCAAGTATAAAGCCGAGCAGAAGGGAGTGGATCAATTGTATAATGATAGATGTACCACAGACACTGATTGTACACCTACTGAGCACCCTTATGATAGGTGTTTGATAAAGCTGTATGTGATACTAATAGAATGGCAACGCAGGACAAGAAACAAAGAGATCCAGCAGAGAGGCGTTTAAAAGGAAACAGATAGGCTGTGCGGAAAGCCTGAGGCTTGAAACTGTGGCAGAATTTATATATAACCAGAGGATACTGATAACAGTGCAAGAACCAATTGCCATTTTACATTCAGGCCAGTGAAGACCTGCAGTATAGTTGCGTTGACTAAACGTGAAAACAATGTTTTCTGCCTAATGAATGAAATCATGATTCAACATGTTAGTTTTTACAACAAAATCAATATATACCTTGACTAAATTCTTGCAGTGGAAAGAGTACAATCTGTATAACCGCAGCTATAAACAGATCAGCAAGGACACTCCTTTTAATTTCATAAAAGAATGAATGAATGAATGAACGAATTAGTTAATTAATTGATGAGCATTAATGCAATCCAGCAGCATGAAAGATCCTTAATAAAATGTTCACTGTCCATGATGCACACTGTCACATATTGTCCCTGCCACCACAGATTTTAGATGCAAAAGGGCAAGTATGCAAAAACTTTTGCATGATTCTAGTAGCTGCATGATAAACTAAGAGCTCTGACAGCTGCAACCGCACATATCTTCCGTTGTCGTTCGCGCGACATTCAAACCTGAAAGCTTGCTGCTCACGTCCATGTGGGTGCGGAAAAAAAGCACTGTGGTTATGGTTTCTGATCTAAACAGTGCTCCTTTAGCTGTGCTCTCATGGGAAAAATGAATGGTTATGGCAGTGATGTGTCCATCGTGGTAGTCAGCGCTTTCTCCAAACTGCAGAATTGACACTGCTTGAATCAAATCACTTGCAGCTCTAATCTGCAGCTTTAATCAAAACCATTTCATGGCAAAGTAAAGCAGTAAGCTTAGCAGGGATGTAGCCGCTAAATTTAACGCAAATCTTTAATACCACGGCTCTTCAACAGCCACCTCATTCAGGTAAAGTGTAATTAAAGGAGTCAGATAGGTGTAATTAGTATCATAAGCACATTTAATCCCAATCACATGTATGCATCATCACCCATGAGCATGCCTAAAGGTAAATTTCGAACATACTGCAATTCACAGCAGGTATGGCAGTACTGGCAGCTACAGACATGAAAATGTGCAACAAAATGCTGTTTTTGAAGAGAAATCGTGTGCATGAGTGTAGGCAGGTGTGTTTATGTGACAATGTGTGTACAATTCAAAGGGACTAAGTGCTTGCCCTCCTAAGGGAAAATCAATTAGTCTGAAAATGGCCTCCATACTGTGCTGGCAAGTGAACTGAGCCTAACAAAAGCCTGCTTGTTGTTATCGCATCTCGTGGTGTAACCTTCAGTGCTTCCACTGACACCAAGGGCTCACACTGAGAGAAGCATTTCCTCGTCCTTATAAACTTCGCTCTTTGTTTACTGCTTGCTCACATTGTGAACTTCTCAGATCGAAAAAAAAAAAAACTAAGTTTCACAACCTCATGCAGGACATAACATTCGACTCATTCCAGACTCTCTCATTTTCTTGTTTTTCTTTCAATGGGCTCACTCTTCTCTGTCTGTTTACAGTGCCCTGGTAAACACTTGTTTGTGTTTTTGCCATGCCCGTTCTTGTTCTCGCTGTCTCTTGCCACATTCTCAGTTTGTGTAAGCTGTATGTCAGGAAAGCTGATCATCCACATTAGCAATATTGATCCTTTCAGGGTCTCGGAGAAGCACATGTGAGTTTATGTGGATGTGTAGATCTGTCACATCTGAGCGCAAAGCTATTGATTATTCCATCCGGCTGGCCCAGTGCTGTTATTAGGGCAGAGCAAAGCGCATGTTGAGGCAGTGCATTCTTTAACCGTTACAGAGGAATCCACACTGTGTGTGTCATCACTGCCACTTCTACCACCCAGCTGTCAGAACACTGTTTGCTATTTTAAATGACTATCACACCTTTAAAAAAAAAAAAAGCGAAAGTGGCTACTTGTGTCACATAGTGAAACACAAACTCTGCTTTTCACCCACACACACTGTGCAGCTTGGGGCAGCTATTTAAAGTGCCCAGGGAGCAGTTCTGGAGACAGTACCTTGCTCAAGGGTGCCTAAGGAGAACCTACTGGTCCTTGATACAAACCCACGATCTTCCGATCCTGGGGCCAAGGCCCTAAACACTAGGTCGCCATTGCAGCTTTTTTTACTTTTTTTTTTTAAGTGAAAGTGAGTACACTGTTAAAATTTCATCCTAACAGCACCAGTACAAAAATGGTCCAAAATTTACTTTGAATAAAATGGCTT
This sequence comes from Hepsetus odoe, assembly GCA_017165825.1. NCBI lineage: Eukaryota > Metazoa > Chordata > Actinopteri > Characiformes > Hepsetidae > Hepsetus > Hepsetus odoe. Next base: position 21,314,648 of record CM029379.1, on the reverse strand, counting down.
TACATTAACTTTCCATTAACACATGAAGTTTTTTTTCTCCCCCCAAGCTTATATTTAGGAGAAGCTTGGTTCCTAAACCACTATAATATAGTAGTTACCACTGTAAAATGTGCAGCAGAGCAGAAGGGGATTCCCAGTGCATGGGTAACTTGAATGAAAGAAAAATACTGTTTCTGCACTAAATATGCAAAAACAATCATAGCTTCAACACTACTCACATATATAAAATACAATTTAATCCTGTACAAACAGACCATCTATTCATTTTTAACTCTGTCTAAGAATAGATCCACTAGTTATTGAATGTGTAGTGATTGTGAGTCTAAAATGGCCAGCATTAGCCACACGGGGGACAGATAGCAAAGACAAACACTAATTAGAGAAAGAATCAGCACTGATGCTGGTAGTGCATCATACTCAGCAGCACAGCGAGAGCAGCCATTCAGTCAACAACTGGCACCTTCCTGCTCCAATACACACGTGCCTGCTCAATCAATCACTCGTGATTTTGGAAAAGCATTAATGATGCTCTGCGGGCAGCAGTCAAGCTCCAATTTACATACCGATTGCAACTACTGGCCTCCCTTTATTTCTCTATTCTTCTAGTTCTCAGACATGGAGTACCAAGGCCATACAATTTTCTGGTCTCTCCAGCTCCCAACAGTCCTGATGCAATTAAGAAAATAATTATTAAACCTGTCCTGAGGCAAAGGACAGGGAAAACACTACAACATACAGGACTGTGGTACTCTCGGTCCAGGACTGAGAACCGCCGCTTCACTCCCTCTGCAATCATTGCCTTGATCCACATTATCCAAAGATGTCAATAACACAATTTTTCATTTTCTATCATTAAAAAATAATGAAAAAGACTAAAGACTAAAGGACAATTCCACATGCATGCTATAGATGCCCAGTGCTGCACAAAGGTCTTGAGCCACCTCTCATTTCTTCCAGGTATTCCCAGTATTTTTTGATTGGTGGTTGAGAATCAGTCTTCCTGAAGGACATTGTTTTTGGTTCTCATTTTCAAGTTCAGTCTTTGTAACATCATAAAAGCAGTGAAGAAACAGGAGCAGATGATTCCAGATGATCAGACTGGTGATTAGTTTACTGCTGATGCTGAATCTGAACACTGAGCGGTTGGAACCCCTTTACCGACAACCTGGTATCTTTAAGCACTTTAAGTCACAGTAGGAAAATGTTTGTATATTTTTTTTATTAATGAATCTGGTCAATATTAAAGATAAGACAGTTTGACAGGCATAAAAAAAGTAACTCAGCACTAACAACATGATTCCCTAAGAAAATATAAAGAAATTAGGGGGGGCTGAAAATAATAAAATAATTAGTAAGAAACTTTCTCCACTGAGTGAAAATTAAGCATTTACTCTTCATAGGTGCGCTCTTCAATCTTAGATCCTCACAATTACACTTGCCTTTTACGCAGACTGTGGTTGGTTATTAGTCTCGTGGCTTCTTTCCAGTGGACCATCCCTGTCACTGCTCACCCAGGCGCTTTTATAGCTGCCCCCTGCTGCACGGTGTGTGTTTGTGTGCAAGGGTTAAATGCAGAGGTCCAAATTCGTTGTGGTTCACTGTGTGCTGTGCTGTGTTCTCACAAAGACAAGAATAGTCACTTTCACTTCATTTCATCTGTCATGGCAAGATCTATCTAGCAAGAACCTTCGAGGGAGAGCTTTGGTGTTACCCAAACAGTGTTTTAAAAGATGAGTGCAGCAGACCCTCCATGGATCAGACTAATTTGATCCATACAAGATTGATCCACAAGATCCGTTAGTACATGCCACAGATGCTCTGATACTCAGGGCACATCTTTCTAAATAAGAGGTGTTCTTGGTCTGCTACAATGTTTAGTTACATTGGTAGGTAGGGAGGTTGGTAAATAGCAACATCCACATGGATGTCAGGATGGAGGGTTTAGAAAACTGCCCAGAGCATCAGAACCAAAACGCTGTCGCACCTTGTGTTCAATCAGCCAAATAGGTCCCTTTTTTTCAGGATGGTATTCACTGACCTCCACTGGCTAACCATGGCTGCCCGAATCAAATCAAGTCAGAGTGACTTCTGGATCTGCTCCCAGTTTTATAAACTCACTCATACAGGCTTCTACTCCTTCTCGTTCTTTACATTCCTCTAATGAAGGTCCTCTGGCATTGCCACAAGGCAGTCTCAGCTTAGACTTTTCTGATTCTTGGTGCACTGATGGTAGAAAAAGTTACAAAACACTATCAGAGCAGGGACGTCCCTCTCTACCTTCAAAAGCTCCAAAATGCACATCTGTTTCGAGAACTCCTAAATTCCTTACCACTCTAACATGCAGTTATATAAGACACTCCCCACTTTACCTGTTCGACTTGTATTCTGTACATTTAAATTGTTTAGCACTGAATGCTCATTCCTCAACTCTCGCTTTTTCCTTCTGTGTAAGTCTCTTTGGACAAAAGCGTCTACTAAATGAATAAATGTAGTAATAGTGCTTCCATTAGCTTGCCTTCTTCCCATATCGTATACCGGTGCTATCTATTCCTGAGGTAAGTGACAGTGATATGCACCCAGCCACACAAAGAAAGTGTGATTCATCAGACTAGACCAGATCCTCATGCCTATTCTATATTTGTTACCGCCTAATGCGTCCCACCACTTGACAGACGCCAATGCAATGAGAGTAATTCGCTTCACCTGTCAGTGATGGATCAGAGTATATATGTATATATCAATATTGTCATTATTCAAAACCACAGGTATCTTACAGGAACAGTATGCCTCAGACCATGTCCAAGAAACAAGACCATGAAACAAAAAGGAAAGATGTTCATACATGTCTCCAGTCCTAACCGGTAGCCATGAACCCTCCATTAAAATGAAAAGGGGAAGAAAATATACACTTCAGTGTCTTAGACATGTTTATATTTTGTAAGTGCTCAACTAAAAGATGTAAAGATGATGTCAGAATGAATCTAATAACAGAAAAACAATGTTGTTCTATCAGAGGTAGTTTAAAGAACGCAGAGACGAGAGAAATCCGGCAGGATACTGCTATTAGTGGTGTCTGTGTATGCAGACACGAGCGTGTGTGTGTGCTTCTGCCTCGTGTTTAGGGATGATTTGGACCTCCAGAATTACTTGCTTTTGAGGGAGCTATTTTAGTTTTGCAGCAGTTTGTGTGTGCGCATGTGTGTGTACATGGGAGTATATCAGGGCTTCCTACGCCTGTCTCTCTTAGCAATATCTTACGGACACAGAGGAGCCGGCTTACCGAGATTAGATCCATTCTCTGGAGGAGGGAGCTGATTAAGCATACATGCACATATAGACATGTCAGTTTGTGTGTGTGTGTGTGTGTGTGTGTGTGTGTGCGCATATGTGAAACTGCACGAGAGAAAGGACAGCATGTTAATTACATTGCTTTTTGCAGAGTGATGTTCATTGATGCTCATATGAATTAAATTAATTAATTATTGACATGAGCTGTAATAATGAAATAATCAAAAACAGATTTCATAGCCAGAATGAAAAACCCAAACCAATTCCAACTTTAACCATGCTGAATCAAGATCCAACCCGAAAATTTGTGTTATGTATTTTTGCATACTTGCATTACTTCTCTTTCGGTAAACATTAGTCTTTTAATGTCTTTTGATTCATTCATTAGAAGAAAGGGACAGCCTTGTGAAATCGGAGCTGCTTGTGGAGTTTTTGTGTGGAGTAGATGATGTAGATGATGATGTTGATGTAGTCAGATTGTCCGTGTTCTTTATGCATTCTCCTTTTTGATGTATTGTCAACATATAAATACCAAGATTATTACATTTTACGTGCCAGTTTCCCTAACTATTTTAAAGAGGGGGCACCTATAAAAAAACCAATTAAAGCAAAAGTGCAGCACAAGCGCACACAGCACAGCACACAGTGAGAAACAACGAAGTTAGACCTCTGCACACAAACCCACACACGCGGAGCAGGGGGCAGCTATTGAAAGCACCTGGAGAGCAGTGACGGGGACGGTACCTTGCTCAAGGGTACCTCAGGGCAACCTACTGGTAAGGGATTGCCATTTTTCCTGGCTTTATGATAAAACATCCTGTTTAATCTAGGGATCAATAAGTACGTCAGGAAACAAAGTGTGTTGTAGAAGTCTGCAGAGATTTAATTGGTTAAAAAGAGCAAAACTTAATTTATTGCACTAAAAATAATTCATTTTTCAATTACATGCATAACCGATAGTGCCTAAAGCGTTTTCTTGTGTCAATAACACATCAAATAAGGGGCTTCACAAAAAAATGTATGAAAAACTATCACCACATTTACAGCTTGAATGGTTTGATGAATCTTGAGTATTAGGATTATTTCCCAGGAGCATTTATTCTCATGAAAAGGCACCTGTTACTGCACTAAAGATGCATATAAATTAGATATAACTCCGTAAAACATGTTGGAACATGGTTTTCAATCTAAGTACCTGAAAACATAGTGCCAAAAGCACCATAAGTACACAAAAGTACCAAAAACATTGATTGGGTTTACATGCATTTGGTTAAATTCTTATCATACTATAAACATGATGTCAGCCTGATTTGAAAAAGGGTTGATACGTGTGTTATTTGTGCTTTGTGTACCACAATGCTTCTCACATCAAGCACTTCAGGATCAAAGATCAGGATCTCCTGACAACAGAGTGAACCAACTTACTCTGGAATAAAAAATCCCTCCATTTACAAAGAAAAGCTCACGTTAATGCTGTTTGTAATACCAATAATACAGTCGTATCAGGCTGGCATCAAGTATTGTTCCAAAAAGAAAACACATAAATGTGTAATTTGCCTTATGTAAGGCTACGAGGAACAATCAGCCATATGTGTGTCCCTTTCTTTTCATTTTTGTTTCATTCAGGCAGATGCTTCCTGTTCTGCCGCTGTTCTTTTGCATATGAAAAAAAAAAAGGCGCAACAAATACCGGATGTCTGGTGAGTGTGTGTGTGAGCTTGTGTAAAAGTGAGAATGAAGGAAAGGAGAAAGAAACAGGAACGGAACAAGAGCCTAAGGAAAGTCAACAGCATAAAAATACCATGCAAACCGAAAAAAAAGGGGTAAAAGTTTTGGACCCCCTCTGAGCTCCATTGATTTGATTCAGCTACCCTCTGGCACCTGTGCTTTCATTTCTCAGATATAACCAGACTTAAAGAAAACTGTGCAGCTAGTGGTATAGAGGTACAAGGGAGATCAATCTATCCTTGATCAAAAGATCAATGTTACAGTTATCCTTCAGGCAAAGGAATTTCAGCTGCTATTTTGGAGAACCGACGAGCACTTAGAGAAAGAACGAGCGTGACTGAAACAGAGAAGGAGCTGTGATGGAGGGATGCCAGCACTTCCCACAATACAAAAATGATATGGGAGAGATAGACAGAAAGAGACAGAGACAGAGACAGACAGAAGGAGAGAGAGAGAGAGAGAGAGAGAGAGAGAGAGAGAGAGAGAAAGAAGAAGCACACTGTAACCAGCCAATCAGTAAACCATAAATGCAAATGCTGGCACTTGTTATTCCCTATGGGCCAATAAGAAAACGCCAACCCGCTTCAGTGAGACTTGTTTCAGTTCATCAGATGTAACACACTGGCAGGTACATTCACTGAGCTTTCACATCTAATCTATTAATCCAGTCATTTAAATGTAATTGATGAACATCTCTTTTTCTTATCATTTTTATAATGTCTCTCATTTAATTTCTCCCTATTTCATTTTAAACCTCATTACCTCGACTTAGGTCCAAATTAGAATTAAACCTGGACCAAAATCATTCTTAGCAGGAAGCTCATAATTCCCTTACAATTAAATCAAAGCACATTTATATGAAACTAGATGTAAGCATCTCTACAAAGTGGGCTGTCAAACAAATGCCCAACATATGTAGCGAAAAAAAATGAGAGCAATGAAGAAGGGCAGCGAGATTAAGTTATGTATTAAGAGTCAGAACGATGAAGTGCTTTTGAGAGCCCACTATGAGCAGACCTACTAGACCTCAAAATCTGACTGATGAACAAAGGTTTGTACTTTCTATACAGCACTAGACTGAATCCATGTAAGTCCATGTATCCCCATAAAATTTGTATTCACATTGTTTCTGTGCCATGTGCCTCCAAAAGTGATGCCAGAGATCCTGACAGCACAAATCGCTTTAAAAACAGATGTGCGTCATCTTGAAACAGATTCAGTAAGCTCAGACGTGGAACCAACAGTTTCCTGTTTATCCATCTTTTCAACACAGGCCTTGAGAAGGTCAGAGGGCAAGCACAGTTTCCTGTGTTTTGACTGTGATGATGCCAGAGATAAGTCCACATCTCCATGCAGAGGAACAGGAAAAAGAAAATCCTAAACATAGCATGGGCAAGAATTTGCATATTGGCTCTCTCTCTCTCGCTCTCTCTCATTGAGTGACTCACCAGTATAGAAAGGGAGATACGGGGATTCTAGAGGCTTTGTCATAAGAAATGTCTGCATAATTTGATCACATGGTATGCCAAGATTTTTTTTCCTCAGGTTTGCTATTATTAACATCTGATGAAGTCCTATAGGGGGGTAATACAAAAACTGCACCGTATACAGCACGAAGTAGTAATTCCTGTAGAAAACACCTTATAAATTTCACATTAAAAGCTTAAATGTCACACATAATTTTTTTTCCAGATCTGATCTTTGTGTGAGAGAGTGCCTAATACCTTTGGCATGAAGGAACCTGCATCCTGAAACAACTTGCATACACGCATCCAATAATACTAAAGCTGAATTCCTAAACGTTCCCTACTCACTGACTCACTGGTGCACTCTGAGTCATGACACGACAGCTCTTTATTAGACATGCAGTGCTTTGATGCAGAAGCCCTTACTCTCACGGAGTGCATTTTTCAGGGGTAGAGGGCCATTTCAGATTCAGCTTAAATAGCTGCAAAAGTCACCGCAAGCACAGCAGCTGTCCATTATTAAAGCAAAACAAACTAAGAGCACCAAAAGCAACCCCAAAGAAACAGCGATTCCTATCCGGGGGTTCTCATTAAGGTCACATGTATAATGCATGTATTTTATTAAGGATCACATCTGAAAGTGGATCTGATCCGATTTGAAAAGTTAATGAGATTTATGTACCCAAGCAGATCGAAAAACAGATTTGGGTCACATTAAAAGACTTCGTCCTAGTAATGAAACAAATAATTCTCTAAATCCAATGCACAAACTTCACTGGTTACTGTTGCCACATAAGAGATTTTTCACGTTCACCTGATTGCTAAATCAACAGCCATGTTTTTAACCTGCCGGATTATGAATTGCTAATTGATGCCATCTTTGTAACAGTGGTCTTGCGCACTTTCACAGGGACCAGCCACATTTCAATATCCCCACCAGGAGCTGATTTATTTTTGATGTGAGAGTTGAATCATTAAGTGGCACTCCTCATCCTCATCCTCACCTTGTAGCTCATTAGCAGTGAGGCCTTAACTGACATTATCCTGCAGCTCAGGCTGGACCTGACCTTCCTGAAACGTTTCAGTGTTTTTCCATGGATCGTATAATCACTTGGAGTGGAGGTGTCAGCAAATGCCTTTTTTTGCTTTGTGTTGGGGGATGTTCTCCTGTTTCTCGACCCTTGCTTGCCTCAGCCTTCCTGTCACTGCGTCTCACAATATATATGTCCCTGCATCTGTTTTGCAGGGATGCACCAACCTATAGCAATACAAATCTACTGATTCAATAACACAAAGGCTAAATACTTACATTGTGCAAAAAAGGATGATTAAGTAAAAGCTATCATGTTTTAGAGTACCATTATCAAATCTTAAGTAGTCATTTCTAAACAATATATGTCAGATAAATGTATTTACCTTTAAAAAGGTTCTATATGAAATATATTACATGAAGCACCAATCTCCGCTATTGAAAAACTGTCAGTTTATGTCAAATAAAAGCACAAACTGCCAGCTTTATCACAACCTAAAGAGCAAATAGCATAGAAGAAACTCATTTTCTCCCCCGTACACAAGCATTACTGGTCTGTTATGCGGCTGTGTCACACCACTGCCCTTTTCTTGTATTTGCATATCATAGCAGAACACTGTCCTGCAAAAATATCACCTGAATTACTCCCACAGGAAATTTCCCTCCATTGCAGTTTAAACAATCTTTTCTATAATCTCACACGTCACAAGCAATCAATCTACAAATTGTGCATTTATTGCGCATTTATATTGTGAACGAGCATTAACTATTGCAACATTGACTAAATTAATCATGTGCTGAATAGCCTGAATTCTCTTTGAAGGTGTGCACACAAATCACTGCATCTGAGAGATGTAAGTGTGATCGAAAAAACAGGAGCGCACAGAAAGCTCCAATTCCACATGCTGATTCGGTTCAGTTTGATAAATGCAGGCATGCATATACACTACTCTGGGGATTTCATGAGGGACATGACAATAACTCTACATTATCGTTGATTATCATTGAGATGGTGTACAACAATAATTAAAAATACACAGCCGATGTTCCCAAGCACACTATATGAAGGATCATACATCATTGTTGTCCAGGAAATGTACCTGAAATATCCTTTGCAGGATATTTTTTACTTAATAGGCCTTTAAAAGGCCTTTAACTGGCCGGATCAGACACATCAGTGTTAGGTATGGGAATGGCATGTTAAATGCAGGTTGGACTTAAACTCTGCATAATGAATGTTTGTGATCCAGAAAGTTTCTAAAATACTGTTAGATTTTCAAAATGACCACATGAAACAGTGAAAAGCCACAGAATTTTGTGACAGTGCTTTATGATAGATTACCCTCCACCTCACAGCTGAAGCCTTTCAACATCGCAGAGAATGGAAGGCAATTAGAAAGTAGCTGACTGACACCGCTTACATACACTTCACTACTTCTCCAGCGTTATTGGGACTAAATCACACATTCACCACCAATCATGGCCCCTGTCTGTGCAACAGAACTCACAGTAATTACTTTCCTTTGTTAGCAGACACCACTTTTTTTTTTCATTCCATGTCTGTCTCGTCTCTGGCTCTCTCCCTCGTGCTGGTAGAATTGATTTTTCCTTTCTGTGCTGGGCCCGCCACAGAACCCTCTCCTGAACCAGATCTGTTTGTTCGGTATGAATGAATCACTAAAAACAAAGCCCCAATTAAATGAGAGACTGCATTCGTACACAGCTATGGTTTCGGCTCGCAAGGTTTTTCAGTTCATCCATCCATTTTCTGCCGCTTGTCCCAAACGGGGTCGCGGGGTAGTGCTGGTGTCCAACCCAGCGCACACAGGACGAGGACGGGGGACGCACCCTGGACAGGTCACCAGCCCATCGCAGGGAGGAGCGGGACGGGAACGGCACCTTGCTCAAGGGTACCTCAGGGCAACCTATTGGGAAGGGGTTCGAACCCCCGATCCTCTGATCATGTGGCCAACGCCCTAACCACTAGGCCACCACTGCCCTGTTTTTCAGTTCAGCTAATGTCAAATGCATTAACTAGGTACTTGCGTGCTTAACATCATGCCGGACAATAGCATGTGACAGTCACTCAACAAATCAACAAATTGATTTGTTTATAAAATAGCCTGACCAGCTCTGTCATGAATAGAATCGCCACCAAATCAAACACTCGAAAAATAGTTTCTGATAATGAATGCAACCTGTAACTCAACAAACACACGACTTAATCCAACAATTCTAAGGAATAATTACTGCCATAATTCTATTAAATTCTTGGGGTCCAAGCTGATTAAGGACTGAAGTCACAGGTTTGGATGACTCAGTATATCTGCAAGGCGATTTTCGTGACTCTAGCAACAAAGCAATTGGGGGAAAAAGTTGCTATAAATTCAAAGATAAAGAGGCTTTAAAAAACAGGATTTAAACACAATGCTGTCAATATAAATCACTGTGACCAGTTCTAGCCATTGGTCAGGGGGCACACACCCCCTTAAAACAGGATTTCCCCTCAGTCTCTCTCTGCACAAGGCTTTCAGGGGATTTATTGTAGTTCTAAGAAGAGCTAAAGCGGGTTTGGGCTCATCTGCAGAAAAGGGATGAGATTTTGTCAAGGGCTAAGGTTAGAGGTGGGAGGATGATGGTATGTTAGTGTGTATGTGTGACTGCAGGAGCCCAATATAAGAGCTCAGAGGTTGAGATTTAGACCTGATGCCTGCTCACCTCATTAAATGATGAGTCATGGAGGATCAGAGATGACAAGAGCTAAGATGCAAAAAAAAAAAAAAAACATGAGAGATGAGGCAACAAGGTTAATTTCAAGGATATGCAGTTCAGGGCTACTTGCACAGCTGTAGTTCCCCTCCAGTTGATCAACAGTATGTTCCTAAAGGTACAATCTGTTATCACGGGACTAAAAAAGCAGTGCCAGAAAGTTGCAGGTTTAACCATACACCATTTTTTGACCGGATTTTCAATGCTGTGGTCAATTCAATTTGATTTCAATAAACTGTGTGTTGAAAATGCTTTGTCTGCATATATATATATATATATATACAGTACTGTGCAAATGTTTTAGGCAGGTGTGTAAAAATGCTGTAAACAAAGAATGCTTTCAGAAATATAAATAATGATTGTTTATTTTTATCAATTAACAAAATGCAAAGTGAGCGAACAAAAGAAAAATCTAAATCAAATCAATATTTGGTGTTACTACCGTTTGCCTCCAAACCAGCATCAGTTCTTCTAGGTACACTTGCACAAAGTCAGGGATTTTGTAGGATTATAGTCGATGTTTGATCAACCACTTTTACCAAACAGGTGCTGATGATCATCAATGTCACACGGAGGTTGAAACACAGTCATGTTTGGAACAACCTACCAGCCGAGTTCCTTCAAAAACTGTGTGCAAGTGTACCTAGAAGAATTGATGCTGTTGAGGCAAAGAGTGGTCACACCAAATATTGATTTGATTTAGATTTCTCTTTTGTTCATTCCCTGCATTTTGTTGATTGATGAAAATAAATGATTAACACTTCCATTTCTGAAAGCATTCTTTGTTTACAGCATTTTTTCACACCTGCCTAAAACTTTTGCACAGTACTGTATATATATATATATATATACTTCCTGCGATGGGCTGGCGACCTGTCCATGGTGCGTCCCCCGTCCTCGCCCTGTGTGTGCTGGGTTGGACACCAGCATTCCCTCACGACCCCGTTTGGGACAAGCGGCAGAAAATGGATGGATGGATATATATATATATATATATGTCTAGAGGAGTTGTGTCCTCATAAATATAACTTTTAAAAGATACAGACCTATCAGTTATCGCCCAGAAAAAAAGGCAACCACAGGGATTGATAAGCAGCATAAAATACAGTCATAAGTGCAGGTTTGCTTATATGATTACCCCATTCTATGACCATATCTACATCTTCCTAAAAAATAAGCGTGTATTCATCAATTTTCAGCTCTTTTGTTTTGAAATACTATACACTTACTATCACAGATAAGTGTTTTAGAAATAACGCAAAAGGCCAATTTCCCAGAACCAGTGTAAGCTCAGGCCTTGACTCAAAAGAGTTGCGATAATGACTGCCCTGTTGGTAATTTAATCATATTAATCTCTAAGACTGTATGCTGTTTCATTCAAAATCATGAAGCAGAACCAATCTCACATGTGTTGAGCTCTGTCTGGTCTTCCCCAGAAGCTATTCAAGCATCATAAGAAGCCTAACTCCTCCTCCTCCCTGTTAGGTGACCTATAATGAGATGGGGGTCAATCGATACAAAACACAATGAGCCACCCCTCGTGTCCTCGACTGTCTCCGCAGAGACACAGCCTGCCAGTCTCTCAGCACTGAAACACTACACTGCCATTCTGATCCATATCTCCCAGTCTAGACTGTTCATAATATGCACTGCAAATAAAGCAGGTGCAGAAGAACATAGGCCATGGTCAAATAAATGATTTGTAACATTTGTAACAATAGTCCCCCTATTGCTATAGGGGACTATTGCTAAACTTACTTTTGCAAATTCAGTTCTGTGCAAAAGTCTTGAGCCACCATTCAGTTTTCATAGTTTGCTTCCAAAGAGCCAGACAATCTTTAAAGCCAGTGAAACATTTGTTCCTATTTATCAGAATTGAATCTGAAACAGGTCAAAGATAAGACAGTATACAGGCAGAAAATAATATTTTGGCACAAACAAGGGGTGCTTGAAGACATTTGCACAATACAGAATCTGTAACAGGTTTTTTACATGATGCAACAGGCTGCGGCCGTCTGAAGACGACTCTCAGAATATACAGCAAACTTACAACATCTTGTGATGTTATTTGCAGGCTTTGGTACATTTCATGCAAAGCTTGTCCAACCTGGCAACAGTCAATCCATGTCAAATCCCAAAAACAGGCATCTTAACTGATGAAATAAGTCCACTGGCTATAAAAATGGTGGTGTTATTAGGAAGCAGGAGAGTGCTACCCATTTGCATCTCGCCTTAAATGACAAAAAAACCCAGTGCTGAGAAGGTCAAGGATTACTTGCTGCAGGTTTGCTGCCACAGAAGGTTTTGCATCACCTCTTTTGAGACTGTGAGCTCATGCACAAGCTTACAGCAGATGTTACGCCAGTGGCTGCTGTGTGTCTCGCTGCATAGAAAGCTTTGACTGATACAAACCTTTACGCTTCGGCGTGGAGGATGTGAAGAGGGTTGAGAGAGCAGACGCACAGATCAACAGTGGTGCCTGCGTTTTAGAAATAATCATATTTTTAGGAGTACTTGGCACAGGCAAACGTGCACTTCTTTACTGTGAATGCCAGGAGTTGTAAATCAACAAATGCACCACAACAGCCAGTCATTCTTGATGTTCAAAGGAATGCCAAGCCATCAGCTGGTGTGTGCCACTGGCCATTTAACCCAGCCTCACACTGTGTCTGCGCAGGGGAAGTAAACAGCAGGCACATACAGGACTTTCTTCACAAAAAAAGCGTGCATGATCAACCATGCAGATTAGTGCACAACACTCTCAGACACAACAGCCCCTGTCTTACCTTGAAAGTTTGGTTTGGCCAGTCAAGTGCGGAGCAGAAACACACACACACGCGCGTCTGGAAAAGGTGAGAAAACCGCAGCACAGCAGAACTTCGAGCCTCCTCGTCTTTGTGTACAGGTGGTCTGGGCTCTTTTGGTGCCCCCAAAACCCAGCCATCTGATTCAGGGAGGGGGCTTCACTATTCCCATCCAACCTCTCTCTCTCTCTCTCTCTCTCTCTCTCTCACTCTCTGTCTCTCTCTACTCCGAAGCGCCTGTTGCCGCACTGTTGTGCGCTCTCTCTCTCTCTCTCTCTCTCTCTCTCTCTCTCTCTCTCTCTCTCTCTCTGCAGCTGCATGCGGCTCCTTTGCCTGGCTGCACTTCCCTTTTCCTCCACAGCGCGGCGTCTGCTCCAACATCTGGACAAAGCCCGCAAGACATCTGCTCACATTGTGGGATCGTTTGCACTTTTTTTGAGCCTTTTAAACAGAATGTACTTTCGTTTATTAAAGTGAGCCTGATAGAACTCCACAAATATGAGCTGGTCCTGTAAAAACTGCTGCAACCACCTCTGAGAGTCCAGTTCCACATCTGGGATCACATCTGGGCCATGTCCACAAGCCCTTGCTGATTGGAACTGTGACCTGAGAAGTTGTTTCTAACCATAAATCCTAAATGATTCAGTTTCATTTCTTTGTGGTCATCGTTAGTACTGTGGACTGCTTTTCCACATGTCACACAGAAGACCTGGGTTAGATGCTCCAGCAAGGAATTCATACAGGGGCAGCTAGTGGTTATATAATCGAGTCCCAGACCAGTAGGTTGCCTGAGGTACTCTTTAGCAAGGTACCTTCCCCATCACTGCTCCCCAGGCACTGTATATGGCTGCATCATCTGGGGGATTAGTTAGCCTTTGGTCCCCATGAGCATCAGCAAGCAATAAGTCCTTGGCACCTTGTCCCCATTTTACCGGTTGTCCTTCTTTGGACCATTCTTTTGGTAGATATATACAACTGTATACCAGGAACACCCACAAGACCTGGAGCTTTGAGGATGCTCTGACCCAGTTGTCTAGGCAACACAACTGGAATCTTGTCAAAGTCGTAGGTCCTTACATAGATCCTCCTGCTTTCAGCACATCTACTTCAACAACCGCCTGTTCGCTTGCTGTCTAATATATCCCACCCTTTGATAATTGCTAGTGTAAAGAGATAATCCAAGTTTAATCAGTTATTTTAATGTTGTGGCCGATATAAAGTATATGGTATACAGTAACATGTTCATTGTGGGTGATAACACTATGAATACGAGTGCTTCTGAAGAGGCTCAGCGCTGGCAGGGTAATCCTGGTAGTGATGTTTTGACATGTAAAGCCTCTCAGCATTGCAGAAACATGCTGAAACTAATCATACAGTACATTTACAACATTAATTTAGTATAAATCAGTTGAGTTTGAATCCCAGACCATTGGTGAAAGTGAAAGTGACTATTCTTGTCATTGCAAGGTCACAGTGAACACAGCACACAGTGAACCACAACGAAATTGGACCTAGGGTTAACCCATGTACACAAACACCATATACACCATTTAACCCATGTACACAAACACCATATACACCATCATTTAACCCATACACACATGTGCAGCAGGGGGCAGCTATTGAAAGCGCCCAGGGAGCAGTGACGGGGACGGTACCTTGCTCAAGGGTACCTCAGGGCAACTTTCTGGTAAAGGACCCACAATCTTCCGATCCTGTGGCCAACTCTCTAACCACTAGGCCACTGCTGCTCCGGGGGACCTCATTAGGTTGCCCTGAGGTACCCCTGAGCAAAGTACCGTCCCCATCACTGCTCCCCGGGCGCTTTCAATAGCTGCCCCCTGCTGCACATGTGTGTATGGGTAAAATGCAGAGGCTGGGGCAGCGGTGGTCTAGTGGTTAGGGACTAGACCCCAGGATTGGAAGGTTGTGGGTTTGAATCCCTTACCAATAGGTTGCCCTGAGGTTCCCTTGAGCAAAGAACCGTGCCCATTCCTGCTCCCCGAGCACCCCCCTGCTGCACGTGTGTGTGTGTGGGTTAAATGCAGAGGCTGCATTTCATTGTGGTTCACTGTGTGCTGTTCCGTGTTTCACAACGATAAATTTTCACTTCTCTTATTAACCCATCTATGTCCAAATGAAATGTATTAAACCGTAGGTCATCGTATTCAAGCCATTCACAATTTACTGGTCTTGAAATAATCAAGGAAAACCGATAATGCATTAAAATGTGTAACGACCACTGTCTAGTATATAATCCACTGTCCTCATGATGTCCCCAAAACCAACACATTTACATATATCTGCCTTTTCAGCCTACAGCAGTGCAGAAGTAGACAGTCAGAACAGGGGTCATTTGCATATCCTCCATATCAGAACAAGTTCTGTGGCATTTTTGCTTTCCACACTAAAACTAGCTGTTGGAAAGTTTAAACACTTTAGGTTGAACAGAACAATTTCTGTGGCACTTCGGTATTCATACCAACATGTGTTAATAGTTTTAGGTTCAGCGCATCTCTCATAAGGAACCATTTCAAGTCATCTTTGGGTTGAAATCAATGTACATTTCTATTACATTTTGGCATCCTCATGTTAGGACAGTAAATCCTTTGAAATTGTGGCACATATGGGCTGTAAAGGGTCTCTCTTAAATATTCAGTACTATAGTTCACTCAGCTAAAGATGACTGGAATATTTTCTCCATGAACACTGAAAGAGAAATTATGAGCTTGGTGCAGTTTCCCATTTCTGCACCAGGGGGCGCCAGATATCAATTAACTCAAACCTTCATCCTTTATTTCCAACTGCTGAGAAACAACAAACCTGGTTCTAAAAGTGTATTATATGTATTATTACTTTATATATTATGCATTATATATATAAAGTGTAGTATATGTATGTCTTTTAAGGAGAATATAGACAAATTTTAAACTTCCAGACACCTCCAGATCACCATCTGTCTTTTTAAAGCATCATCATATCCAAACCATATAACATAGCTGGTCTCAATACAGTCCAGTAAACACTCTTATAATCACTATTGTCACTATAGATCACTATTGTCACTTTCCCACACATTCCATCCTGCCTGCACTCTCTTCTTTTCCACACTCCCTGTTACCCCAAGTTGACCCGAAGTATTTAAACTCCTTCACATTTGCCACCGCTGCACCGCTGCACCCTAGCCTTTCTGCTGTCCTCCCATGTATTCAAAATCCAGCCTTCACTCTCTATCCTTCTCTTCATTCATCAGCCCCTCAAAACACTCCTTCCACCTGCCTGACACACTCCATGTCAGGCAGTAGGTTTCCAGTCCAGAGATCTACACTCTTAAAAAAGATGAGCAGTGTCCTAGATCCATTCAAAAGATCCTATTCTACAGGTCAACATTTGTTTTTGTTTCTGTTTCATAAACAATTATCTGTTGAAGGGGGTGTTTACTGGAAGCCACATCTGTATCACATCTGCACGTAGTCCAATTTAAACGAATAAGGAAACAATAAATAAAATAATCATTATCAAAATCAAGAAAATCAAACATTTCGTTGGACCTAGTGCCGGAACAGGTCTAGTTGCATCAGTGGGTAGCGCTGGCGCCTCACAGCAAGAAGGTCCTGGGTTTGATTCCCAGTTGGGACGGTCCCTGTCCAGTGTAGAGTTTGCATGTTCTCCCCTTGTCTGTATAGGTGTCCTCTCACCGCCAAAAGACATGCAGGAAAGGTGGACAGGAGGTTCTTAATTGTGTGTGTGTGTGTGTGTGTGTGTGTGTGTCTGCCCTGTGGTTGACTGGCGACCTGTCCAGAGTGTGTCCCCACCTTTCTCCCAGTGAGAGCTGGGATAGACCCCAGCACACCTCGCGACTCTAATTAGGGCAAGCGGCTCAGAAAATGAGTGAGTGTTCCTCGTTTATTCTGGATCTCTCTCCTCCTCCCTCCTGTAGGCGCCGCGCGATGCGTGCACGTTCCCGCTCACAGCGGCAGAAGAAGAGCCACGAGGCACGTTTCGGTGCATTGTTGTTTCCTCCACCCGTTTTCCGACAACTGCGCTCGCTGCAGTCCACAGATCGCCTCCAAATATTTTATTACTCAGATTTAAATCATTCACATTTACATTTCACTGTAAATCTCCAACATACTATTATTCTTTTAGTTTATTCCATCCGCTTTCTGACAGGACATTTTATCCTCCACTTCCGTTTTCACTCCGCCCATTTTGTGGAAGCAGCCAATCAGGATGCGATGGGGCGTGGCCTGTCGGAAACGCAGTGGGGAAGTTGAGGTCTCGGCTCCGGGAGCGCGTCTGCGGCGGAGGACGGATCCTGAAGAGATGAGGAGGAGATAGGGATGAAGGAGTGACCCTCGCAGGTGAGCAGAAAGCAGCGACCTCACTCCCAGTCTTTATTTACCAGCCTTTCAGATTCATTTAAATACCTGCTGTTAGTTTAAAAAGGAGGACAGTGTTAGATTGAACACACTTCCTCTCCTCCCTCCTTCATTTCCCCTTCATCTCTCTCTCTCTCTCTCTCTCTCTCTCTCTCTCTCTCTCTCTCTCTCTCTCTCTCTCTCCTTCATTCAGGTGTTTTATTGATCAGGATATACATTTATTAGAGTATATTATATATATATATATATATATATATATA
Source organism: Hepsetus odoe (assembly GCA_017165825.1). Lineage (NCBI taxonomy): Eukaryota > Metazoa > Chordata > Actinopteri > Characiformes > Hepsetidae > Hepsetus > Hepsetus odoe. The sequence goes on along the minus strand of CM029379.1, from coordinate 21,296,921 downwards.
TATATATATATATATATATATGTATATATATATATATATATATGTATATATATATATGTGGTAGTAGCCTATTTATCTCCTGATCAGAAGATTGTGGGCTTGAATCCCAGACTAATAGGTTGCCCTGAGGTACCCTTGAGCAAGGCACTGCCCCATCACTGCCTCCCGGGCGCTTTAAATAGCTGCCCCCTGCTTCACGTGTGTGCATGTGGGTGAAACTATATGCTAAATTCTCGTTGTGTTCTGCTGTGCCGCTTTCACAATGACAAGGAAGGTCAATTTCTACTTTCTCACATATATATATATATATATATATATATATATCAGGATCTGTCTCTCTCTGTCTCTCTCTCTCTTGGTGTATCTTCAGTTACTGTGGGGTTGTTATTGTAGGGAAAGGACTCCATTATCTAATTTAAAGAAGGATTATTTAGAATCAGCCTGTAATTTATTTCACTCTTCATGTCTAAACTGAAGGGCGGGGATTAGTATTAACACTGGGCGGGATGGGGGGGGGGGGTTAAACGGTACAGTTTGGGCAGCACATGGAGCATGACTCATTCTGCCCATTCTAGTGGGAGAAAAAGTCATGCGAATTTCAAAAACGTAAATACTGCTCACACTCATTTCTCCCGATTCACACATTTTTGATGACATCTTTAGTTAATTTAACTATCTCATTTTTAAAATCTATTTCCTAAATAAATTCTAATTACAATTAGCATTTTTGTAAATTTGATACATATATTTCTCTTTCTAATCCATAATATTCATAATCAATTATGTAGATTTATTTTTTAACATTTTCTGTATGTATATATTTATTTTATTTGATCCAGAAGCTGTTAGAGGATTTTAAAAATAGCTGAGTGGTGCTGTAAACGTGTAGGTCAGCCAGTAGGATGAGCACAGAGACAGGCTGAGCTTAATTCTTCCTTTTTTAGGTCTGAGAGCCACGGCAGAGAGAAAGAAGAGCAAATAACTAACAGAAGGCTTTATTCACTGTGTGTTATCCTGCATAGCAGTATACTCTGACAGTTTCATTTTTCCATTCTAGACTATAAATGATGGCTACTTCCATCATTCCATGCTGAATACAGCTTTTTGTCTTCTGCTGGTGTCCTTGTTCAGACTGACCAATCCGAGGCCTAATCTGTCCAGAAGCCATCCAAATCTGGATATCCAGGATATGTTTAACGGTCTAATAATAATTCCATTTTAATAACGTACCACCTGTCTGTCGTTGTGTGTGTGTGTGTGTGTGTGTGTGTGTGTGTGTGTTTGTGTGGATGTGTGTGTGTGCTTCCAGCTCAGCTGAGGACAAAATTAGCCTGTTGGCGGCCTGAAGCCACAGATAATGGATGATTAGCTCTTGCTGAGTGCGGTGCCAGATAATGGCTGTAGACTAACTTTGCAGTTCCGCTCAGTCTGGATCGAGTGGCAACTAGGTCAGTCGTTAAGGTGACCAATTACTGACCAGCAGCGATTGGATGTTGTTCAGTACATGACACATATCTGGCAGAGTTTCTCACCAGGATTTTTACTGCCGATCAAGGGTATTAATAGGGAACATTTTATACTAATTCTATTCATGAAAGAAGGTTTTACACCAGGGATTGAACCATGGCTGTGAGGTTGGGATTGCGTTCAGCCAGGAGAGCATTTGTAAGGTCAGGTGCTGAGCACTGGGTCTCCCACACAGGCTCCATACAGCCCAGCAAGTTGTCTCAGTGGGAGTTTACTCTCAGAACAGCAGTTTGATCCTTCTGGACACGCTGGTGTGATGGAATTTTTTCCTCACCCACACTGTACCACAGTCTGGAGTTTTGTCTTTTGTGAGAGGAACCCCACCTCACAAAGCCCTTTTGAGAGTGAACTAAAGGACCTTACATTTCACAGGTTTTATACATGACAAGCCAGACTTGGAGGGTGTTTGTCACAGACGTAGTCGACACCATCGGGGTGAGGTTCCCCTTTCTATGTCTCTGAGAGTACACGAAGGGGTCAGACATTATGTAGCCTGACCAAAGGTTAGTTGGAGGTCACTTAAGAAAAGGTTCAAACAAATTTTCCCCTTACGCCGGGTATCAGTCAATATGACTTGGACGAAGGCTTCTTTACCCTTGTCCAAATTTGATATTGCCCCAAGCCTAGTTTAGGCTGAAGGTCTACCTGTACTAGAAAGTCTGGGTTTTATAGTGGTGTGAAGTGTTTGCTCTGCTCTTCACCCTTTGAAAGCCTTCGTCCCTCCCCCACACACAGGACAGACGCACTAATGGTGTGTGTGTGTCCAGCATTAGGAAGGTCAGTGCTGGTCTTTTTGCACATTCAGGCTGGGTTTGTGGTTTCTTCAGGTATGACAATGTGATTACACGGCAGTACACCTCTTTTTGTAAGCGATGTACAGATGCAGTGGCTGGTCTATATTATTTAAGGCCCAGAAATTAATTAATTGATTTCATTTGACCTCGCCAAGTGTCCCATGTTGCTCATTTTATATATTGGGCAAGAAACAGAAGAAACTCTCTTGTTAGAACCATATCCCAGCACTAAGGAAATAATGCAGCCTGCTCATGGCTAAAGCAATAAATTCAGCTTGTAGAAAAGGAGGAGGCGGCAGGAGCTGCAGGATGGATGAGATATCGACTGGAGGGCCTCTGGTGGATTTTGGAGCAAGAGAAACAGTTTAGGCTGAGCGGGTAGAACACTTCCAGATTGGGCTCCCTTTGAAATCCGATGGCGCTATGAGAAGATGAATTGCAAATCCAACTTTTTGAAAGCTCTTGTATAAAAGATTTGACAGTTAGGAGGGGCCTCATCTTTCACTTTCCTGAGTTTATCTTCATAAACAGCCCCTCTATCACAGCTGGCCAGGCAACCAGTTTAAAAGGGGGATAATCCATGTGAACCTTCTTACTGTTTTGTAGTGGCTGAGAGTTGGGATGCTGTCCAAAATCGACATCACAATTTATAAATGTGTAAATATATATATATATATATATAATATACACACTGTATGTATGTGTGTATATATATATAAGCCACTGTATGCTACTAATTTGACCAACAGCAATTTCAGGTCAGCAAATGTAAATAAGAACGTGTTCCTCATGGACTGCCTTGTTATTTAAACCTCTGATAAATAAAGAGCGGACCACAAGGCTGGGATTTCCACCAAACTGTCTGCTCTTTATTATAATAGTGTCTGGAAATCAGTTTTTAATTTAAGCTGTTTTATACCTCTGTTGAATAGTCTTCAGCAACATTGGTCTGTAATACGCTTTGATTGGTGCTTCTGAGGCGTGGTAATCTGTGCCACAGCAGCATTAGTCCTGAACACTAAGTTGTTTGTGAAGTTAAACATACAGGTATTTTTTTCGTCTCTTAAGAACATTGCTCATGAGCGTGACGAATCATGTCAAAACCAGCTCCAGTCACCAGTATAATGGGTGAATTGTGGTGATTTTCCCTTGGCTGAACACATACTTGTCTTTGTTTTATTTTATGTTGCCCCGGAGCTATTTCTACGCGGCTAGAGATCTTTCGTGTGCGACCGGCCTTGGCTCCGGCCCAGTTGTTTTGTTCGAGGAACTCTTCGAGCCATATCAACAGTTAAGGTTCGTTTAACCCAAAACTAGATTACAATATTAAGTCATTTGAATATATCATCATTTTCTGATTATCAGCAATATAATAGTTATCACAAATTGTATTATGTCTTAAGCACTGTGAATATCAATTCCCAACCATACGAGCTGAAATCCCTGTCAGGCATTTTTCCAACTTTGACTGATCGTTCTTAAGAGGGAGCGAATTCAGGTTTGTTAGGAATTAAATTGAACAGCATAACAGTTTCATCACACTTTACTGGATCTGGGTTTTTTTTATTTCCTTATTCTCAAAAAAAAAGAAAGAGAAACATTCACACCTGCCCTGATCCATAGATTTCTTAGGCTGATTTAAGACTTTTGCACAGATCCCTCAGTTTGGCTTTGAAAGCCAAACCCTGATCCTAAAGCCAAAGGCTTTCATTGTCTAATTTTTGTCAGCATGTAACAGCAGACCTGTTGAGTAAAGAGATCCTTTTCCTGAAAGTGACGCTTTACTATTTCCTGGTTAGGTGACTGAATCCTGACATCATGGCTCCTGGAGCACAAAGCTCCATATGGTTAGATCAGTTTGCTCAGACCTCGCTCGTAGGATGTGATTATTTATTAATTAGAATATTGTCCGGCTGATGGGTCCATTCAGATTAGGACGCATGTGTTCTGATCTCTAGGTTTCATGCAGGTGAAGCGCCAGGAGCCTCAATAATAAGTCATGAACACAGTGAATCATGTGCCCCAGGAATGCCCCATGGTGCGTTTGTGTGGCTGTTTACTGGATTCAAAGTCACCCTAACTGCCAGGACTGTGCCAAAAGGGTATGTGGGTTTGTATTTCTGGTGCCTGTTTGGTCTGATTCAGCCTAACACCTAATGCCAACAGTGGCATTCCAGAAATAACTTTAGAGTGGGAATGCTGATCCTAGACCTTATTTATAGGCACAGGTCCAATTGGACTAATCAAGAATTAGTACACACTGAGTGTACAGCCTACTTAACCCACAGCTAGCACCTGCTTAATTTGGCCTGTTTTGGTTCCTTTTAAACAATATATACTACATCACATGATGAAGTGAAAGTGATTATTCTAAAGCACCCAAGGAGAAGTGAAGGGGACAGTACCTGCTCATGGTACCTCAGGGCAACCTAATGGTCTGGGATTCGAACCCAATCCTGGCTCCCTAACCAGTAGGCCACCGCTGCCCTGTAATGCATAAATATGATGCATAAATATGTCCAATCAGGCACAATAACTAGGTGTATCAGTGTTTATATTTGGGTTTATCTACGTCAGAAAGGCAAGTTACTAAAACAGATTAAATCACAAAAGTGTTAAACTGCTTAAGCCAGTGTGAATACGCCTGTATTATCAAGTCCCTCCCACAGCTGTGACCATGCCCCCCTCCCATGCTGTCCTTTATATGGGGACGAGACTGACCAAATGAACAAGAACGCAACTGATTCCTAATTCATGTTCTTTCAAACTCTTTATACGTCTTTCCTCCCATTTGTTTGCCACCTTTTCTTGCACTGGTCAGCTCAATTAAAGCAGCAGTTTGTTTTTTTCTTCTTTGTAATTGTTTTAACAGGCTCACTTCGCCCATGGTTCATTGCATGATTCATGATTCGTGAGACATGGTTCATGATTTATGATTTGTGATTCATGATTCGTGATTCGTGATTAGTTCTGGAGGCAAATTTCCTAACAGCTATTAGGGACGAAGGCAGCAGGGACGACTGCAACAGAGCACCATTTGATAGAAACGGCAGTTTTTCTGACTAAAAACTAGTAAAATCACTCTTTTAAAAACTAAGAACAACAATTCCCAACCAGAAATCCAGCCTTGAAGGCACTGGATAGCATTATTTCCTCAATTTAAACACTTCTTTGCTTTGTTCTTGCTTTGTGGCTTTGGTCAGCGCTCAAAGTGATATTTCATCACATGTTTTTCCACTAAGGCCATATGTAGATTTCTATCGTGCAGAACTGCTGCTTGGAGAACACTCATATCTCATATCATAGCCGTCACCTGAGCATTTCCTTAATGAAGAGCCGGATGCGCTGGAGTGAAGAAAATATATTTTTATGGAAATGAGGCTTGCTTGGTGATTATGAACTTCTAGTTTTGAGTAAAAATATGTTCAGGTTGATTAAGTGCAATGGAGAAAGTGGAAAGTTTAGTAAATTCGCCTATTGACTGACTACTGGCCCGAGAACAGAGCGAGGAGCAACAGATGCAGCTATCTGTTCGTTCTCAGCTGATTTGAACACATTATGTTCCATCATATTTAACTTTTTATTTACATGAGGCTATTTATTATCATATTTCACACATTGGTGTAACTTTAGAAATACACAGTACTGTGCAAATGTTCAGCACACAAAGCCTTCTTGATTTAGTTTAGCCCATCAGCTGGCAGTGCTTTCATGCCTTTTGCGGCCAGTGGCTTGTTCTGGCCTGAAAGCATGGCTTCATTTCTAGAAAGGATGCCTTGTTGCGGTTTAAGGAGAGGAGCAGCAGAACAATGGAAGCAACTCAACATTAGAGTGAATGCGTTCGTCTTTATTAATGAAGGAAAGGGGCCAAAAGGTCCTAACTTGTTTCGCCCCTGCCCAAGTGAAGGTCAGAACACAAGTGTGACCTTCTTCACTCCAGTGTCAGCACACACCCAACAGCCAGAGAAGAGGAAAGAGACTCTGAAAGCTGGTTACTCTTCTTTATACATATGAATACAAATATATCCACCACACATACACCCATGCAATAATGTGAACATATATATATATATATATATATATATATATATATGTATATGTGTGTAGATAATATACTCTATGTCCTGCCAGACACAGTGTGTGCATGTGTGTGGGCGTGTGTTAGACCCTGCCCACTGTTTAAAAGGGTATCAGTGTTGTAGAGTGATCTATACCTGTACGAGGGAGTGCAGGCAGGATTTCCTCTACTAGCGGCAGAGTGCTGATGTTTTTTTCGTTTTTTAACTCTGTCAGACCAGACGGACATAGTAAACCCACTCACGGTATAGTAATAATTTTAGAAAGGGAACCCTGTTTGATGCCGGAGCTTTTAAACTCCTGAAAGCTGCTATCTTTGTAGCTGTTTGAGAAGCTTGTGTTAACACGAAGGGAAGCATTAATAGTCATCTTATTTTTCTCCCTCCCTACCCCCCGTATTCACGTAAACCATGAGGACTAAAGAAGGTGCGCCGCCGGACCGGTGAGTTTAACTCTCGCTGCTTTGATTTCGGCTGGACCTTGTGATAGGGTGTGTTCACAGAGATGCAAATAAGTGGAGAATTAGTCAGGTTTTAGCACGGTCACTTATACCGTCAGGGTATATTTGTACTTTTGTAATAAAATGATCAGAAAAAGGATCAGAAAAATTCTAATAGCATTGCTTGTAGTGAAGACAGAATGTTCCATAGCAAACCTTTAAGATTTAGTTCCATTGTTTCTATGTAATTACATGTATAAAAAGGAAGCTTCGGCATTATATGTTGAATTTTATTATGTTGACTTATAATATATAACAGCAATATATATAAATAACTATATGTGTCTATAAATTAACTATATATATATATATATATATATATATATATATATATATATATATATATATATATATATATATATATATATATATATATATATATATATATATACACACACACACACACACATTAATAATATTATATATATATATATATATATATATATATATATATATATATAATATATATATATATATAAATATATATATAAATATATAAATATAATATGGGGAAATAATAATAATAATAAAAACAATCCTCTTAATAAAGGAAAAATAAAATCCTCAAAATCAGTACGTACACATATGTGCAAACGCTCAAAGTACCACAATGTTCTTTTTAACACTTTAACCCTTGTTCTCTGTTCTCTCCTTCAACAGAGGCTGTTTAGTGGGAATCATCTTCTTTATTCTTGGATTGGGAACACTGCTGCCTTGGAACTTTTTCATGACTGCCTCCATGGTATAAATAACAACATCAAAGTCTAAACCCACAAACTATGCTTTCATGGTTTGTGAGATATGTGAGGAAAGGGTTCTGTGCTTGCGCTTTAAGCACTGTTCTTTATGCGACGTGACGCAGGAACGGATGACTTGTTTTTCACTTAAAGCACACAGACTGTATGAATGTGGTCAGTGGAGGTCATCCACTCGTCTGAATTGTTGCTGTGTTATCTGGAGTGAATTTTCAGCACTGTTGACTGACACCTGTGTTTTTCATGGATTAGGGAGATTGTTGCTTCCTAAGGTCAGGCATTTCCCTGACAAAAGGATTTCATTTAATCTCTGCCCAGTTGCTTGTGTTGTAGCTCGAAAAGTTGACCGTGTGATGTGTTTTAACAGATTTGCGCTGCAGTCAGGGGCTTATGTGTAGGCGGTTCAGGGATTTTGCTCCGATAAAATGGACTCCAGTATGTCAAACCTGTGAGGGACTTTAAAAACGGTAGCCTAATCATTTTCCCTCTAATTGTCCCTTTTGACTTAAAATGGAAGCAGTAAAGTTTGCAAAAATTCAAAGTTAATTTTTTTTTAACACATCACTGTGTGATGCGGTTCATTGTGTGAAACACATCACACAATGAACCACAACGAAATGCAGCCTCTGCATTTAACTCGTACACACACGTGCTGTAGGGGACAGCTATTTAAAGCACCCAGGGAGCAGTGATGGGGACAGTACCCTGCTCAAGGGCACCTCAGGTAGCCTACTGGTCTGAGATTCGAATCCATGACCTTCAGATCCTGGGGCCTAATCCCTAAACTCTTTACCAGGAGTGGGGCTTGAACCAAAAGGACATTTGTTCATTGGATCTTAAGGACAACGCCTTAACCACTGGGCCAGCCTGGTACATCAACATTAGGTGGCAGGATAATTACAGCAGTTTATATTGTTCCTTCAATCTTAGCCCACATCATTAGAAACACCCATCATACTCACAGCAGATTTATGATCATGGACTGTAACACGTGTATCCTGTGCAGCTTCATGAGTGAAAAGGTTCCACTGAAGAACCAGCAATAAACAGATATTAAATGTGTTGCTCTAAACAAACCAGTAACTCTGTGTATTTTCCAGTTTCTCTAAAATGTGTGTCTATTTTTGTTTGGATAGTATTTCAACAACAGGCTGAATAAATCAGAGTGGAGTAATGGAACGGTCACTGCCAAGAAGGAGTATTACTTCAACAACTGGATGACTCTGCTTTCCCAGCTGCCATTGCTGCTTTTCACCCTGCTCAACTCCATCCTGTATCCGCGGTGAGAGGCTCTACTTAACAACAATAATTAATGCTGTTGCCATAACAACCACAATCGGTGTTCTTGCTCGTATTGGGTTTCTTTCATTTTTATTTTTACATTGTAAAATGAGCCGTTTGAAACCTTGTCGAAATTTTTAGGTCCAATAATTGTGTTCATAATCTTAAAGATACTTTATTAAGTAACTGTTAAGTAATAAGAGGGTCAATGTGGCTGAGTATTATTTCAATCCGAATAATTTTAGCATACATTGTTCCTCTCTGTGGATTTCCTTCCTGCACGTTTACGTCACTAAAAACGGCCAGGAAGTCAAGTAACCACATTAAACCCTGCGTGAGGAAACACTTCCTCAGCTGAACTGAATACTGAATGATTCATAGTAGTTACAGAAGAATTTATAATACTAATACGTAATTTATAATAAACAATAATACAGAGCATTCGCAGCAGACTTATTCGCTTTTGTTGTTTTTTTGGGGAATCTAATCCAAGGTATAAACAGTAACATAGGATGCATATGTTTCACAAATTAATAGAAGTTAAAAAATGATATCTAGTGTGATCTGTGACAGACGGGTTCCAGCAAGAGTGAAAGGGAAGGTTTACAGGATGGTAGTGAGACCAATTATGCTATACGGCTTGGAGAAGGTGGTGCTAACGAAAAGACAGGAGGCGGAGCTGGAGGTGTCAGAGTTAAAGATGCTAAGGTTTTCGTTGGGTGTGACGAGGATGGACAGGATTAGAAATTAGTATATTAGAGGGACGACAGTGTGTTTGTCTGTGTGTCTTCCCTGAGATGGACTGTCCAGCCTGTTTCCCAACCTTTTACCCTGTGAGAGCTGGGATGGGCACCAGTGACCCTAATTAGGACAAGTGGCTATGAAAATGAGTGAGAGAGTGAGTGAATGTTTATATGGCAGTTGTTCTAACAGTATCATGTAGCCATCGGAATGCAGTTATACTCTAAAGTGAATCACCTGAATCATTTAACATATTTACAAAATAAAAGTACAATATCCACTTTCCAGGTAATTACTTAATAAATCAGAGTAGTATTCAATAGGTTGTTAAAGCACTTAAAAGTAGGCCAACCTAGTGAATTTTTTTTCCACATTATTGAATAAAAGTCCTCAATACTTACGCCCCTTAACTGTGGAGACCCGACTGTAAACCCTGTAACAGCTTCTTGAACAGCTGCTGAACTTTCTTAAAGCCTGATCGCTTGAGCTTCTTTTCATAGACCCTTCTCTGTCTTTGTCCAACAGGATTTCGGAAAATATGCGTATAGCCGGCAGCTTGGTCTTCATCCTCATCCTCTTTATCCTCACTGCCATCCTGGTGAAGATTCCCATGGAGGAAGATCGCTTCTTCTCCGTCACCATGGCAACCATCTGGTTCATTAACTGTGAGTGTTGGTGCCAGCTGTCTAACCTAAAATAGAGTTCTTCTGCTGCTCAGTAAGAGAGAGGATTCTGCAGTGTTCTGAATGTAAACAGCCGATGTCGCTCTTTAGATTCATGGCAGATCAGCACTATGAAAGGAGCAGCCTATCTGTAGCATGTAACCCGTTTCACTTTCTCCTGAAAGAAGGGAAAACAGCTGATGATTGAATTAAACCGGCTGTGGGAGTCTGAAAAGAGGGTTTTTCTCCCCGGTGTGTGTAGCGTTCGGGGCCGTGCTGCAGGGCAGTCTCTTTGGTTTGGTTGGACTGCTGCCTCAGAAGTACAGTGCAGTGTTTATGAGTGGACAGGGCCTGGCTGGAACCTTCGCCGCTCTCGCCATGCTCTCTGCCATCGCAAGTGAGTCTCATACACACACACACACACACAAACACACACACGCTGTGCACTTACACACATTCTTACATGCATAAACACTGAGTGCACACAAACAAACTACTAACAAACATACTAACACCCATGCACGCATGCGCACACACACACACACACACACCCACAGAGGCATCAACTGACTATCACATGTTCATTGTGTACTCACTTTCACTCATGCTTTCTCACATAAATAGTGTATGCATTCACACACAAACACACAGAGTAAATTACCATCTCTGTAGTGTACATCAAAGGTTCCGTTAATGCTCAGTGCTCTATATTGATACATCTGTGTGTGTGTGTGTGTGTGTGTGTGTGTGTGCTGTCACTCATTATTTCTCATACACTGCATACAATCTCTCAGGCACACAAACACACACAGTCAGATGACCATCACTGTTGCCTTTATGGAGTAAATGTTCTGCCGTTAATGCTCAATACTGTACACTGATACGTGTGTGTGTGTGTGTGTGTGTGTAAATTTAACAGGTAAAGCAGATGATGAGACTGCAGCGCTGGGATACTTCATCACTCCATGTATGGGGACCCTAATAACCCTGATCAGTTACTTACTGCTGCCCAAACTGGTGTGTATAACGTCTTCAGTGTCAGCCTGATGCCACTACTTTGAATATTTGCACTTTTCAGTAATTGTTGATGATGTTAGTTAATTGATTCATAATTTGTTGCCTGATCTACAACGCGCTTCACTGCAAACGCCATTAATAAGAGCAATGACTGTTATGGAAAATGAAAACATTTCTATATACCATGAGAGAGAGATCATTTAGGGGTGGCACTGGGCCTCAGAGAAAAAACTGTATTATTGAGTATTCCTGAGGAGTATTGTGTGGTCGCACTCTAAATGATCAGAGTGGGACATTCTGACCGCACAGTTCAAAGAGCGGTTAGCTTGTTAGGGCATGTTTAGTGAGTTGTTCGAAATGTGTTACACAATCTCTGGTAAGAACGATGCATAAACTGAATTCAGATCTGGAAACGAAGGATCAAGTGTCCACAGTGAAGTGAACTAAAGTGACTATTTTACACCCACACACACCGTGCAGCAGGGGGCAGCTGTGCCCAGCAATCTACTGGTCCTGGATTCAAAGCCACTACCTTTTGATCCTGGGGCCTAATCCCTAAGCACTAGGCCAGTGCTGCCCAAATTAAGTGAAAGTGACTAACTGTCCTTATGAGCAGACGGCACACTACAGTGAACTACAGCAAAGTGCATTCTCTGCCTTAAACCCATACAGTCCTTCGCTGAACTCCCAATAAAATTCTAATTCTGATTGAGTGCAGCCTTAGTGCCTAGTCAAAAGGGGGATTCTGAGACTGAGTTCTGGAGTAATATCAACAAATACTCAAGTCCTCTCAAGTGCTGTTCAGCCCAGCACACATGGGTAAAGTGATCAGTGTACTTCCCAGAAATTTCCCAGAAAGTTTATCTTTGGTTTGTGTCATTATTCCTCAAATGGGTCCTCAGGGATCACCACATTCTTGTTCCCATCCAATCTCATTGGAGCAAAAGTATAGACCGTCAAGAAGCTGCTATTAAAAGCACTGCCTGCAGTTTTGTTTGTTAAACAGTCTTTTCTGTATTCTTTTGTTCTACAGGCCTTTGCCAGGTTTTATCTGAATAAAAATAAGAGCCAGAGTTATGAAGTAGATACGTCCCACCAGCTGCTTCCTAAAGGTAAATCAGTGTACACGAGCATGTGCCCAAAAAACTAATTCATTTACATTTACAGCATTCAGCAGACGCTCTTATCCAGAGCGACTTCCGATTCCTAACTACAGGGAACGGTCCTCCTGGAGCAACTCAGGGTTAAGGGTTTTGCCCAGGAACCCAATGGTGATAGGGCTGAAGGTGGGATTCAAACCTTGGTCCATAGCTGAGTCACCACTAGACCACCACCACGGTGCAAATCAGTTACTCTGCATCTATACCCTAAATGTTTATGTTCCCTTACTGCAAATCATCTGCCTAGAAATGAGGTTTTGCACTGGAACTAACAAGCAATGGAAGCTCTAGCAGTTGGGAACAAGAAAGCTGCATCCCTAAACCATCACATGTTTGCCTCAAGCTGTGCTGATAGTCACCCATCCTGCTCATGAAAGGGCTAAGCACTTCAGTAACAACACTAGCACATCACAGGAGAGCATTCTGGCACTGTATTAGTCTCAAAATCTGGAAGCAAAGTTTGCTTGTAACAACTCCAGAAGCACCGTGCCATAATGGGCTCATTCATTTTGGGTTTGTTTGCTTTTTGTTAAGTTATTATCTCAGCCTGTCGCTGAGGACAGCTTCCAGCAGCTCAGCAGCAGCCGTCTGGAGGAGAGGCAAAGACGGGTCTTTGTTTCTGCCGAGGCTGGGAAACAGCCTGTCTCTGTTGGCTCATTACTGTTTGTTTAGACCATAATCACATTTAGATCCTTGTCCCACAATGTGATGTTTCTCTCTCTCTCTCTCTGTCTGTCTTTCTCACACTCACTCTGTCTTGCAGAGACCCAACAGGAGAGCACTGAGCTCAACGGCCATGCTTACGGCTCTGTACCTAAAGGCAACCCCAGCGGTTCGGCTGGCGAGGATGGTGAGAGTGGGCAGCAGGCCTTCGTCAGTCTGGAGCTTGCTGATGCTAAAGAGACTAAAAGCTCCGTTCTGGAGGTTTTCAAAAAGGTGTGTATCAGCCTCATACACTAAGCTACACCTGACTTCTAAGGTACACCTGACTTTTACTTGTCAGCCATTTTTAAGAACATTTGTTTGCAATAAAATGGACGATGACTGAGGTTTCTGTGATCTGTTTGGTGAGAGATGCAGTTTGTTAGATGTTTTAACCTGAAAGGAAAGAAAAAAGAGAACTTGATCTTGTTCATTTACTTCTGTGTTCAATCTTTTTGTCTCTGTGCAGATCTGGTTGATGGCGTTTTGTGTAACCTTCGTGTTCACGGTCACACTCTCCGTCTTCCCTGCCGTCACAGTCGACGTGAAGACCGCTTACCCGGGAAACTGGGGTGCGTTCACTAAGCACCTTTCTTCTGTATAAAGATTTTTAATAGTTCTTTAATTCAATAACTTCCCCATAAACTTCAGCTCGTCTCTCTTACCAGAAATTTGATCATTTTACTAACTTCTGCGCAAAATGGCAAACAACTCACTGTGAAAGTTTAATAATACAAAGGTCAAGAAGCCCCTTAAGCTTAACATATGTGCAAATTTCAAGGCCTTCACTGTTTTATTCGCACAATCATTTTAAAAAGAATAATTCCTCCTTCTTTCTCTCAGAGCATTATTTCATCCCCGTGTGTTGCTTCCTGATCTTTAACGTGATGGACTGGACTGGGAGAACAGTCACATCTCTTGTGCAATGGGTGAGTCGAAATAGCTTCATTGACACTTGTTTTTTCGTTTCTGTATTTCCTGATTCGACACTTTAACCTCTCTGAGTTGTTCTCCTGCATGTCTGCCTCAGAGGCTCCGCCCACAAAGCTGACAGTAATCCTTAACATGATACTTAGCATTGACCTGTTGCACCGTATATTAAGGAACATAATCTGCCAGTATTTGACCCCTCGCATGCTTGCCGGTCTACTAACCTCATTTTATCTTTCTATCTCTCTTAGCCTCCTAAAGAAAGTCCCTTGTTTCCTACGCTGGTGGTTTTGAGGATTATCTTCGTGCCTCTTTTGATGCTGTGTAACGTTCAGGAGCGCCGCTTTCTCCCCGTGATCTTCTCTAACGATGTGGTCTTCGTCATCATCATGATGCTCTTCTCCGTCTCCAGTGGATACTGCGTGTGCCTCTCCATGTCTTACGCACCACAGTGAGTACACACACATGCACCCGGATTGTTTTTTTTTGGCTAGACTCTTGATTTGAGTTCATTATCTAATCATAGTTTTACACATTCAATGACTTCAAAATATCGCAATCCAGTCAATTCTGAACATATCTCTAGCGTATCTACTCATCTGAAAACTACATACACTAGGCCCCAGGATTGGAAGGTCATGTGTTCGAATCCCAGACCAGTAGGTTGCCCAGAGGTACCTTTTTAGCAAGGTACCTCCCCATCACTGCTCCCTGGGTGCTTTAGAATAATCACTTTCACTTCATCATGTGATGTAGTATATATTGTTTAAAAATTGCTTTAAATTATTGCTTTAAAAGGCTGCCCCCTGCTGCACGCTGCGTGTGGGTGAAAAGCAGAGGCTGCTTTTCGTTGTGTTACAATGGACAATGGCAATTAGTCACAAGTCACTGAAAACGATCAAGTCTTTCTGAACAGAAAGGGTGTTCTTAGGCAGTTGATCTGCTGCCACAATGATGTTTTCATATATTTGACCAGCACAGGAGAGCTTATGGAACAAACTGCTATTTTTATCAATATCTCAGTTTTCAGTTTTAAATATTTGGATAAAATATTTAGTGCAAAAATGATTGCTTTCATTAAATGTCCCACAGTTATCCACAGCCAAGGCAAAGACCTGAGCACAGTGATGCCCGATTTTTTCTTTTTTAAGTCTCTTTGTTTCTTCACATTTCTATTCCAGGCTGGTCCCTTCAAAAGACGCAGAGACAGCAGGAGCTTTAATGACGTTTTTCCTGGCACTGGGTCTGTCTCTGGGAGCAGCACTCTCTTTTCCACTGCGTTTCCTTGTCTAGCCTGGCATCTGATCGTCTATTCTGAAACCCGGCTCAGAATGTCCTCTGAAACCACCAGCCCCACAAAGCTTCTGTCCATAACCTCTAACCCACTAACCTGTAAGCTCTGTTCACACCAACTGAAAGGGGAGATGCTCCATCATCGGCACAGTATGGGCCGAATAGGCCTTACTTCTGCGTCCTTGCTATCGGAAAGGCAAAAAAAGAAGGACAGAGCAGGATTAAAGGGACAGAAATAAAAATGGCAGAACAGAACCACTTTTCGTTCCTTTAAGAACGTTGTGATTCTTTGGAGACATGAGACGTGGGAATGAAGAACCTTTCTGAAAGATAAATGAAGGTTCTTAACCAGTATGTTTTTGTTTTTTTTCTTGAGAATCGTATATTCAGGCCAATAGTAGTTGACTAAAATGTCTCAGAGGTAGCCAATCCTTAGACCTGGTCTCAAATCTAAAACTGAAGATATTTTCATCCAACAAATTATTCACACTCATGAAAGGACACAAAGCATGTAAGGATGGACGAATACCGTCGCCTTTCAAGCTACAGCTATGGTTGCTATTGCTATGGAAACTGAGAAAGGGATGGGTATTGAATAGCTGATTTAGGAACAGCCTTTAAACTTGCGCCACATTGTTATCATTTAGAATGAAACCGTAGCTTTACAGACCTCTCAGGAACGTTTGCAAGAAAAAGGGAAAAACATCAAATCTTAGCTTTCAGGGCCCACATTTGAGAGAGGAAGGGACATTCTTGTCGAATTTGTTCCGTTTGATTCTTAACCGAAACTGAACTGATCTGAAATATTTATTTCACTCTGGTACAAGGACCCACAATGTCAGTGACCTATTCACAACTAAAAGGGAACAACATCCATGATCACTCTCACTTTTCATCATAAGACAATTTTAGCGGTTGCTGTGTTGCAATGATAAACATCTGTTCTGCTTGTACTGTCAAAAACAAAAGCAGCCTTAAAAGTGCAGGTGCCCGATGGGAAAGTTTCCTTACAGACGTTCCATTGGTCAAAAGTTACTTGCCCCATTAAATGAAGCTTGTTTTTAAACTGAACTTTTGCCTAATTGCAGACATTTCTCTTGGACTCTGTAACTTAAAGGGTCGTAATTGGTGGGTATTTTTCCTGGCTTTTTGTGCAGTCAGCACTGGGAGTTACGACACCCTTTTGCTCACTCTCCCATAATGCAGCTGAAGTGGTCTGAAATGAGCACTTTTCTGTTTTTAAATGATTAATGTTTAATAAACTGTAAGGAAATTCCAGCAAGCTTGCAAAATTCTACATAGTACTGTAGGTAATGGTGTCGGGTCATGATTTCATGTATCTTCACTTGGGTTAGTACTAATTACACTGAAACTATAAAGTGTGAGCTGTGATTAATCATCTTACACTGAATGAACTAGCTAGAAGATTCATTTTCATTCAGCAGCCTCCTAAAATAACGGTTTTGCCAAAGCCAATACTGGTAGATATTGTGCAGCTCTTAAAACCCAGTCTTTTGCAAAGTGATGTGTGTGTGTGTGTGTGTGTGTGTGTGTGTGTGTGTGTGTGTGTGTGTGTGTGTGTGTGTGTGAGATAGAGAGAGGGGTCCACTCAGAGGCATCGCATGAATTAAAACTAATTTTTTAATTTATGAACTTGAAAAATAATTGCATTGTCTTTTTTCTTTTTTTTCTTTGCAACTCTAGTTTTAGGTTTACTCACTATCTGTGTCCATCAAGGATTCATGGTTATGTTTTCTTTCTAATAATGATAATAACAAGCTATAATATATAATATTAAATAACAATAATATATAGTATTTTTATATTATTATAATTGATATTATAATAATAATTGCTTCTCCAGATACTGAACCTAAACTTTACTATTTTATTCTTCTCCTTTTTCTTTATTCATACTTGAAGGTGGATCATGTTGAGTTTATTTTAATTTACATTTTTACATTGTTTTTTAACTAAGCTTTTAATGGAGCATCTCTCATCAAGTTGTCTTGATGTAAAACTGGATTGCTGTACATGAAATGCATAAGAAAAACTGAATGTTAAACCTTTTCATTGAACATTAAATGGAAAATGTTGAATGTTAAACACTTGACATGATGACTCAAAATAAAAAAACTACAGATAAAAGGCTTCAGTATCTTTGGGCCATTTTCACACACAAGTACACCAGTTGATTGGATATGTTGTGAGTCTTAAGCTGTCATAATATTTAAAAAGCTCATCTGATCCTCACTTTCATGTCTTTCTTTTAGAAAAACAAGGAAATAGAACAGAAAGTGTTTTTTATTGGTTTAAGATCTGGTTCTGTTAATGCAGGGTTTCATTCAGGACCACTCAGCTGCCCCCTCTGGTGGCTACAGTGGGCACTGCTGTTCGGACATGAACAGAAGTGCTGTAGCTTTTTGCTTGTAATGGTAGTCAGTTTTTCCGATACGTTTTTCTACGCAGTTAAATGATTGGACTGTACTGTTGTAACGGAGTGACTGTTTACCTTGATTCTGACATTTTTCTCAGTTGAAACATGTTGATAAAACTTAAATAAAGTGTGATTTTGTAAATAAATGGCTTTTATAATCTGTAAAAAAAAAAAAAAAAGAAAGCAAAGAAAAGTAAATGAAAAGTCATAATCCACTGAAGGTCACTTTAATCCTTTTCGCTGCAGAAAAAAAAATCAATATTGGGTTTCAGAATTGCTTAAAAGAATGTGTGTGTGTGTGCAGGTTTTTCCATATTTCTTTATATTATAACTATTCACAGTCTAAAATTCAGACACATTGACTGTTAGAATGAACACTGTAAATAATAATGTTACATAGTGATACAGTTTTAGCAGCCAGGCCATTGTGGTCCGCTAACATATATAAAGCAAAACAGGAAGTTTATTCATGCCTTTCTCATTCACACTTCATTAAGATGCAATAAATGGTCTCTTGGTTCCAAAAATAACAGGGTGCGGAAATAACTTCAAATTAAAACCTCTCTATCCACTATTTCCAGTGCTAAAATTCAAAACGGACTGCTTTTAATGCAGTCTGGGGCCAAATCATTGCCTCAAGTCCTAATAAACATTACTGGAAATGAACAAACCCTCTAAGAAAAGCTCCTCAAACAAAAGTAGAAATATTAAAACTATGCCTGAAGGTCAGTACTCGCAAGACTGCATGATATGCACTTAATATCTTACTTGACGAGTGACAGCAATCTGCATAAACGTCCTTAAAGTCTTATTTACAAGAAGACTTTATGAATGTTTAGGTGGGTTTATGCCACTGAAAGGTGTCATAAAACCTTATGCTTACCAGCAAACCAAACTACATTTAAAAAACATCAAACTCAAATCATTCAGAACATTAAGGGGTGAATCTTAATTATTAATTATTAAACGTGCTTGCTGCAGCTCGTGCTGCACTCAGTTTACAGTGGCTTGCTAAATTTAAGATAGAGTGATATTAAAGTATAAATTGCTGAGTTATTTTAAAGGGGAACTACCCAGCTACTATCCACAACCTTTTCTTTTGGGAGTTTTAAAATTGAAAGCATCATTTTAAAAATAGTAATAAGCTACGGTAACAACAATAAAGATCACAGTGTTTGCGGGCAAGCCAGTGTGGTCAGTGAGCAGTGAGTCAGTGAGCCTCTACAGGTTACTAGGGCAAACACTGTATTAAACAGGAGTGCACAGCTCTGGTTAAAACACCTCATCTGTGAATAGGTTTAGTGAGGGTCTAAATAAAATAAGGACCAAACTGTGCTGCACTGGAGTTTTGTGCTTGTCCATTTAGACCAGTGTGAACGCAGCTGTGACAGTGTGTGTGTGTGTAAACGTGAGTTTACGTGCATTAAACCATGCACTTGTATTTAGTAAATCTCCTATGAAAGCACAGTGAGTGTGATGGTGCCTTTGGTTTTCTTCAGAATGCCAACAGCTTCCTCGTGGGTGACTCCTTCTAAACTCTGACCGTTAACAGCCACGATCTGATCACCACGTTTCAGTCGGCCATCCTCCGCTGCTGCACCCTGCACACAAACATACAAAGTTTGGGTTTAAAAACAGAATATTGTCACTGATGGACAAAATCTTTAAAAACCCAACTTTACGAGAAGGAAAGAAAAAAACATTCAATTTTACATATGAATTATAATATGAATTAATCTGCTGCATGGTGTGTGAGTGTATGGGTTAAATGCAGTGGTATAACTTTGTTGTGTTTCACTGAGTGTTCTGCTGTGTTTCACAATGACGAGATTGGTCACTTTCATTTCAATTTCACTTCATAATATGCATCTGTTCTTATAGAATGTATACATCAACTTTAATTACATTAAAAAGGCTGGAATAACTTAAAATATATATTTTATTTATTTACACTGAAATTTTAATTATACAGGAGATATTAAATCATAAATATAATAGTATATATTTCTAATTATTATTATTTTTATCATCACCTTTCACAGTTATATCTTTATCTTATAGTAGTGGCATAGCTAGCTTATATTTTTTATGTAAAATATTTCTCCTTTGATTGTCTGGATTTTATTAATCTGAATTATTTAGTGTTTACCTTTCTGATTACACAGTGATTTTTTGCGTTGTATCCGTCTGTGTTTTAAATTACTTGGATGCAGAGAAGCACATAAATCACTACAGTGTAAAAAAATCGTACCTTTCCGAACACGGTTTTCACATAGATGGGCAGATCACCGTGGGGGCTGCCAAATCCTCCAACTATACTGAAGCCCAAACCATCTGGCCCTCTCTCCAAACTAATTGTCTTGCACTGCGGAGGACTGCGAAGATAAATAAACACACGCACAAACAAATTCAGAAAAGTATAAGTATAGAGCTATTCAATCAAAAAATCAATATTTAATGTGCTGTCAAATCAGCCACACTCAACTGTAATACTTTAATATTATAGGAGATTAATATTTGGGCATGCGCATCTAAATACTTCAGTTTTAAGGCAATTATAAACTGAAAAAAACACTAGTAACCCAAATCTTTTCTGTAAAAACATCAGCAATTCACTATAATGGTGCAAATCTGCATACATGGTTTAGAACACCGGACTATGAAAAAAGGAGAGTGAGAGAAAAACCTCAATACAGGCAGCTGTTTCAGCCGACACAGTGGTTTGAAGGCACTGATCATGGACCAGATTCCTTCATACTTCAACTTTTTAAAATGTATTGACTGCATTGTTTCAACTGACTGCCAATACTTATATAATACACACAATAATATGCATTTTTTTTAATAACAAGCTTTTTATTTGGGCAGTGAGCATTTATTTACTCACAAACATAACACATAAGGGTGTCTACTGATACCCACCCGAGGTCGTCATGGAAGATACTGCTGGTGGTCAGCCCAGGCGTTTGATCCGGAGGAGGGCCAGTGACTGTAGTATCACCTGCCATAACCTGCACACAAAATATCAACCACAATCTGTGATTTACTAATTTACACAGAGTGAATGAGAGTATGTATGTGTCTATGTGTGTACCTGCAGCTGTATGGTTCCTATTGTGTTTTTCAGTAGTGACACAGCTTGACTGTGAGCCATGCCTTCTGTGGATGTACCGCAGATAGACATTATTCTATCACCAACCTGAGAAAAAGTAGTGAGACCATGAGGAGAGATGAAAAATCCAAATTACAGTGGAATGCAGTACATCTGAACACTTAGATCATCTCATTAAGAAAGACTGATTCTCACTCTGAGTTTCTGTGTCTGTGCAGCTAATCCAGCTGGGTTCATCATTGCAATGAATATAGGCACATCTCCGAGAGGACTGCCCACACCTCCTGCTATACTAATCCCCAGGGAGTCGGACGCCCCCTGAAACACAGATCCACATGTACCACCAAATTAAGCACAGAGTTATCAGCTTTTTAGCTCTGCCTGCTTTGCCCCTTTACTGACTGGCCATTTTATCAGAAAACACCAATCATAAAGGTGCTGTTTCTTGGTTTTGATTTATCGCTAAACTGTCAGCCTCCTCTGTGCCCTGTCAGTAGAAGTGGACTCCCACAGGACCACCATTGAGGTTAATTGATATTATTAGGATGCAGGACCATTCTGAGCGCAGCAGTGACACTGACACCATGTAAAGCATCAGTGGATTTAAGAGCTGTGTTGTGCTGAGAGGAGTGTATCAAAATGGAAAAACCCAACAAGACAGATAATAATGGACTTGGTCTAATAAAATAGCCAGCATGTGCATTTTTATTTGCATTAAACATTAATGTTTAATGCAATACCTGCTAGCGCATTACATTAGCATCAAGCTTTTTAAAACTTTCCAAAAGTTCAGCTTCTAATTTGACTTTATTTCTAGTAACAAAACACAGCAAAGGGATGATACTCACTGGATTTTTAACTGGGTATCTCCAGGGAATAACAGTTCCAGTGCAATGAAATGGTTTGGAGAAAAGGCAGTCTAGAAAATGGCTTATTCACAGGGCAACACTCTAACTATTGAACTAGAGAACATTTTGAAACAAGTTTCTTGGCACATCTTACCTTGGACAGCTCAACAGTTCTGATGTCTAGGTCCAGTGCTGAGGGACAAGAGAGAATGCATATTAAATGAAAAAAAAAAACCTGTCTTGAATGTGTTCAGAGCCTTGATTCAACTGCACATACATTCCTGACTCCTGCGGCTTTCGAAGTCTCCTTGCAGGCTGCCAGACCCAGAGAAAGACTGCTGGATGATCCTACAGCTTCCACTTTCACTCATCTAAACAGACACATCAGCTTTTTAGAAGGCTTCAGATTGCGGTAAAACCAGTCAAGGTAGATCAGAGTCTGTTGGACTCCTCCAGAAACGATTGTCTACCTGACTACTCTGAGACATTCGCCTCTCTGAGTGGAATGGTCCTGCTTTAAAACGACCCACCTCCACTTTAATTGGGCCCACACCGCACTATTGACACACAGAATGCAAAAGAAATATCTTAAGTATGCTAAATAAAGTTACAGTAGAACAAACATGAGTTCTCAGTGATAATGACTGTCTTGTGAGGAAACATTAAGTTGTTTTCATTTATTCAGCATTAAAGGGTAAAGATATTTTCCCATGCTGATAGATAATTGTTCATTTTGCCTAGTTTGTTTACTTTCAGCAGGGCAGCGACGGATTCCTGCGTTGCAGAGCGGACATCCTCCTCATTGACAGACAGAATCTGATCTCCTTGCATGAGCCGTCCATCGCTCTCCACCACTCCGCCCTTCACGATGTCCGACACAAACACACCGGTATCGTTCCTGAGTAAAGGAGGATGTGATTTTTCATATCATTAAAACAGTATTATTCATTCAATAACTGCATCATGTGTATAAGGTGTAAAGTGAGGTTTGGCAAAAAATTAGTAGCACAGTTAAATTAGGGGTGTCAGGTTCGAACCTTACCGATGTAAATAGTATATTTACAGTGATATTCAGTCTTTATAATTATACAGATGATAATACCTCCTCCCGACGATACTAAGTCCAAGGCTTTGGCCTGGTTTCTTCTGCAGGTCCACGGTGAGGACATCCCACAACTCCTCCTCCTTATACTGACCTTCGTCGCGGAACACTGTCAGTCGTACTCTCTGCGGAGTCTGTCTGAGTACATTTATGGCTTCATCGTGGGTTGCCATGCGCAGGTCTATGCCATTTACCTGAAGAATGTGAGAGACAGAGAGAGGTAGACAGAGAGAGAGAGAGAGATTCGTATTGAATAAACATTAAGTCAAGTGATTATAACAACTGAACACAGTAATGTATATTTCTGTAATGCTGAAGTTTGATAGTTGTAGATATGCAACGGATGTTCAAATGCTGCTGATGTATATTATTTCTGAGAAGTATCAGAATGTGGTGAACAGCTGTTCTAGTTTTATAATTATACTTACCTCTAGAATCTGGTCTCCAGCCCACAGCCTGCCATCTTTTGCAGCAGCACCTTCCTCATACACCTCATGTATTATTATAGCGCCCTGTAAAGCAAACTGGCATTAGCAATGGTTGTGCATTCTGAGTTCACATATCATATTGATAGTCTATTTACCAGTAGTGTGTCACATCCTCCAACAATGCTCAGGCCTAGTCCTGTTCTTCCTTTAGAGATGTCAATGGTGGTCTCGCAGCCAGGGATTATGGGACAGGTCACAGGGTCAGATACCAGGGTGGCAGGCGTTGATGACCTGCTGGAGCCTAAAACACCATGAAAACTACAATCAAAAACTCAAGAGACATAACCCGCACAATGAGGTTATCAGAGCGAAAAGACAGCTCGATAATAAATAGAAGAAGCATGGATGTAAATATAGATGTTTACAATCAAACAAAACATGAAAGTGACTATTTTTGTCGTTGTGAGCACACAGTGAAACACAACGAAATTCAACCTGGTTTTCACCCACACACCAAGCAGCAGCTATTGAAAGCGCCCGGGGAGCAGTGATGGGGACAGTACCTTGCTCAAGGGTACCTAAGTGTAACCTACTGGCCTGGGATTTAAATCCACAGCGTTCCGATCCTGGGGCCAACTCCCTAAACACTAGGCCAGTGTTGCCCCCAGCCTGCTGAGTTATGTTGTTGCTAAGAATAATCAGTCATCCATCTTCAGAGTTTAATGTGATCTTACAATTAATTACATTTTATATATGAACTGTAATTTGGAAAACTCAGAGGAGTTTTTGTAGAGACGCGTCCCCGCCCGGCCGCTAGGGGGAGCCAGGCCGCTGGAGGGCGAGCAGCGAGTGGGACGGTAACGAGGAACAATTCCCTGCAGCTGTCACGCCCCCTTCATAAGAGCACCGACCCTTTAATTTCCGCCTGGTTTTAAGTGATTCGGGTCTCGCTCTTGGGTCCTAACCCAGTGCAGATCTGTGTTCAGAAATCCCACACCCTACATTATATTGGTTCCTGGTATTAGAACTTAATTGTTCTTTTATCTCCGCAGGAATTCCATGTCGGGGGATCTCTGATAAAAGATTCTTATTGGTTGATCTTTTCTAGCGTGGCCTCTGTACTCACTCCTGATTGGCTCTGTTTCTGTTGGAGTTGTTGAGGTCAGGGGCATGGATGAAGGGGTAGCCCCTGGGTCTGTTGGAATGGACGGGTTTAAAACTGGACCGGGGTCGTCTCTACAGATGGTGAGCTTCACTGAGCTCCTCGCGTTGTTCAGCAGTGACATCACCTGCAAGAAACCAGGATCAGATTTTCCCAGCAATCACGGATAATGAACATCCTGCTTATGTTCTTATCATTGAACATATTATCAAAGAGCGATAAATATACCTTAAATAAACCTTGGGGTTCATGGGTCTAAGACCAGGAGTAACAATAGCTTTGCATTCCTGGTCATAAAGCAACGACTTTCCTCAATAATTACATAATGAGAGTAACACTGATAATAAATAGTAGTTTTAGCAGAGTTGTGACATAATTTACAGTTTACCTTTTTTTTTGGTTTTGAAGCAGTAAAAGTAAGGATCACACATTAATATAATAAAGTGAAAATATTTTTTAATTGCATTGACTTGGCATGATGGTTCAATTAAATAAGATCAAAAATGAACTTCGGCTTACGCTTCTGATGAGATTTCTATGGGGTTAGTGCTGTTCTTAGAGAGCGTGCCTGTGGTAGTGCATCACTGTAAATGTTACCTTTTCCACAGAGAGACCCAGCACCATCTCCTCATCCACTGCCAGAAGTCTGTCTCCTTTCTGGACACTCTCCTCCTGAAAGAACCACAGACACATAAAAAGCCTAGTATAGATTTAATGATGGGATCACGCCTCCTTTACGACCTAGTCATTTTTTATGTCTTAGATAATGTTCCATTGTTGCTTTTTTAACTGCTTTTGAACTACTACGCCAACAATGTATTGCACGATAGGCCGTACACGTACCACACATTTTAATAACACAAAGTTAAAGTGTGATCTAAGGTGTGCTTGTACCTTTCTGCCAGCTCCAACTTCCTTAATGCTCTGGATGATCACGCCACTACCGCTTTCATCCTCGGTTAAAACTAGTCCCACTTCTCCCTCTTCCTGTTTTCCAAAAGCGAGAAGAAATGAGCTTGATTAATAATAAGAGTGGAACGAAATAAAGTCAGCTGTTACGATAGAAATGTATGCTCTAAGAGTCATTTTAGATATTATTGGGATTTATTGTATTTGTGACTGCGTGTTGGGAATGTGGGTATTCACTCGTATTGTACATGTAAGGGCGCAACGTAATCATATGTAACAAAAAAAAAAGTTTAGTTAGAGTTTAGGGTTGTCTGGCTACATCGTGAGTCAACGTCAGGCCCCACAAGTGTAGAAATACAGGTGAGTATGGGATACATTCATGTGATTGAAAAATTGGAGCATGAGGAAAGGAATGGGGAGCTGAGAATGAGAGATGTAGCAATGCGTTTCTTACAACTGGCAGGATTACATGCTGGAAACATTTCGATGTGTCCATGTCAGGCAGTGAGACAGAAGAGATTGTCTCTGGCTGTAAAAAAATAAATAAATAAAAAATGACAAGAAAATAAAAAATAATTAGTAAAACAATTTTAGAACCTCACAGTTTTCTTTAGAAGAAAAATGCATTTCCACATATGTATGAAGAGCAATGATAGCAAACGAGTCTGGAGATAATCAGGTTCCAACAATCTGAGTTTTGTTCATTTCCTTAATTCTTTATGTTAAAGTTTTTACCTCTGTTTGTGTATTCAGAGTGTCTTCAAACTCCTTCATCGGGTCAACAGCCATCTGACTCAGAGCATCCGTGTTTCTGACACAAACACACACACACAGCAAAGCATCCTCTGTTAGGCTGGGCTCTCATTCAAACTCATTTTTTCTCACTTATGAAGGCAACAGGCGCCATCTAGTGGTGTTGACTGAGTACTGACGTGAAACATGCTGTGTACTTGGCATTTCCTTCACTCTGCATCATTTCTCACATTAGAACAGTGGTTCCCAAACTGGGGGGTGCTCAATTAGAAAAGAGAGTTGAATTTCAAATAAAGTTTGAAACTGAACTTGTCTAGTTAGAATGGGGGGGGGTGCTCAATAATGTTCCTATCTAGAAAAGGGGGGCCCTGCAGAGAAGGTTTTTTGAACCACTGCAATAGATCTTACCTGATGAAGATGATTTTGACTTTGGAAGGGGCACCCTTAATGATTGAGGAGGCGTTCTGATGGGAACGGCCGTACAGAATCTGACCGTTAATCTGCAAAGAGGATGGATGAGCTTCAGTTGAGAAATCACTGCACGAGCAGGTGAAAGAATGAGTCCTGCAGCGGTACCGGAGTGAAATTTCGGTCAAATTTAACTTGATGAAAGAAGAGAATTAAGATTAAAATAAGGAGCATTTTAAATGATGCTGATGAAGGCTGTCCGCCCCTGCTCCCAGTATAGTGAACTATGGAAGTTGTGAAATGGGGTTCTCTGCACCCAAACAATGCACCGTGTGTAATGTGGAGTTGTGCAAATGTGGCTGAATCTAAAATAGCTGTTTGGCACTGTTTGTGCTTAAGAAAAACTTTACAACAAAATTATTAAATCCCAATTAACCAATAATAAAACATTTTAATAAAACATTTTAATAAAACATTTTACAAGTTATCTGCTTGAGATCTGATTCTTATGTGTATATTATTCTATTAAAACTTAAAACTTGATTTTAAATGAACATTTTTTAAATCACCTACACGTCTTTTTCTTTCTTAACTTTTACAAATTGTTACATTTGTGCAGTTATACAGGACTAATTACAACTGTTTCCGGCTGATTACAGACT
Organism: Hepsetus odoe; assembly: GCA_017165825.1. Lineage (NCBI taxonomy): Eukaryota > Metazoa > Chordata > Actinopteri > Characiformes > Hepsetidae > Hepsetus > Hepsetus odoe. The sequence continues at coordinate 21,269,662 of CM029379.1, read as the reverse complement.
TTAAATTGTACTGAACGTCACAGAGCTGCGGAAGTATGTTTATTTCTTACCTCCAGCAGCTCGTCTCCCACAACAATGCGTTCGTCCTTTCCAGCAGCACCGCTGGGGTCGATTCCCACCACGAAGACACTCATGCGCGAACGATCCCGATTCCCTGCCAGACTCAGACCCAAACCGCTTTTGCCTTTCTCCAGCTCAATCATATGCAGCACACCCGGCAGACTGCCATAGCGCTGCACTACCTTCTCTACTCACACGAGCACAGATACACACAAGGGAAATCACAGCATCACTGCAGAGCCAGATAACAAACACAAACGGACTGCCTTTAAAAACCTGCTTTTACAAATATAAGATGGAAGGCAGAACAGCTCAGGGATTGTTTTTTTTAACAATAATTTAAATTTCGCCTACAGCACCTTATGAAAATTCAAAACGACGAGCAATGGTATGCTCTCTTTATTTTTTTTCTGCAGAAAAAAAATATCATAGGCTTTTGTTTGTTATTACCAGTTATGGGGACGATTTGATGCTCAAACAAACCTGATTCAGCTAATCTGCTAATTGCCAAGCCCTTCTGGAGCTCAGTCAGGACTGTTAGTTAGAAAACCGCAGCAGCATTGGGTTATCCCTTAATGAGAATCATTGTTTTCTGCAAATAGCTGTTTTCTAACCTTGGCTTTAGAGTGCTGCTGCCCTGCATATTTTGTACTTTCCTTTTCTTACTCACTTCATCTCAGAAAGAGCTTTTTTTAATAGCTGAGGTTTGTTACAACAGGAAAAACACCAAAATGTGGCCTAGTGGGCAGCGGTGGCCTAGTGGTTAGGGCGATATCCGTATGATCGGAGGATCGGGGGTTCGAACCCCTTCCCACTAGGTTGCCCTGAGGTACCCTTGAGCAAGGTGCCGTCCCCGTCACTGCTCCCCGGGTGCTTTCAATAGCTGCCCACTGCTGCATGGTGTTTGAGTGTGCATGGGTTAAATGCAGAGGTCCAATTTCGTTGTGGTTCACTGTCTGCTGTGCTGTGTATTCATGATGACAAGGGTTGTCACTTTTTCTTAAAATAAGAAAGGTGCGGTACAGCCAGGGCTCTTATTTTATGCAGTGGAATAAATCTGCCCTCTAGTGGTGACACAGCTGTTACTGCAGTATTAAGCCCAGGTAGCACTCATCAACTCCCAGAAGTATAGAGGTCACAAGGGGAAGGGTATGGGTCTGGATTTGACCAAAAAGCAGTGTGAACTTCTTAAATATTCTTTATTTTTATATATTCTTTAAGAATAAATAACACTTGGCTGATTAAAGGCATGGTTACCAATGTAAGTAAAGTTTACAAAACTGCTGATGAACACATTAAGATACTCCTGTCATCTCTTGTTGGTAAACTGAAACATAAGGTGCACGCATTACTCACTCCAGGTGTAGCCAAACTCATCCTCCTCTTCCTCTACAGTGTCTTGAGGAAGAGCGATCCGGTCAGGAATCTCAGTCAGAGTGTCCGTATCTGTCTCACCCACATGCGGGACCACCGGCAATGAGAGGAAAGAAGTGGTGGGGGAAATCTTCCCTGCCTCCCGATTCGGCTGTCAACAAGAATGGCAACAAGAGGATACATTTAGAGAGGGAAAATTTAAACTACCCTACAAACACGCAACATACATTGTATTTAATGTCAGACTAATTTAAAATAAAAGTGACAGAGATAAGAGATAAATAATATTCGATAAATGGTATTACTTAGGAATAATCCATTGCAAGTAATGCAAATGTCCATTTTTCAAAAACGCTGACTCAAATATACTTTAATGTCTTATTTACAGCCACAACATTAAAACCATTGAAAAGTAACGTGAAATAAATTGATTATCTTGTTACAATGGCTTCGGATAAAGAATGGGATATATTAGACAGCAAGTAAACAGCTGGTCTTTGTATTTTGTGTGTTGTAAGTGGCTCAAATTGGGATCATGCTCACTGCCAAACTGCGGAAAATGTTCAGGTATGGTTTGAAGAACATGAAAAAGATGCTGACTTTTTCCCAAGATCTCAATTCGATCAAGCAATTGTGGGTTGAGCTGGACAAACTAGTCCAGTCCATAAAAGCCTGACAGGATTTATAGGATCTACTGCTAATGCCTTGATGCCCGAAACCACAGCACACCTTCAGAGGTCTTGTCCATGCCTCGACAGGTCAGAGCTGGTTTGTTGCTATGCAATGTTAGTGGGTGGTTTGTTATTTATTAAGTGACTGGTGCATAGTACAGTATCATTCTCCCTTTTAAGTAAATTTGAAGTTAGTCTGGGTGAAGCCATGGTGTTTTATCAGGTACTCTAGGCTGAGACCGTTTCTATCCATCCACAACATATTATGTGAACCCAAAGGGACACATTCTGTTTACACATTGGGGTATCTTTCAGCACAGTCTTCAGCTAATTGAAAGAAGCGTAAAGGCAGCCGGGTGAAGATCAACTTACCTTTGGCATGAACTATGGATTAAGCAGGTTATGCGGTTTTAAAAATTGAAGCCAGTTTTGCTTCGAAGGCAAAAGCTAGATAGCTTTTTGACATGCCAAGTAAGGGCAATTCCACACACAAATAAAACTCTAGAATGGCATTGTTTCCATTACATAAAATCACCTATATAAACATTTATCATTGCCAGATCATACTCTATCTATTTTTCTTTTATTTATGTGCCATTAGACACTGAAAGTTGGAAACCTTCTCTTTATTTCTTTTTTTGAGAGTTTTGTTCTTACGATGACAGAAATTAATAATCTGTGAAATATGCATTTCATTTTTTCATTAAAAGTAAATTAAACAAACAAACAAAAAAAAAATAGATATAATTTTTTAAACATGTTAAATATTGGAAATATTCATTTCAGATCAGAAAGTGAATTACATAAATAAATAATAGTTTCAGTCTTTCAGTCTTCTATGCAACTGCAATGTTTTTAATAGACAAAAGAAGACAGAGGTTCTCTTACTGACTTTCCTGTGCATCTAAATTTAACAGCTAATTTTAACACCTACTGTGTGCTGCCACAATGTTGTAGATATTTTGGTCTCATGTGTTTTGAGCGAAATCTTTCTCATTAAGCTTTGAACCAGGAAAAATACTGATGGAAGTCACCTTAATGACTATTGATTACTCTCATGTAAACCTTGATTGTTATTGATCAAAGGAATTAAGACATCCCTAATACATACCTTACAGAGTAAAATCCCTCCCTGTTGGCCTGGACCCCATAAAGAATAATTGTTTTTACAGTATTTTAAAGCTTTTATAAATGCCTTTGTGTCCTGAGTTTTTGCTTTAATATGCTGCTTAATTGATCGCAGGTGGCAGCCAATTGTATTCATAAAGAACCACAGCTAATTGCCGCTAATGGTTCTCCTAGCAGCACTGTATTGTGACTGATTAGATCTGAACATGTTTACAAAAAGCCTTATTCATATATATTTTTTAGTTTAGCGGTCTGATGTATTGTCAGAATGCTTTCTAATTCTGTTATCAGTGGACTAATCGTTCATTCAAGTGGTAGAAAATGGTTGCTATGTCGAAATAAACGCTGAACAAGGCTCATTTTTCTTTAATTCCACCTTCTTGTGATGATGGTACAGGTCAAGCTGTGCTAAACAAATATATGCTAAAAATATAGAAACATATTTCTTACATCATGTTAATGTCAGATGTGGGAAGAAATATATTAAAATACATTTTAGCTAATTTCTAGGGATTGTCAGTATTCTGTAGTAAAAAACATAAGAGGGTGAACATTTACATCCCGTCACTGGGTTTAGTACCACTGTTCCTAAACGTGAGATGAGTTCAAATGTCACTCTGTTCAAATGACTGCTCATTCGTATTCTGTCTACATTCTGGGAAGTTTTTCTCACACTTTCTCTCTCTCCGCTTCTCTTTCTTTGCGTTTGTGTGCCAGCTAGACTGAAAGAGAACCAACTCACTTTCCTTCCCAAATGGTCCAAAGTATCCGCTCTTATTTTTGAGTATTTTCTAAGAGTTTTCTGCTGTTGAGAGGGTGCTCTTACTCTTTAGTATGCTCACAATTTGTTGCTACAAAATAACTGCACAGCCTTGAAAAGGAAAACCTATTTCCAAAGAATCTAGAAAGGCTGGAATTGCCCCTAATTTGGCAAATCTGCAAATAGTCTTTTTGCAGTGAACGAGATGCACACAGACAAACAAACACACACACACAGAGGAAAAAGAGGTTGTCGGGTTTACATGTATGCAAAGCCAATATTAAGCACAGTTTTTGTCATATTATTACAGCGCATACATGTTAAAGTGAGTGAGAACACATACACACAAACACACACACATACACACACACACACACACACACACAGGCACAAACCTTAAACGGAGTAGGGGTGAAAGGGTTAGTTGGGGAGAGACGGAGGAAAAGTCTACTGTGAGTCTCAAAATCCTACAGAAAAAAAAGAGAGAGTAACCAGCACCAGTGAAAAGATATAAATATAAAAAAGACAAAAAGAGTGAGAGTAAAAAAGGAAACAAGACAAGGAAGGATAAAAAGACCAAATAAAGAGGGTGTATTGAACACACACACACACACACATCATATACTGATAGCAAATGAATATACCACAATTCACCTTTTTTTGAAAGGGCTCATGTTCTACATCTATTTTCTGCATATAAGTTTCTGTTTTTCCTCAATATCCCCTTTAAACACTCTTGATGTAAATCAAATGGCAAAGTGGCAAATAATTTAGTACAATAAGTAAGAGATATGTTGCTAAGCCTCAATAGAGTGCCATTCAAATGAAAAACATTTGAAAGTACTGACCTTGTCATTGCTGGGCTTTGTTACTGTTGCTGTGCTTTCCTCAATGGAGTCTGTTGTCGATGTCTGTTGATTGAGCATAAGTGAAGAAAAAGGAGATTTGTGCTACACAATGACTTATTACAGGTGCTCGAGGTGGAATGCAACTCCAGACCCAGATCCTTCACTCATAACTGCTGCATTAACAACCTCAGTACAGATCTCTAGCTGTATGCAATATTCCAAATGAGGCCATCCAGAATAATTAAGGTGTCCTTTAATGGCAGACTGTGGGCACTGAGTGGCTCCAGTGGTTTATGCTTCTTATTTAGAGGCGTTCAAATAAAGCGAGCTTTAGTGGCCATCTGCACTCAGACAGCTGCGGGCGCCTTGATGAAGAAAGACTCACCGCCTGCACATCTGGCTTGAGACTTCATAGGCAGCTGATGGCGAGACTTACACTGAGCATTAAACTGCACATCAATATGAATAAAGCTGGGCTACACTGTTATATTGTCCACATACTATGAGTGAGAAGAGTTGAGAAAGAGGTTTATTGTTCACTCTGTTTTAAAAAACAAATAGTTTTCTATCCTAAAATATGACATAATCAGATTCAAAAAAGGGAGACACTTTGTTTAAAACAGTTCCAGAAGGCCTAACTAGCAGAGCTGCATTACTTAGACTCGAGTCAGACTCATGATTTATACATTTGAAAAAAGACTTTGACCTGGACATGTGCATTTTCACCTGAAATAAGCCAAATAAGCAAAGGGGAGGAAATGTGTTTCACCAAACTGGTCAGATTCAACCAGTTTAACTTTGCGTCATTTTGTTGCTAACTATACACTCAGAAAAATGCCTGTAATGACTCGTGATTCGACTTAAAACTGTATTGACTTGGGACTCGACTCAAGTGTTGCCTGTACTGATTCGTGATTTCACTTGAAACTAGCCTAAATGGATTCAGGGCACGCCTTTTAGACTCGCCTATACTGACTCATAACTGTACTTGAGACTAGCTTGTACTGACTCATGACTTCACTTGCCTGTATAGTATCAGAACTAAACTTGAGACTTCTCTGTACGAATTCAGGGTGCACCTTGAAAATCGCCTCTGTTTACTTGTGACGTCACTGCGTTTATTGGTTCTGGATTTAACTTGAGGCTTGCCTTTATTGATTCAGGACTTGAAACCCGTTTGTATAAGCAGTGCATATGATTTCAAGCTTGAGTGTCAGGACTTAAGATTTAGTTCCACTCACTTCTGACTTGTTCCCACCCAATTGGATTTCACAAGGGTGGGTACTGGCCAAAGCGACACTGAATGATTTTAGCACCTGCTGATGGTTACAGAGACTTTTATTCCTGTGTGAGCAGTATTCATAATGCCTCTCGCGACCCTGTTTGTGTAAACTAATCTTATTTAAACTGATCTGAAAAAAGCAACAAAACAGACCAAATGCTCAAATAGAGTGAAATAAACATAATCACCAACAAATCAACATGTGCTGTTCAAACCACATATTATTTCATGCAAGATTAAATGTAAGCATACATTTCCAAATATTAAATATAAATGGAAGAAGTCACACAATAATGCATTCAGTCTGAACAAAAAAGTTTTCACACACTCTCTCTCTCACTCTCTCACACACACACACACACACACACACACACACACACACACACACACACACAGATTGTGCTAACCTGCAGCGGTGTGTGTATAAAGCGGTCTGGTGCGTTAGAGCAGAGCTTGCTGTTGTTTAGCTGCAGAAAGGGAACAGGAGGCTTCTACAAGCACAACACAGAAAGTTAAAGCACTGCTACACACACCTCTCCGACACTAATACACACTTACAGTGTTAACAAATTAAACCATGAGTGCTCGCAACCAAGTCAGAAAAGAGACTGATTTTAAGACTGAATCAAAGAGCTGTGCACTACTTCTGTTTACGAAGCAAAGGCACTTTATTACTTCCATCAATTCTGTGATTTAAACAGTAACCTTGTACTATAACAGAGGATATACTACAAATGCAGTCCTTCAAAAGTGCGGAATCACTGTTTACAATAATGTAATACAAGTTTGTTCACGGACACAGTTTAGAATGATTCCTGTGTGATGACAGTATGTTCAGTGTGAACATGTCCAATAGGACAGGTTAGAATAACGTCCAAAAAAGCGTGTAACTAAAACGCAGTGCTCAAGTATTGGTAAAGAAAGCTTAATAAGTATATAGTAAACATAAATACACTAAACATAAACAGTTACAGTGTCCTATTTATCATGTAGTAACTTTTTTATTGAAAAATATAAATATAAAAATACCTGTTTTATTTGATTACCTGATGTTTGTAATACTGCACTAAACACTGTACCTGTTCTCATTTACGGTGTCATTATATATCTTTGTTAAAATAGCAGTATGACAAGTGACTCGCAACTCTTGAAAGATAGAGGTAAATATCACTTTTAAAAGAAATAGATTAAGATAGCAGATGGGTTGGAAATGAGCTATACTCATCCAAATCCAAGAATTGATTTTTTTTTTTTTGCTTCTCTTTGTGCTGGAGTCACTCGGGAGTAATTTGTTGGCTCATATTTAGAGCACTTTAGTTAAGCGGAGATGAATGAGAGATGCAGATGAACGAGTGGAGAGGTGGAAGGGTCTGCGAGAAGAGATAAGCAGTGAGAGCTGAGAGAGCGGAACTGAAATTACCTGGCACAGGAAGTGCATAAGAGTGGCATCATGTTTCTCTATGCTTGGAGTTGAAGGAGGGCTTTGCACAGAGTGAGGCTGAAAGAAGGTGGGAAAAGAGAGAGAGAGAGAGAGAGAGAGAGGGGCGAGCATGCAGGACATATTATGTGGAAGAGGGAGTAAAGGTGGTGTGAGCGTAAACGAGTGCAGAGCGAAGAGGGTTTATGGCCGAGAGTTGAAATGAAGTTTGACAGCTGAGTGTAGGAAGAGGCATAAAATCATTTTCTTTCCTGATTCCGCATTTCAGGTTCAAGTTCCTTATAAGTTACACCAGCAGGATTCATCTGATAGGCATCACACTCCACATATGAGTGCCTGCTCGGGGCAGCAGAGACTAGTCTAATAATATATACACAGTTTATTACCCATCCTTCCATGATTAGTATTTCTGATTATGATGATGATAATTCTAATGATTATTTTGTGTCTGATTTGAGTACTGGGCACCATGTTACTATATACGTTATTCATGGCCCATTGGTGGTGATTAGGTTTTAAAACTTTCAATTAGTTCAAGTGAATTTGTAAACAAGTATATTATTAACAAATGATCTGTTAAAGAAAAACGATGGCAACGGTAAGCTGTTATATTTGATGAAGATAAATGTGTGATGAAGCTGACAGGTATAACGCAGGACAAAGCACGATCAGTAACCAGCAAGATGAAAGTAGCAAACAACAGATCAAATCTGATTAATCTGTGAAAAGTGCCTATTAATACTTTGCATTTTAGATGTGTTTGACCTTTATACACCGATAATCATTAATAAACAACATTTCAAACACAGTTTTAATGGTGGTGTCTGGTTATGAATATGCGGTGGGAAAAGCAGGATGATGGTAAATGACTACATTTTGGAAATCAACAAGATTTCAATTCATTTTAAGTGAGTAAATGTAAAGTAATATCATTGAGTTTGTGAACGGCCTGTATTTGAGTTCAGGAGCAATCAAACAGGGCTGTGCTGTGCAGATGACAACATAACTAACTTGCTGTATGGAACACTATGTTCAGCCTCAAGACAGAAAGTGTGTATGCTAGTGTTCATGGTCAAAAAAAAAAAAACAAGCATGGATCTTAATTTCTAGAAAAGACTCACAATCTGAATTAGTAAAATTAAGGGGCAGCGGTGGCCTAGTTGTTAGGGACAAGGCTCCAGGCTCGGAAGGGCATGGGTTCGATTCCCGGATAAGTAGGCTGCCCTGAGATACCCCTGAGCAAGGTACCATCCCTTTCACTGCTCCCCAGGCACTTTAAATAGCTGCCCCTTGCTGTATGGGTTAAAGGCAAAGGGTGCATTTTGTTGTGTGCTCAATGTGTGCTGTTCCGTTTCACAATGACAAATCGTCACTTTCGCCTTTTTTATTTCTCTTTAAAATTGTTCAGTCATACTGTAGAGACACTTTGTTATTTCTTAAATGATTAATGCCTACATTTTCTAAAAAGTCTACTAATGAATATAAATTGTTATGTAATCCCTAGAGCCCATCCCTCCTGCATGTAGTCAGGAAAGCATTATATAGCCGTATAACCATGCCGGGCACAAGCTCATCAAGCGGCTGCTGTGTTGGGCTGTGCAGATGTTAGCCAGTTGTTAGAGGTTAGTTAATCATTTGCTTCATTTATTCATTATTATGTTTCCCATTGCCACAGTGCAAATTCATACAAGCTAATGACCAGAGAACCACAAGCTGTTCCACATCATTCTGCCAAGTCATTGGGAGTGCTGTATGAATGTTTCGCTTTTCTTGGCACTTCAAGAAAAATGAATTTCCTAAAAATGATGTTGTCTTTCTAACATATTACTTTACTTCACTCCTTTCATTGGAGCACTCCAATCCACTCCAATTCAGGAGCACTCCAATCCAAAAACATGTCAATTCAAGGGGATTTTGCTTACCCTGTCTTGATAAAAGATTTAAGCTTTATATGCGTGCAAACGTGCATCAGTCTAAAGGTCATTCTTCACCATAAAATTGGAATGGCTAGAATAAACTATAACCATTAACTAATGTTAAATTACAATGTTAAAATGTATTGACAGGCTTTTTAAACATATTGACTGGCTTTTTAAATGTATTGACTGGCTTTTTAATCACACTAAAATAATCACTTTCAGTCACTTGAAATTTTATAAACTGATCTTAGATCAATGTATGCGTATGACAAAGGTATACTAAAAAGTGTTTACTGACCCTGGGTCTGTTGATGATGCTCTGCACTAGAAATATTACAGGGTTCCCAGCTTTACGGATGGCTTCTACTGCTTCCTCATGACTGGCATCCCTTAAATCTACACCGTCCACCTGAAACACACACACACACACACACACACACACACACACACACACATTATAGGTTTGTGAAAGGTGTTCTCTTTTTTGGGGAGGATGGTGTATGTGTATGTATGTGTGTGTGTGTGTGTGTGTGTGTGTGTGTGTGTGTGTGTGTGGGTGTTTACCTGTACAATTCGGTCTCCTGTTTTCAGAGTTCCGTTGCGTCCTGCTGGACTGTCTTCCAGGATGTGTTTGATGAAGATGCCTCGCATCACTTCACCGTTGCTGAGGCGACTGCCCATGCCCCGTCCACCCACAATGCTTATGCCCAAAGATTTTCCTGACTCCCTGTAAAGCTCCACCCTATGCACACAAACACCATACTTCTTAATCAGATTTGCCATATTTAAAAAGAAAGATAAATTGCTTTTTTGCCTGATGAATTACTTGGAAACAGAATCGTCTCTCTGGAACATAACTGAACATTTTCCCTGCTTGCTAGTTATAAACACCTGGAAGCTCCATTTTACTGATGGACAATTACTCTCAGAATGTCCATTCAAGAAACAGCCTTATTGTGTGTGAACTTCTCATCCTTTAATGAATATTCAAAGGTGACCAGAGATAGTGAATGACCCCATTCAGCCATCTAGGCAGAGCTGTTGCTTAGTGCCTTTGATTCCATGGTTACAGTATTAGGGCACATTTATTGCTGCTGTTGTCATTAAGGTTTAAAGTTTCTAATATCAGGGCAGCAACTTGTGGCCAGTAATCAACCAATAACAAAAGAGGCAGAGGAGGGTCTAACTATTGTGCCGTAACAGATGGTCTACAGTCTGTGATTGTACATCTGCAGTAGTTAGTAGATCTATAAGGCAGCTGGTCAGAGAGTGGTAGGAATATTTAATAATGTGCTTGGCAAGCGTGTGTGTATTTGTGTGCTCACTTTCTCGGCTGGTTCCAGTTGCTAAAAGCTGCCGTCTGCAGTACGCTCTCCTCTCCTTCTCCATCTTCCCTCTCAGGAAGCTCTGCTGCACACCTGCCCCAAAAGGAATAACACATATCCACCCATTCTTCTCTTTCATATCAAAATTGTTAGATCTTCACAGAAATACAGCTACTCAAATACATTTCCAATTAAATAATTGATGTTCATCCTTTCCCAGCACTGTGCTCTTGAGCAAAGCTCCAGTGATGTTTCTTTACCTTGGGGTGGTGGATGCATCCATGGCAAAGATATCCTCTTTGGCTTGCTTACTAGCTCTGTATTCCTCTAAATACTCCGCTGGTACATACGTAATACTGTGAAAAATTGATACATACACATGAAAAAATACATCCCTGATGAGCTCTAGATACAGTATTTGACATTTCTTCTACCTATTAGATGTGTCATCATCATCGTCATCATCATCAGCCCAAAAAAAAAAAAAAACTTCCAGAAAGACATTATTTACTTTTATTTCAAAGACATAGCTAATATCTTGCTATAGCATTCCATTAACATCCTCTGACACAGGGTGAATTATAGGAGACAGTGTATCTGAGATGAAATTCTCTGCTCGTAAACTAATTAGCATTCATCAACCTGGTTGTTTTTTCCCGGAGAGCAAGCTTATATTTAATGAGTTCCAATATAATGTTTCTGCCTATCACAGCCCAAGGTGAAACAGCTAATAAAGTCTTGCAATACCTTGCAATACTGCTGCAAAAGTCAGATGTCTTTTTTTCTTTCTTACCAAATGCCTGTTCCAAATAACGAGACATGCTTTTCTGAAGCTAAATTTGATGTCTCGCCAAATTTGAGCAAACATTGCTCAAGTTTTGCCAGTCTAATTGTTGATTTGTTGGTGCGGGGAGAGCCACTTTGGTAAGAGGACTTGGTTCAGGAATCAAATCAAATCAATGCAATCAATTGTTTCAGACACCTTTCGTTGTAAGTGAAGATGACAGATCTAATGGAAGTGAATGAAATCTCATTCGAAACAGTTCAGCATGCAAACACAGCGGACTGAATTAAAATAGAAAAAAGTGAATCAAACAGCATTGATTCAGATTCTAATGATTTGCACTAAGCAGATTCTCAATTCTGAGGATCAGCAGGCATGTTACTGACAGACAAACAGAGTATTAATGCAGTACTGATGGCTGTCAGCACTGCATGTTAGTGATGGATGAAAGTGAAATTCCATTGTACAAGTAGAGGTTTGTTAACATCGAGTGATGGAGAAATTACCCAGATATGAGCTGTTGGAACTGATATTTAAAAGACTAAAGATTATTAGTCCAGAAGAGTGTCTGAGTGCTTCTAGCTCTTCCATCAATAGCTTAACCATGGACTTTTTCTTAATAATAATAATTTATTTTCATTTCATTACATTTGGAAAGTAAACTACACTTTAATGTGCAAACACTTTTCGGTAGCACCTTCATATTCCTGAACAGGGTTAGGGTCGGGGCATTTAAGTGGTGGAAAAGCGTTAGCTATACAGGAGCTTAACAGTGACCACAGTCTGGTGAAAAGTCATTCATGAATAATTCAATTATATTAACTTTTATATTTGCTATAGATGCCAATCTGGATAATTTTTCAAATTAACCAACTTGAGCGGGACGCACAGAAAGCATGAAACATGCACGGCAACCCAAAACACAGATCAAACAAATCAGCACACTGAGTAGGAGTTAGAAATACTCACATATAAAAGGGGCAGAGCTCCTCTTCTGGAGCAACTGAAGATCTAGAAATGTTGAGATTTGTTTATGCGCTGCTACTGATTCAGGCGCTTCAGTTAGCAGCACTCAAGCAACTAAACCCTGTCCCCCTTTTCAACCAATCCTCTCGCAAAGTCACAGAAAGCTTAAAAAGTCAAGGTTGTGTGGGACCTTGTGGTATCACCACTGGGCATGGATAAGCTTGCAGGTTTATTGCAAGAGGCAAATTCTCCGACCGTACAGATGCTGCTGTAAAAAACTGAGGCAGTTGCACTTTCTGATTAGTTAACAAAATTTGTATAAACTGTCTGGAAGTTTGTAGCCACCTGCTGGTGTGTTTCTATTAATTGAACAACATTTTCCACTCTACAGGTGGTTTAATAATGTTGCGAGGATCTGATTGCATTCAGACATTTTAGCATTACTAAGACCAGGCCAGGTATTGATGCTAGATGATGACTTCTGGTTCACACACTCAGTTCCAGCTTTTCACTCCAGAGAACGTAGTTTCACTACACAATATTGGGAGTTTACACCCATATAGACAGAAAGCTACTGGCAGGGTTACCTTACGCCCACGTGTAATTGCTCCAGCATGTCTAATACTTTTTATTCTTGTTGTTGTTTTACTAAATAATCTAAAACTTTTGAAAATGTTATATTTATAATGATATTGTTCCTTTTTGTCCATCATTTCCAAACATCTGTTGCAATTTACAATTACATGAATGTTTTGAGATAAATGGACCTACTTAACATTATCATTTATTCAACTCATGAACGTAATAAATGTCTGTCACCTATAATTTTTGAAGACATATTTTCAAGAAGTTCCATTATTATCCCCTCAAAAAAACTGAAAAAAATATACTGTATATGCGGAAACCGCCCTGAAGTATAAAACAGCAACAGTAGGACCAAATCACCTGCGAAACATATTTATTTAGTTATTTGAACATTTGAATGTTTGTATAGGTATTCAGTTCTCTCTCCTTACCCCATTTCAGGTCCGATAAGCGAGTGTCTGCGTAGCATAGCTCGGGCCTGCGCATTGGTCAGGTTCCCCGCTGGTTCCCCATTGATGGCCAGTATGAGATCTCCAACCCCTAAGCGCCCATCTCTGCTTATTGAACCTCCGTGAATGATACTTCGGATCAGCATACCAACCCCATCCTTCACTGCACTAACAGTCATACCTGTAATGGAGGTAAAAGATATAAAGAAATGATCGGTGTTGGTGTACGGTGATGAACACATAACACAAGTTAAAGAGCCAGCACAGGTAATGTAAATAATAAAATAAAAGCTTCTGTCATGAGTATGGGCTTTAAAATAAGTATCCTCTATCCTTTTGTACAAAAAACAGAAAAATATTTTTCAAAAGTATCTCCTGTTTTCAACAATATATTACAGGCCTAAACATTCCTGTAATATAATCAAGATAGAAACAACCTTAATTGTCATGTCTTGTCTGTAATACACGTTAAGGCTAATGCATGCATGAAACAAACCAGACATTTCATTAACTGGTAATTCAAGTACATATTGCAAAAGTGAAAAGCACTTTTCTATTAAAGAAATATTTTTATCTTTAAGGAAGTATCCTAGTATTTGAAAATTTTCAGTTAAATCACAAACCTAAACTTGAGTTGCCCTTGACAACAGTGATGGTCCTCTCGAAATTGCTCCCTGGAGTCATTTCTGGTTGATCAGGTTCTTCGGCAGTTTTGACCAAAGGGAAATCCTCTTCCTGTTTGAGGACAAACTATTTGGTACAACTTCACAAAATCCCATCACTAAACATAAGCACCACTACTCAAGGCAAGGACACACAGTCTGGAGAGAGGTGAAAACTAACTGCAAGGCTCTGAGTTCTAGCATGTTGTCGCACTTTCTAATGGGATGAGCAGGGATAAGAGAGGAAGGGAGGGTCGAAATAAATCTCAGAAAGTATCTTACATACCCCATCATTTACCAATGGTACTATTATAAGTACCATTATAACTTCTTTATGCATTATTATGGCCATCGGCTATGGCAGCATTATGTGCGGTGTCACAATACATAACTACTTTATACATTATAACTGGTATAATATTTTTTCTAATAATGTAACATTGATAACAATGAATGATTGCTGATAGACACCAATTTGAATCATTTAAAAAAAAATTGAGCTGAATTTTTAATATTTCTATTAGATAAAAAGACGTTTTTAACTTAATTGCAGATTTCCAGAGCCTGAAAATCATTTTGCATCTTAAACAAACAGTAATATATAATAAATAAGGTTATATACTCTAAATATCAAAATACATACATTTATATATATATATATATATNTAAAGCCTCGCTGTCTAATTAGAAGAAACCTTCAACCAAATTGCCTTTGAAACAGTTTGATTCAGACATGACTGGGTGCTTCCTGCCTCAGAATGTTTGTTATGTTAGATGCAGCTAGCACCCCTGTTACACAAATAGCCACTTGTAAGACAAAAGAAACGATGGAGGAGCACTTGTGTTTAGTTCCATAGGGCTGGCTTAGCAATGAACTAAGCAGACTTTGTAATGTAATTTTATTTTTTTTTTCCAAATTTCTTATTAGGTACAGATTCAAAGATTTGGTGATTGGTTTTCTTTATTTTTTGCTTGTTATAAAGCACCTTGCAATATATATATATATATATATATATATATATATATATATATATATATATATATATATATATATATATATATATATATATATATTGCAAGGTGCTTTATAACAAGCAAAAAATAAAGAAAACCAATCACCAAATCTTTGAATCTGTACCTAATAAGAAATTTGGAAAAAAAAAATAAAATTACATTACAAAGTCTGCTTAGTTCATTGCTAAGCCAGCCCTATGGAACTAAACACAAGTGCTCCTCCATCGTTTCTTTTGTCTTACAAGTGGCTATTTGTGTAACAGGGGTGCTAGCTGCATCTAACATAACAAACATTCTGAGGCAGGAAGCACCCAGTCATGTCTGAATCAAACTGTTTCAAAGGCAATTTGGTTGAAGGTTTCTTCTAATTAGACAGCGAGGCTTTATGGCAGCTGCCTTCAGTTTCAGACACAGCTGCTGTGTTCCAAGTTGTGAAGAGCAGTCTGCAAGAACCTGTCAAAAACACTACTGAAGCACAAGGTCAGTGTGCTGTTTCGTCCCTACATCTGGTCGTTTCCACTTGTAAATAAGATGCCTATACTGCGCAGAGAAAATTCCCTGATCTTTATAATTGTTTCCCTCTCTCCTGAATTATGTGATCCTGGATCATATAGAACTCTTTACCTCCTCTTGAGAATCTCCAACATAAATGCTTTTAGGAACTCGAAGCTCAGGCATGACCGAACCCGCTTCCATATAAAATGACTTTATAAGCTTCTTCTCTTTTGCAGCGGAGGTGAGGCTATCTCGGCATATTCCACCTGTGGTCATCATCTCGTCCATTGGTTCCATTTCGTCTAAGCCCAGGTCCATGATCAGATCTGAGTGGGTGGGGCCAGGTCTTAAAGCCCCTCCCTCATGCCTTATCGAGGCTGCCTCCTCCTCTGGAGAAAATGGTTCAGTATCGTCTGCGATCTCGGATGCGGTCATAAAGGGATACTCCATGAATGAATCCAAGCAAGTGTTCCTCTAGGTAAGACAAAATGGCCACATTCGCTTCATATTCAATCATATCAGCTGCGATATATTATCATGATGTATGTATCATGATTGTTTTAAAGAGGATTATGAACAAAATGGATGAGTAAAGCAGTAGAGCCTTTTAAAAGGCCATCAAAACTAGAAGAAGGATTTTTAGTTTATTAGTATGGAGAAAATCGTTTGACCCACACAAACCACATTCAGCTCTTCCAATGTCTTTTGGGGAGTTAACATGATCTTTTCGGATTATGGGCTGTTTTTCACAAACACAGTAAAACAGCTGATCTAGGATCAGTTATCGTGAAAATACAGAAAAATCTGCTCTGAGATCAGGGTTTCCAAGTATCCAGAAGCTAATTTTAGAAACCAAACTTGCCTAGGTTGGTCAATAATGTTTGCCATATATGAGACATGGGTATACATTCGATTTTTTTGCTATTCCTTTAATATTTGCAAACATGCTGTTATGATGTGTTGTTCAGTGTTTTAAACTTATTCAGAAAAGTATACATTTATGTAAATTATTAACAACCACAAATGATAATTTTGCCCACCCTCAACTTTATGCCCACTATTATGACCAGATAATATTTCAATCAGTACCAAAGAAGTGATCTTTATTCACAAAACTAATAGAGTAAAAAGGATTCACATGGTCCAAATATTCTCCAATTTGTGACTGTGGTTGGGCTCCAGGCAACTATAACATGAATATCTATCTATGATTGACTTCAGGGGAGGCTTTGTGTGCCAGCTGCACCTACAAGGGCCAATAAAAACTCAAATAAAACCTGAGCTGATGGGCCTTGCTGCCTCAGAACATGACATGAGAGCCTTTATACAGAAGACGAAACTGAAGATTTTCCTCTGAATGACTGGTGAGAATGGGCTACTTTAGCTAATGATACTCAGTGGGGCATTAAAGATGTTTGGGTTGGGTTGGGGGGGGGGGAGCTAATTTATAGAAGGGGTTGGTTGGGGAGGTTGCTGATATACAGCCTGAACTGCAATAGAGGGGACCAAGAGGTTGGCACAGAAATATTAAGCCATGAGTCTATAGGGAGATATATGGTCTGCTATTTCTATTATATTTTATGCTGTTGATCAGTCAAAATGTTTTCAATCAAAATGTTCCTTGAGTTTTGCACTGAGACTACAACTTGTGCTGTTAAAGTTAACAAATTAATAGCACAGTATTGCATTAAATCATTGATGTCAGTAATTGACATTAGGTAAAGTGCTATTTATCTAACTTTCCCTTCAGATTATCCATAGTTCCACAGAAGAGTGTCAGCCAAATGGCTAGATTTAAACACTAATTTATCACCAAGGTACATTCAACCTTTAAGTACTGTACACAAGAATCCTTGAGCTGTATGGATGAGAGTGAGAGGAAGGTTCACCAAAGTAACCGGAGAGCTGGGATAATGGACTGTATACACTCAGAAAAATTGCTTCATGAATAAAATATGGCAAGCGGTCAAACATAAATAAAATGTGTGAAAATATTGTGTTTTTGCGAGAACTGTTTGGATGTAAAATATTTTATTCATGTGTAACCGCTTGATATTTTAATCATGTCCGTTCAAAGTGGCATTTTTTTTTTCACAATTAGTGGGTAGAACATGCGGACACTGATGCTCTCAGAGTATGTTAGCAATGGAAACCAGAAATTCATGCTCAGGCTGACATGATTCCTGAGAAAGTGAGCTCTTTCATTATTTTAACAACTGAAATTACAACATGTACTGCTTTTTAAATGAAAGAAAAAATGCTTCGGGGAACATTTCAACAATTAAGGCAAAAAAGATGAGCAGTGATTAACTACACAAACAAAAGCGATTAATCAAAATTCATTATCTAATTATCTAGTTAACTAATCTCTTATAAACTTGAGGTCTTTCACACAATTACTATTATCTATTACCATGGACATGCATATGAGCATAATTAAGCTTTAATGTTAGTGCCTCTATTGTTTTTAGCTATTTTATTCAAATTTCTGTTTTTTAAAGAAAGCAGTATGTAATACAATCTCAGACAGTGGTACCTAGTGAAGTAGAAGGTTCCCTTACTTGTTATCCACATTATATCATAGCTCAAGTGCAAAGCAATGCCACCTGACTTATGGATGACATTTGTGGTATAGATAAGTGTGTGTTCACCATTGAGCAAATCATCACTATGCCCTTTTTTGTGTGTTTTAAGTGCTTGTTAATGTCTTCAAGGTGTTTACAACCTAATGAATAATATTTGCTAACTACAAACCATTCATAAAGCTTTTATAAGTGTAGTCTTAATGTGAAGTGGTACCGTTGGTGGGTACAACAGTTACATTAAGTCTAAACAGCTGTAAATACCTGGGGTGTGGAGGCCTGCATTGTCATCTGATAGGTCAGATCAGCACTGCAGGTGCTACCATGGAGAGCAATCATGGATGCCTGAAATGTGTCATCTTGTTCATGGCCGTAGTGACGATCAAATGCTTTCTCATCCGACAAGTCCGCATCACTAGAGTCAATCTGTAATGAGTTAGTTGCATCAGTCAGATCTGACTGCAAGATCGCAAGGTTCAGTTCATACACACTGTTCAAAAGTTGTAGAGGCCACGGTGTTCAAGTTTTTCCAACTTTAAGAAATCATGTGCATTGATGAAATAAGCTGGTTTTTATAGTCATTTTAAACTCTTATTGGTTTAAATTTACATTAAGTGACTGATTCTCCTCAAGAAATTCTGGTTACATTTTTGGAAGCAGTGGTTTCCACAGCTACAGCTTTCTTCTGATGATGGACCCATGATTATTAAATGTAGTCAATGTGAAAAAGCCCATTAGCTTACAAGTGGATTAGCTTAGACTCTGGATTCCTTTTCCCCATCTGATCACATTATATATCAGATAGACTTTTGTTTTCTTATTTTCTTTCATAAAAAGAATATCTGTTTAATTCTCTCAAGAATATTTGTCTACAAATATAAAATGTGATACCATATCTAAAGGATTACTCAAGCATTACCAAACAACAACAAAAACAAAAAAACATAAAAAAATCCAAATCTGTGTTCTCTGTATATCCTTCCCCATGCCTTGCACTAGTAACTTGCCTCAGAGAGTAGAATTCATAAATCAGAAGATTTATTTTCAAAACAAATCTCATTACACACTGACCAGCGCCGGCTCAGCGCGGAACATCCCATCTTCCTCATCCTCATCTCTCTCCTTTTGCACCAAAACTGAGAAGATAGAGGAGGAAGAGGCAGCACCATCCTCAGACTGCAAAGACAGTGTAGTGAGACTGCTATGTACGCTTACAATGACAGTTACAAAATAAGTGACAACTAATTGGTTAGATGGCTTTGGATTGGGTTTCATGTGATTGATTTGATTACTTAAAAAAAGTATTGTGATTGAGCAAGTTAGTAGTGCAAGGTGAGTTACTAGCAGAATGCTTACTCTGTGATTACCGTCAATTAATTCTTTAATTTAAATAGATTTTTTGGGGGTATTCTACATGCAGAGGACTTGCTATAGAAACAAGAAAATGGAATTAAAATACAGGAAATCTTAATACACTGAGATATAATCTGGAATCCCATAAGGAAGGTTAACATGATCCTCAAGGGTTTTCCATTTCATTATAGTTAAAGTGAAAAAAACACCTACATTGTGAAGCCTTTTTGTCAAATTAAGATTAAGCAAAGGGAAAGATTAAGTAAGAGGAACAGGGAAAGGAAAGTGGGAGAGAACGAGATAGAGAGAGAGAGAAAGAGAGAGAGAGAGAGAGAGAGAGCGAGAGAGAGAGAGCAAAACAGAACCAAAACAGAAATAAAGGTAGAAGAAAAGCCAAAATGAAAGAGAAAGACTGACAAAGGGATCAAGATAGAAATGAAAGAGAGAAAATCAGAGGGGCAGGGGGCAGAGAGATAGAGAAAGTGAGAGAATGAGAGAGCTGGAAAAAAGCCAGCACTCCCAACAATGTAAAAAGGATCTGATTCGGCAGCGATACAAGCCTTCGGGAGATGAAAAGTTGCAGATGAACCAGACGGTGTCAACTATGGCAGATTTAAATCTTTGCCAGGAATACACAAAAAACAGATCATAAAACAGAGGTAGAGTCAATTCAAAAGTTTCATTTTTATCAGCTTTGAAAACTTTTTCAAACATAAGCAGGGCTTTGCCTACAGCATGAAATATTTAAAGAACCTGTAGAGGTGTTAGGTTACTGAAGCACAGGCTTCCAAAGGAGCAGACAAAAACATGCAAAAATAGACATTTACACACAGATGTGCACAAACACAGGCTCTTTCACCGTAATAAGCTATAATAAAGTTCAGTTTTCTTACAGGCAGTGGCTTGGCCACCCCGATGCGCACTGTGCCCAAGTTGGCGCCCTTCAGAGCCTGCACAGCCTCCTCTAGACTGGCGCGCTCCAGGTTGGTGTTGTTTACATACATCAGCCGGTCTCCTGGCAACAAACGCCCATCCAGCTCCGCCACACCCTCGGGCACCAATGAACGGATCACAATTACTGTCTTAGCTGGGTCCATAGGGTCCTGCAGACAAACACACACACCATACCTTGTCTCAGTTCGGGTCGAGATCAGTATCTGTTTAGGTAAGATTTATACAGAAGTGCGAATATAGAATATAGAATAAGTAAATACAGACAAATATATGAAGCACAACTGCACGTTCAAGATCCTAAACCATTCTCACACTTTAAGTGAAATATTTTTGATGAGAGTGCATCCAGTTTGCTCCTGTAATCTGCAGTTAAGGCTTCTGATTTTACACCTATAGCATTCTCTTACCTGATAGTCTAAGATACTGAATCCAAGCCCTCGTTCTCCTTTCTCCAGCTCAATGTCCTGAATCTCTGATTCCCACATTGCCAACGGAGCTCCCAACGTCTCCTCCATCACATGCTCTCTCACCCTGTTCTCTGATTTGCCAGGCACAAGAAAGTCCTCAACATCACCTAGGACCTTCACACAAAGACCAAAGACAGAATAGCGAATGTAGCGCCAAAACTTCTTCAAAGTAGGGCATTTAAACCGGTGTCTTAAAGATAAAACTACATTGTATGTCATTTGACTGCAGCTCTCTGCTCGCCTTTGTCGGTCTGAGGGTTGCTAAGGTAGGGTTGGGATTATATCTGTCCACCTGCATAACATAATCTGACATAATCCAGATGAGGGCAAATCTGACAGCTCTTTTACCAAAATACTTTTAGATGTGAGTAAACAAGCAGGAAGAAATACTACATTAAATATATTCATTCATTTAAAATTGGAATTTGCTGCAACATATAGACTGTTGAACAACTCAATCATTAACCTCAAAGTCTACATTTGGTTTTCTTTATTAATCAAGAGCAAGTAATAATAGCCCTTGCCTCTTTTGGATTAATTCATCTCCTGGCAATTTATATGAAAGTGAAAACCCTTGCCATTGCGAGGTCACAGCACAGCACGCAGTGAACCACAATGAAATTGGACCTCTGCATTTAACCCATGCAAACACCGTGCAGCAGTGGGCAGCTATTGAAAGCGCCCAGGGAGCAGTGATGGGGACGGTTCCTTGCTCAAGGGTACCTCAGGGCAACCTTCTGGTGAGGGAATCGAACCCGCAATCTTCCGATGCGGGGGCAACTCCATAACCACTAGGCCAGCGCTGCCCCTAAATGCTGGTATCCAGTGTCTGCAGGTTCTAGATAAGATGAGCTGTGCAGTGTTCCCATACCTTTACATGCATAATGAACTTTTACTCATCTTACCTTTTCTGTAGGCTCTGTAGGCTCACTCAGCCTTGATGGGTCTGTTTGGCTGTCAGTTGAAGGCAAGAGGGCAGGCCTACAGCAGGTCATGTGCACACATATGGGCAACTCCTTCAGAATGCTCACCACCTCCTTGTGGGTCTCACCTCTTAGGGAAATACCATTCACCTAAAAGCATGCACACATGCATGCAGTTGCATGCAAACACATACATACAGTAAAATTGATAACAATTTTTTTTTTTAAATTGTGCAAATGCGATTTATCAGGTGAAGGGAAAACTCCATCAAACCCACTGTTTCATTAAACTTTCCTAAAAGATTTAAATTACAAGAAAACAAGCCCTCTTTAGCATGTGTTCCTGCACTGGCCTGCTTGTTAGATTTAGCATTTGGCTACTTCTACCTTTTCAATATTAAGAGTAAATTAAAACTCTCTATTTTAACACCAAGCAGTCATATTTCTTTGTTGCAAATATGTCTACATTCATATTCTTAACTGATGACTGACCCAAAACCATAAGTTATTAAGGATCAATAAATATTTAATAGAATTTATAGGAATACAAAGTATATGCAGTATTTCAAGTAAGAATTCTTGTATGCACATAATTACATATTAATTTAATACATATTTAGAGAATCGTAATATCATAGTGCCTGAATAAAATCACACGTCATTCATGTATATATGAAATATATATCCATAGCACTGTGCAAAAGTTTTAGGCAGGTGTGAAAAAATGCTGTAAACTAAGAATGCTTTCACAAATGGAAGTGTTAATTATTTATTTTCATCAATCAATAAAATGCAGGGAATGAACAAAAGAGAAATCTTAATCAAATCTATATTTGGTGTGACCACCCTTTGCCTTCAAAACAGCCTCAATTCTTCTAGGTACACTTGCACACAGTTTTTGAAGGAACTCGGCTGGTAGGTTGTTCCAAACATGACTGTGTTTCAACCTCCGTGTGACACTGATGATCATCAGCACCTGTTTGGTAAAACTGGTTGATCAGACACCGACTATAATCCTACAAAATCCCTGACTTTGTGCAAGTGTACCTAGAAGAATTGATGCTGGTTTGAAGGCAAAAGGTAGTAACACCAAATATTGATTTGATTTAGGTTTTTCTTTTGTTTGCTCACTTTGCATTTTGCAAATTGATCAAAATAAACAATCATTATTTATATTTCTGAAAGCATTCTTTGTTTACAGCATTGTTTCACACCTTCCTAAATATTTAGCACAGTACTGCGTATGTATATATATATACATACCTGTGTACCTATGCATATTTTGATATTAAAACAAACGAGTGTCTACGTGTGTGTGTTTGCACCTCCAGTAGTTCATCTCCACTGTAGAGTTTTCCAGAACGTCCAACAGGTCCCTCAGGTAGTACAGAGCGTATGTAGTGGTGACCAGCACTAACTTCCAGGCTGATTCCCAAACCACTACTCTCACTGAATTTCTCTACCTGTATGACCTGAACAAACATAGATACATAATGTGTTACTTATCATTACGAGGACTTCCCTTGACTCATTCATCACTATCACAACTCCATCCATCCATTATCTGAGCTGCTTTCTGCAGCCACGGTTAAAAGGATGCCAGAGCCTACCTTGGTTTACATAGAAAAACAGAGAAACAACTTGAACAGGTAACTCTCACGACTGCAGAACCTAACATTTTAGATTAATACGAAAAGAAAAAAAACGAACTGTATTAACTACACGGTTTATTTATTTGCTATAACTTCTAATACAATTTCAGGCTTTCTGAAGGACAAACGCAGTCACAGGACACAGGAGCATCTGATTACAGGCGATCAGGCCGGTGATTCGTTTACGGGTGATGCTGAATGCTGAGTGGCTGGTACCTCTTTATCTAGGACCTTGTATCTTTAAGCACTTTGCAGGCTGTCACAGTGAAACACTGGTTTGAGTTTCTTTTAACTCGACTCATGTTCAACTCAATATGCCAAAGGCAGTTTTGCAGACATGGAACAGCATTTTTGAACAAATGAGTAAAACATAAAGAAACAAAGGGTGGTTGAGGCATTAGCACAGCAGTGTATTATAATAATAGTTCACCAAATTAATCAAAAGCCCACAGTTAAAGAATTAAGTAAAAGTGCTCTGAACACTAAACAAATCTAAAAATATTGAGATTCATCATATCCCTTCTGCTGCGGTGTAGTCTTTCGCAGCACATCTGCTCTGTCTGGCCCTGTGAGTGCACTGTGTGTAATTACTGAAGAAGATTACTATCTGCACAAGAATATAAATCACAGAGGTTCAGGCTCAAACGCCCACACTGTGCAAATCAACAAATCCATCATTTCATTTAATGAACACGTTTGTGATTCATAAACAAAGCTCAGCATTATCACATGTATTGTTTTATACAGAGCAATGGCACAAGTTTTGAATGAACAAAAGGAAGGTTAAAGTGTTTGGTGTTTGTTGCTTTATTAAATTCGTTTTTCCTGGGCACTTTTCCTATAATATTTCCTATTATCTACACAATTAAATTCTGTTCTATTGCATTAAGACTGTCATTGCTGATCTTATCAAATCAATAGAAATTAAATAATATAGTAATTATTTTGATGCTTTATTGAGGAAGCCTAAATGAATTAGAACAGTAATTTATAACTGTCCTTCAAAAACATGACATTTGAAACAAACATATTTAATCCATTCATTTCTATTTATTTTATTTGATTGTACAGAAGGAGTTACTCACAATCACTTCGTTGCTGGGACCGAGAGCATTCTGCCATTTCTTCAGCAGCTCCTCTTCCTCTTCCGTGCTTAGTTTGATGCCTGCAAGACAGCAATGATACAGTGAAAAATATCACTAAATAACATATCTGTCAGATAAAATCATTTTGGTTTCAGATTCAAGAAAGTACAACGCAATGGACACTTACCACTCTTTCGTTCAGGTGTGAATGGAGGAACAGCAGCAGCGGCATTTCTGGATGTTTCTGACACGTCTGCATGCAACTTTTCTTCTACATGCACATACATGTATACAAACACAAATACATATCAAACAATGACCATCAATACAAATCACACAGCCTTTACCTAGCCTTCTTCTCTCACTCGTTTTCTCATCTTTTTCTCTGTCTGTCCCAGAAGAAAACACCCTATGCTTTGCCTCATCTGAAGTGATTGGGCTGTTTTTTCCTCTCCTCATGTCCCTCAGTAATCACAGGCTGGTTAAAATGATGGGAGAGAGGGAGAGGTGAAGATGAAGGGATGAGTGAATGAGTGCTCTCAGGATTGGGCGGAGAGGTCTGGCTGCGAGTCTAAATCTAGTGTTGTAATTATGGAAGCAGACACAGGCACATGTGAACACCCCCCCCCCCCCCCACACACACACATACAAACTTGTTTTTAGAAATTTTCAATATATCCCATAAATAGCATACTGGAAAAATCTGTATGTCACATATCTCTCTGCCTTCTGTTCAGGACATTTTCACCACTCCCTGCATCTGCAAAGCAACCAGCATTGTGGATGATCCCTCACACCCGTCCCACACTCTCTTCACCCTCCTGCCAGCCGGGAAAAGGTTCTGCAGCATACGGGCCTCCATTTCCAGGATGGGAAACAGTTTCTTTCCCTGGCCATCAGACTTTTGAACTGTTAATCACCTTATCGCTACTATCGCCACCTTATTACTTATTACTTATTATTTCTTTTGCACTCCGCACTTTAACCGCAACATTGCTGCTCTATCACACTGCCAACAACACTGTTCCGTAACACTGTGGCTCTCCATCGGATGAATGTACTGAATGAACTGTCTGTTGTTGTCTGCACTTGTTTGCCTTGTCTTGTGTCTTATGCTGTGTCCTATGTTGTCTTGTGTGTAGTTCCAGGGTCCTGGAGGAACGTTATTTCGTTTCACTATGTACTGTGTATGTGGCTGAAATGACAAAAAAAAACCTACTTTACTTGACTTGAGCTGATGTACTATACTGTATATGTCTTCATGCCCCATATGTATTATACTATATGTCTTTTTGTCCCATATGAACTGTTTTGTCTTTATGGCTCTTATGTTATTATTATACATAATACATTTTTTATACATAATATGTTTTATGTCTATTTTCCCAAATGTATTAATAGTGTATATGTCTGAGTGTCCTGTATGTATTATATTGTTACTGTTTTTATGTCCATTATTATACTGTATATGCTCAAATGTCCCATTTGAATTATTACTATTATTATTATATGCAATAATAACTCTCTATATCTCATCATTAACCTCAATAACCAAAGTCTTTTTTTCTCTTTTTAAAAAAACACACATACAGAGAAACAAACCTCCCACAATAAGGTGTGCTCTGTACAATGACTCTTCGTGACCTCTCAACACGTCTCAGTAACGAGGCATTATTACTAGTTGATCTTTGGCAGTAGCTGATTTCTTCCAGCAGCTCTAGTAGCAGATCAAAAACCAGATCTAGTGAGTGCTACAGAAACGGGCCTTCACTGGCCAGTTATAAGTACATTGATTACCATGAGAGGTGTCGACGGCAAGGCTTTCTGATCTTGAGTCTTGAGACTGGCGGGGGGAGGAAGCAGCTTCCGTGGTGACAGGAGTGATTTGCAGGGGTGTGTCTTCTGGCTTGAAGCCACGGCGGACAAGTTTGAGGTGGACAGTTTGGCCAGTGTGACGTAGTACCTCTACTGCCTGCTGATTTGTGAAACCTTGTATGTCCATACCATCCACCTGCAGGGGGCAAACATGTGCAATACATATAAACACTAAGTATTTTGGGCTACAACTATTGTTCTAATGTATTAGTAATTGAGCAATCTAGTCATAATTTTCATGATTAAATATAAAATTTTACATCTATTTGAGCCAAAACATTACACTATGAGACAAATGCATACGTGGTGCCTTATATGTTTTTTAGCAAGAATAGACCGTTTGATTTTGACAGTACAGTAAACATCTCTTACTTAACATTTTGCTTAAATCTGATGTATTAGCTTAAGTACACTTTTCTCAAGAATAATTCAGTGATGCACTTACAGCTGTGATCTGATCTCCCACATGAACGCGACCATCTTGCTCCACGGCACTTCCTGTAGTTATGCTCTTCACGAATATCCCAGAAGGCTCTGTAACATTAAATGAGACACAGGACAGTTTAAAGAAAAAGAATCTTGAGGGGAAACTCAAATGAAATACTAAATATATCAGAGAATCATGAGAGACAAATAAATCACATCCGATGAGTGCTGAATGACCCAGGTTAACTGCTTAGCACAAGGGTATATTTAAGAATATTATCACTAATTAAATGTAATTTTTTACACTATCATAAAAATTCCAGCTGCCCTTCACATTACATGAATATGTGGTGATGAATGGACCAGTAAAAAAGACTATTTTTTTTTAATAAGCACTTAAAATCCTCACTCTCTAAACTATAGAACTTCCTTATTAGTTCCATAGCATTTACTAAACATTATTTAATGCAGACTGAATAATAAGCCTTAAAGGGCCCTTATCATGGAAAATAATATTTCTAATACTTTTTTGAGGTTCATAAGGTCCATATTAATCGATTAAACTGCAGGAATAACTTGCTCTGGCTTTACAAACAACATGCCATTTACATAAAGTGCTGAGCTGCATTGATGACTTTCATTTAAACCTGAAAATAAACTACAGAAAGAAAGGCTTAAAGTAAAATGAAGAATAATTATTCGAAACTCAGAACTATTTCTAGGTCATTTGTGAAAATGTTGATACCATGTTATAAAGCGTTTGAATGAAATTTCAGTATTTTGTCTTTTTATCTCTATTTTCAAGTATGTACTCAAGCAATTCCTAGGTGAATCAGATCTGCTCATCAAAGATTTCTGAACAAAATTCTAAAATTTTAGAGTGTAAAATTTCCATTAAAATGAATTACTCATCTCACTCTCACTCTCACAATGTCATTGCCACTTGTCCTAATTATGGTCGTGAGGGGGTTGCTGCAGCCTATCATAGTCAAATTATTTAATTGGAAAAAAATATCTTTCAAAATTAAAGTATTTTAAATAGTGCTCTCAGAGAAACATTCAGGCTATAGTGGTTTAGCCACCAATCCAAATAAAGTGTTTCAGTTTGTAGTGCCTTTTTAACCAGTAACTTGGCACAAAACTAACTTACATTACCGATACACAAAACTGAACATCATTAGCGAAACAAAAGGAAAACATAAAGCATAAGCACACATTTGGATGAACATTAATAATAGAATAATAAGCCTTTAGTCTCAATGATGTGGAATTCTTTCCTTTCATTGGATATTGCCATGTTGGAGATGAAAAGTGTTCCTTTAAGTTATTGTCTTCTTCTTCTTCTTCTTCTTCTTCTTCTTCTTCTTCTTCTTCTTCTTCTTCTTCTTCTTCTTCTTCTTTTTTCGGCTGCTCCCGTTTAGGGGTCGCCACAGCAGATAATCCATTTCCATTTCTTCCTTTAAGTTATTGTAGTACCACTAAAATTGAAACGCATCTCACCAGAATTTTTGTCTCCAATGTATCCTGCAATGGTAATGCCAAGGCCCTGAGCATTTTTCGTCAAACTCACATCAAATTCCCCAGGTTCTACTTCTTCATGTCCCTGTAAGTGATAGACAACAGAGAATGTAGAAAAAAAAGGCAGAAGGCAGAAGGGGCAGAAGAAGGCAAAAGTCTCAGGAAAGAGACAAGTTATAAAACTGGTTATTAAAAGTCAGACAGATAGAGGTTAATAGTTATAAATATACAATCCGTACTGATATCCTTAGTGATTCAAACACATATATAGAGTGTAACGTTCTGTTATTTAGCACTTCACCTGTTGCTCGGTAACAGTTGGTGGGGCTACGGGTAGAGTGGCAGCATCATCCACTGTTGCTCTACTAATGACAAGCTTTACTCTGTTACCACATTGCCGGAGCACCTGGGCAACCTGCTCACTGCCCAAACCGTGCAGATCAGTTTCCCCGATACGCAAGATGTGATCACCACTCCTCAAGTGACCATCCTGCAAGACAGAGAGAGAAGGAGGTGTCAAAGGAATAACAGCTAATGTAAAAAAATCTAATGCACAGAGGTGCATTAACAAAAAATGTTTCCATTCTACCTATCAAAACCTTTGAACAACACTTGTTCTGTATATCTAACTTGTTCTATATACCTAGCGTAGACCTGTTAGCCTCAGTCACACAGACTGTCACCTGTCACTCTTCACAAGGGTGGAGCAGAAATCAGCTGAGCGTGGGCAGCCTGGAGTAATATGCATTGGGACAGAATATATAACTGGCTAGTTATGTAGTCTGTATCTTTGGCAACTGTGCGTGTTGTTGACTGAGAGGGAATTTATCCATTTAGTTGCTTTCATCCAAAAGAGAACACAGCTTATCCTGAGCAGGGTCATGGATGGTGCTTGAGTCCATCCAAGTGCGCACGGACGGAAGGCAAAAAAACACACTGGATAGATAGTGATCATCTATCCACTGCCGCCACCCTACCATCCATTACATCAAACTCTATTTCAAAAATGGTAGAAAAATTTGGTGTTATATGACAAGAAATAATGCAGATTCTACTCCTCAAATCTATATCAAATTTGTGTTTTTCAAATATAAGACATTTTATGAGTATTTTGCATTTTATAAATATGGGACTATATATATGTTATGCTTGAAAAGCTAATGGTAAAGTTAATAAACAGTGCAATTAGAATCTGACTCAAAGAGGGCTTAGGTGGAAGAATGTATGTGTAGGTGAATGGTGTGAGTAGGTCAGGCTTTATGTCTTTATTAAAGTTTTATCCTGCATGGCTCAGTAAGCTAAAGGATTATCTCCCACATCCTCTCTAAAACCACAATCACACACAGACCCTCTCTAGGATGCAGGTGCACACCAGCAGCTGGGGGCTGAAACTCTACAAGCTAATCTACTCAACAGACCAATATCAGAGGCCGACAGCAGACACACAGACGGGCTAATGCTTATACCAGAGTCCCAGTGATAACGATTTCCCCCTTCCTTCAAATGTAGCTGATTTGTCAAAGAGTTGTGAAAGTGGCTACATGTAAATGAGCTTTGTCACTCCAAAACTACAGAAGCAAACTTCACACCCCCAAAAAATATGTGGCTTATCGATTACATTTTGGGGTAAGAGGGAAATCATTCTCCAAAGACTCCACTTTAAAACTATATTAAATAACTCCCATTATCTTACCTGGTCTGCGATTCCACCAGGCAAGATGGTTTTGACAATTACTCCAGTGGTCTTTCCTCCGACAATACCAAAACCCAGACCAGTGCCATCGTTCACAAGCTCTATGGTCTCCACCTGAGTCCAGTGTGTCTGTGTGAGATACAGGACAAACAAAGAAGAACTGAATAGACTGAGAGGTGAACAAATGAGAGTATTAATCGTGATTTACAAACAAAAACAATCAATCAAATGCCTGAAAGTGAATGCATGGTGTAAACACATAAAAAAATGAAAAAAAGCAATGCAGATGTGGATGAATGGACAGAAAGAGGATGGGTAAATCAATAAAAGTATCTGGATCGATAGATAGATGGCTGTTTGATTCAGTACATACACAAATTAATCATTGCATTTCTGGTCCCTGTATTTCATCTGAGCATGTGTCTAGGTATGAAATCTATTAACTCATTCAACACAATTACTAACATAGAGGATAAGATTAAATGTGTGCCGCAAAATAGTTGACTGTAAGTGAAAGTGAAAGTGACCATTCTTCTCATTGTGAAACACGGCACAGCAAACAGTGAAGCACAACAAAATGACACCTCTTCATTTAACCCAAACACTCACACACATGCAGCAGGGGGCAGCTATTGAAAAAGCCCGGAGAGCATTTTTTTTTTTTTTCCCTTCTCAATCATGTGCTTTTGCCCAGGAATGCAACCATGATTAAACGGCTACTCGTGGATTCTCATAAGGAACATGGTATTTTTGTATTTGCAAAGCCTAGTGAATTGTTTGTGAATTGTTTGTGAATTGGATTTTTGGTCGAAATAAGGTCATGTATTAATAAAACTAGAATGTATTAATTAGAAAATATAAAAATGAATTAAAGATATTAATAATATTTGATATACTGCATCAAATTTACACAAGAGACAAAGAACACGCAGCATTCTTTTCGCGCGTCACTGTCCCATTGTATCATTTGTGCTGTGTACATTGTGTTCTTTTATGGATTTTTCTCTAAACCCTATATGCTGTAACATGGTTCCTTGATTTTTTAATGTCTAGAATGTGTTTAAAAAGTGTAAAGGATAATTTAGGGCTCAAACAAAAACCCTTTAACAAAAAACATTTCTTGCTGTGGCATCCATGTATCGTGGATTTTCATCTTTTGCGGGAGGTTTTGGAACGTAACCCCTGTGAAAAATGAGGGACCAGTATATTTACGTGCATGAGGACTAGAGCAGAACAATAACAATTGACAGGAAGGGTAATTTCCTACACAAACAACAGCTGATGTTTTTCATGTTTGGCATATGTAGCATGACGCAACATGGCCAGCGAAACCATTTTTATGACATGTTTGTTGTTTCATGTTTGTTCTGTTTCTCTGAGAGAAATACAATTTAAGAGTTGCATGTGATTGATGCAATGCCCAGACATTTCAAATAAAACTATCATAGTATTGTTTTGTGAATGAAAAGGTTTTAAAAAAGTAAAACATTTTCTTTCTCATATAACATACAAGAGTCAAAGAATATAAGTGTGTGTACTACAAATGCTTTCTCACCGCACTAGAATGGGCAGACAGTGTGCTGGCTGCACTGGGCGTTCTGGACACTACAGGGCTGGACAGCTGAGGTACTGGTCCTCTGGCCACCGTGATCTGCACACGCTCGGATGCCCTCTGAAGCAGAGTGACTGCCTGCTGATGGGTCACATTCTGGTCCAGCGGCTGTCCGTTTATTGCGAGAATCTGATCTCCTTCCCTCAGCTTACCATCACTGATAACAAGACAGGCAAATTAATAACATTCAACCCAGGAAGCTAAGAGTTTTATCCATTTGTAAACTCACTGACCCCATTTATTGCCCAGATGTAATCTTTTAATTCAATATCACTTTCATACAACGATGGCACCAATCCAAAGCTGGTACTTGTACATGGCTAATACCAGCAGAAATTGCTGCGTCAGGCATCAGGGGAAAAATAATGGCTCACTGTTTATTTTGATAGTCCCCTAAAGATGATCTGCAGGTATTATTATACTTTAATTGCTAATAAACATTTTGGTGTAAGTGAATCGCCAACAACATTAGGGTTAGGTTTAGGATTACATTTTAGGGTTACAAGGTTACATGATTAAGGTTGAGGCAGGGGTTAGACTTAAAGGTAACTTTTATATTCAGTTCAGTTGTGTTTAACATATGGGGTACAAAAGAATGAATATGGGCAGATTCTGTAGAATAAAACATTACTGAGTCATTTGTATTGCTACAAAATGTAAAGCGGGTAACATCAACAACAGTATCCACCTCACTAACATGAGAACAATAGTTATCTATTTTAGAGTTCCACTAGAATAACAATAATTTAATTTAAATAAGGGGTTGTTCTCCACCTCAACAGCAGTCTGCTCATATTTCAAAAGCACAACGATCCACAGGAAACCAAGCTCCATTTTTTGTCTAACACAGAAAAAAATCCTGAACAAAGGCTAAAGAAATCAGATCAATCATACGCAGTGGAAAACCAAAGCTCATTAAGCTTTTGTGGTAATTTTGGGGATAAACTCAAAATTTTCTAATGAGCTCATTTTAATAAAAAGCAGCCTTGGGCCTGTTCATCTTGCAGCTCCTCTTACATCTTCTTGAATAATGGATGGATGCGTGAATCTTGGAAAGGGGCTGATGGCACAACTGGCACTGGCCACTAGTCCTGTGTGTTTTTGTGTTTGTGTGTAACTCCATTACCAGTGTGCAACACTTCCAGTCTGTATCTCTTGCACAAAAATGCCCAGTTCTCCTTGGTCATCGTTCCGCAGCCCTACCACGCTGAAACCCAAACCTCCTGATGCCGGCTTTGCCAACTCAACGTGAGTAACATACCGTCCCTGTGTAAAAGAAGGCACAGAGATACACAGAAAATAATACACATGAAAAAAAACACAGTAATGATAAAAAAAAGTTTGTAAACTAATTTTATCACATCATCACTTTTTAACAAGGAAAGATCGCAGTGGAGTTTCTGACCAGATTGTTTAACAGAATCTTGGAAAGCGAGAGGATGCTTGAGGAGTGGAGACGAAGTGTACTGGTACCGATTTTCAAGAATAAGGGTGATGCACAGAGCTGTAGTAACTATAGAGGGATAACGTTGATCAGCAACACCATAAAGTTATGGGAAAGTGTAGCGAGGTTAAGAAAAGAGGTGAGGATTAGTGAACAGCAGCACTATTTCATGCCGAGAAAGAGAACTACAGATGCAATGTTTGCTCTGAGGGTTTTGATAGAGACTTACAGAGAAGGTCAGAAGGAGTTGCATTGTGCCTTTGTGGACTGGGTGCATATGACAAGGTGTCTAGAGAGGAGTTGTGGTTTTGCATGAGGAAGTCAGGTGTTGCAGAGAAGTATGTCAGAGTAGTTCAGGATATGTATGAGGGCAGTGTGAAAGTGGTAAGAGCTGCAGCAGGAGTAACGGATGTTTTTAAGGTAGAGGTTGGATTACATCAAGGATCGGCACTAAGCACATTTTGTAGGGAGCAGCTAGAGGAGAACCTTGAGAGGTGGAGATATGCTCTAGAGAGGAGAGGAACGAAAGTGAGTAGGATAAAGCAGGCAGGTTAGAATGGGTGGAGAGGCCAGAGTGATTTGTGACAGATGGGTACCAGCAAGAGTAAAAGGGAAGATTTACAGGACAGTAATGAGACCAGCTATGTTGTATGGGTTGGAGATGGTGGCCCTGACAAAAAGACAGGAGGTCGACAGGAGGCAGAGCTGGAGGTGTCAGAGTTAAAGATGCTGAGATTTTCGTTGGGTGTGAGGATGGACAGGATTAGAAACGAGTGTATTAGAGGGACAGCTCAGGTTAGACGTTTGGGAGGCAAAGTTAGAGAGGCAAGGTTGTGTTGGTTTGGACATGTCCAGAGGAGAGACGAGGATTATATTGAAAGGAGGATGTTGAAGATGGAGCTGCCAGGAAAGAGGAAAAGAAGAAGACCAAAGAGGAGATTTATGGACGTGGTGAGAGAGGACATGCAGGTGGTTGGTTTGAAGGAGGAGGATGCAGAGGACAGGAAGAAATGGAAACAGATGATCTGCTGTGGTGACCCCTAAAAGGGAACAGCCGAAAGAAAAAGAAAAAGAAGATCACTTTTTAACATGCTGCAGCTAAATCACTGCAAAAAACACCTAATGTGATTACCTTCATTAAGTTAAGTTAAAAATGACAGATATGATAAAAGGAAAGAAATAAAATTTTTATAGTGCATATAAATTTTCCTTTATTCAGACTGTGTGTTTGTGAGTGTGTGTGTGTGTGTGTGTGTGTTGTTTTGCGCATATTATCAGGATAAAAGTATTCTCACTGTAGAGCAAAAACAGAGAGAAATAAGCTTTATCTGCAGCACCAATTAAAAGCTTGCAACCTTCTAAAGTTTCATCTTTACGCCCACTTAAAACACCTTTCATTTAAACAGATTAATTAGTTCTTTGATAAGCCCCTTTATTAGGTAAGGTTAATCTACCCTGTATGTAGATTTAATGTACATTTTAGCTGCTGCACTGGACGTGCAGTTTCACTTTGTTGTTAAAAATAACAGACTGTAGTTTGTCTATTTCTCAGCATCGTTTATTTGCCCCATTTTTTCCTGTTCATTAGTGATAAGGAACCTCACAGGACCATAAGTGAAGCCATTTGGGAGGTCAATAATTCTCAGCAGTGTGTGTACTGCTGAGAATTATTGATTATTATATAATTATTAGTGCACTGACCAAAAATATCGGACACACACACACAAACTTGCTGTGCTGAGAATGACCCTGCACCCCCCCCAACCAAAAAAAAAACTGCTCACTTTTGGTCCTGTCCATCCTGTCCATTATAACACTGATCTTATAATTTAATGTTTTATACACAAAGTCCACCTGTTTGGTCAGTGGAACAGAAAAAACAGAACCTCATATCTCATATCTGCAGATCAAGTCACATCAAAAAAAAAAAAAACCCTTATTAATGTAAAATGGAACCTGGAAGATTTACTTCTAATTACTTTCAGCTATTTTTATTAAACCAATCACCATGACATTTTTATTTAAGATAAAAGTCTGAATACAAGTTTTTTGTTCCAAAAGAAATGACAAATACACATGTGTGTGAGTCCGTGTGTGTGTGTGTATGTGTGTGTGTGTGTGTTTGTGTGTGTGTGTGTGTGTGTGTGTGTGTGTGTGCGGGTATGTGTCACCTGAGCCATGGCACGAATGATGTACTCATTCTCCTCTGGTGAGGGCTGTCCATTGATCTGAGACAAGTCAACATAGCCTCCATTATAATCTGCGTTTACACACGGAGCCTGAGAGAGAGAAAGAGCGAGAAAGAGAGAGAGAGAGAGAGAGAGAGAGAGAGAGAGAGAGACAGAGACAGAGAGAGAGAGAAAGAGAGAGAAAGAGAGAGAGAGAGAGAGAGAGACAGAGACAGAAAGAGTGACAGAGAGAGAGAGACAAAGAAGGAACCAGAGACAGTTTGAGCAAGTCAGAAGCAGGAAGTAACAGAGAGAAACAGAGAGAATAGAAGGTGTTTACATGAAATAGAATACTCCTCTGATGCATGGGTGCTTTTATTCGCCTTTTTATTTATTCATCAGGGGAGAATATAAATAGTCAGCCCGAAGCGGAGAAAAACACATTCGTTTAGATAATTGCAGGATCATTTCTCCTCTCAGGCCATATGGCCACACGTGTTCTTCATTAAACTTCACAACTGCCTAATTAACTCCCATATTTACCCGCCTGCCCTGATCTTGATACAGTACAGAATGTTTTGCATCAATTATCATGACAGAATGTGCCTCGGAAAACATCTGTGCACAACTTTATGGTGCCTTTGGCAATGTGTACAACCTCATTTATCAGTTGCCTCTTCAAGATGATCTAAAGATTTGTTTTAATGGATGGTC
The DNA here is from genome assembly GCA_017165825.1 of Hepsetus odoe. Taxonomy (NCBI): domain Eukaryota; kingdom Metazoa; phylum Chordata; class Actinopteri; order Characiformes; family Hepsetidae; genus Hepsetus; species Hepsetus odoe. Next base: position 21,233,436 of record CM029379.1, on the reverse strand, counting down.
TTTGTCCATGACGTACTTTCTCTCTTCATAAAGGTGGTGCAAGCTTGATAGTAACCAGAGTGCCTCCAATCATTTAAGTTCATTTTGCTGCTAACTACTAGCGGTTATGTTGGAAAATCTGTAATATCCACTCTCAAGCCCAGTGCAAGGTTTCTAACGCTAGGATTTCAGCAGATTAATCATGTCATTTCATTTCAAAACACAGTTATATACTAAGTGTAATTTAATGAACATGAATGCTTAAGTATGAGCTTCATCATAATAACCACGCCTTGCCTTTTGGTATCAACATTTCAACCAATTTTAGAGGTAACTTGTGTCCAAACCCCCCACCATCATTTAACACTGTGCAAATTGTTCTGGCTCACTTGCTGGACATTCATTACAAGCTTGTTAGTCATGTTCATTCCTTGCCAGCTCAGAGACAAAAATCTTGGGTCTGAGGAGGCCAAAACATAGTTCCCCAAACTGTTTCATTTTTTGGACTGGATATAGTCATTTTGAATAATCCCTGCAATCATTATCCTGTTGAAGAATTAAGAAGTTAGAAGGAATTGTGTTAAATAACTGAATGATCATTTTCTTTATCATGATCCATTTCATTTGGACTAAATGTCCAGATCTTCATATGAGTCCCACAGCATTAAAAAATCATTAAAATACAGAATGACATTCTTTAAGTGTTGAACCTAAAGAGTAAATTTATAGTTTCTTAGTTAAATGTTAGGGTGCTCCAGTGTCACTTGTTTGGTTTAGTACACTGTAAATCCCTCTGAAGTGCTCTCTGCTGTAAACGTAGCTTAACCAAAGCTTATCCCATTCAGAAGAAGAGCAGCGGTGTGTGTGTGAGCAGCTTTCTGAATGCACTAAGCTACGTTAGCACCAAGTGTGCGTGTTGTTCATTAGCCTGCGTTGCTAAGAGGATTAGTGCTCCAGTTTGGTTCTTGCACATTTAAGAAATTGCTTCTGCCCCAATTCAGCTCCCCTCTTGATCCCCCCTACCTACCCCACCCCGTGCAGTCTGGTTGCCATGGGGACAAAGGCAAACAAAGCTAGGCCCATCGGTTGCTGTAAACAGCCGGGGTCCAGCAGATGCTCTGAGACAAACAAACAAAGGGCCTGATGAGGTTTTTGTTCAGGTACAATGTAAGGGCCAAACACTGCAGTACAAAACTACCTCCTCACTGTACTTTCACTTCACTTTCTGTTCTGAGGATGATGCCCTCAGGGGTTCAGATGCTTGCTGTCTCTTCCGTGTGCTGGAACTGTATCTTTCATAATTACAAGTTGGCAAAGGCTCTTTTTCAACATGTATTACTGGGACTGATTGGCAAATTGCGGCTGAATAAAGAGGCCTTTATGTTTCCTTATGGGTCCATCCATCCATCCATTTTCTGCTGCTTGTCCCAAACGGGGTCACGGGGGAGGGCTGGTGTCCAACCCAGCGCACACAGGGCGAGGACGGGGGACGCACCCTGGACAGGTCGCCAGCCCATCGCAAGGAGGAGCGAGACGGGGACGGCACCTTGCTCAAGGGTACCTCAGGGCAACCCACTGGGAAAGGGTTCGAACCCTCGATCCTCCGACTGACACCCTAACCACTAGGTCACCACTGCCCCTCCTTATGGGTCATTAGTAACATTACAAGAGCAGAACTGGGCAGGAGGGACATTAGAAATAAACTGGAGAAAGAGAAGATAAAAAAATACAAGAGAAAGATGAATGCAAATTAAAGAAAAAGAGAGACAGTGAGAGAGAGACAGTGAGAGAGAGAGAGAGAGAGAGAGAGAGAGAGAGAGAGAGAAGAAGAAGAAGAAGAAGAAGAAGAAGAAGAAGAAGACAAAAACCATCAAGGTAGAGACTAAGAGAAAGCTGAACAAACTTGAGGGAGAGACAAATAAAAATAAAGAAGAAGAAAGAAGAGAAAATGAGGATAAGAATCCAAGTGACACACAACTAGAGAGAGGGGTACAAGAAAATTTGATGGAGAGAAATAGAAAGAGTGAAAGAAGGAAAAACTAAGCTACAACTAATACAGAAAGAGAGGAAAAAATAAGAAGAGGAAAACCTGAGATAGCAAAACAAAGACGGAGAGAGAAAGGAGGGAGAGCAAGAGGCAGAGAATGCAGGCATTTGATAATCTTCATTCCTGTAGTAACCCAGCCTCCCCCGGCATAGCTCACATAGTTTCGCCACAGACTCTCGCCTAGGTTGAACCTTTGGTGCAATGCATGACTTTTGAAGTGCCAACAGACTGAAAAGACGGGCTGCTTTATAGATTTCCTCCTCACAGTGTTTAAAGTCTGGTCATCGTCCAGTACACAAGAAAAATCTAGCACGCTTGATGAACTGGCTTCCTGAGAAACAAAACTGAGACTGTGTTCCTCACACATGGATAAGAATTTCTCTCCCAGCCCACTCCCCAAATATCTGCAGAACTAGCACAGACTCAGCAACTGAGGCTTAAATCATGTAGTGTAACTTTGGCTTTAGCCATCATTAGATCATCCATAAGCAATCTGGCTAAAGGCCTGCAGCTGAATCTAGATTGCTTTTTCTAATTATGAGTTTGTCCTAATTAGACTAATGGTTCTTTGTTAAAGCACAAAAACTGACTGATGAGCTTAGCAGCAGCAAACAGACAATGAAAGACCACATTAGCGAATGTCCATCACCATAAACTCAACCCCTTTTCTACAGCACTTAGATACATAGGCATCAAGAGCTTCTATAAAAAGACAAAAGCAGCATGTTTTACCCTTGGATGCAAAGGTCAGATTGGAAAAAAAGCAGGAAAAACATAAAAAAAAACTCTTTCCAGTTGGAATTCAACTAAAACTCACTAACTGCCACTTCACCTAGCAACATGACACAGCCTTAAATCAGGGCCAAAAAGTGGAACGTTCTTGACAGAGCAAGTAACCCCAGGCTGTGCAACATTTCCCTTTACTGAAGGCAAAGAGCCAGAAATTAAATAAAAAATTATTTGGAGAGGCTGAGATTTGCGGGCAGCGGATATCAAGCTTTGGCAAAAAATGACACCATGCTCACGTTTCTACAGTTCTGCCCTACTGAGGTGGCTGTTAACCTCAGAGAGATGACTGGTATCCACATAATATTCATTTATCTCTTTTTCCTTATTTCAATGATCCCTGCTTAGCTATTATTACTGTTTAGCTCTAAACATGATTAATTTGCAGGATCCTTAGCTCATATACTTGAAATCCCAAAGAGGATGGGCCACCTCTGGCTTACACAGCTGGAGCTTGGACTTTAAAGCTGCTTTGTGGCCATATCTGTTGTGAAAAGCACTATGTGAACATTTGACTTTGCTTGACTTCATACATTAGGCATTAAATGCCATTTGAGCTAGTTTCTGAGATATTTCACTTTAGTCCTAAATGTTTGATTATGTTTTAAATATTTAATTTTCTTAATTAAAATATTTAATCACCCTGCGATGGGCTGGCGACCTGTCCAGGGGTGTGTGCCCCCCCCATCCTTTACCCTCTGTGCGCTGGGTTGGACTCCAGCACTCCCCCGCGACCCCGTTTGGGACAAGCGGCAGACAATGACTTACTGACTGACTAAAATATTTTATTTTATAGAATTAATAAAAAAAAAATAATAAGTGTACCCTGCAATTCTGCCCCTAGGAAACTTGCTAAACATGACCGTTTTGAGAAAGCAATGAGTATTTTATTCAGAGTTTTTGTTTTTTTCAACCCTTGGTTTAGTGAAACAAGCAGTAAAAATGTAATCTCTGACTGCTGTGGTTTTTGCGGAAGAATGAGCAGCTGACGTTTTTAAAGATGATTAAAGTTTTACAAAGTCAGAACAGTGAGTCATAACCCAGTTCTCCAAGCACACTGAGACGAAAACACTTCTGTGGCTGTAGCTCAAGGCCATATATTGAGCAAATGAATGACTCCACATGCCTCTCCAGTCAAATGCTCAAGATCACAAGTAAAAAAAAAAAAAACTGTGAGACATGTAATTGCACGGCAGTGTTGGAAATGGATACACGGTCTCTAACAGAGTGAAATTGTAATGTAATGTTTAGCACAGCTTTCTATACAGGCAAACCTTCAAAAGTTATCTTCATTTTTTTAAATACCTTTATAAGACCTTAATGAATGCAAAACCTATTTCAGGTCCATAATGGCAAAGGCATTTAGTACATGCATATGGAGGAAATGTAAAATAATGTCTGCATTTATTGAGGGGCAGGAGTTATCGCTGCTAGTGCATGCTAATGCATGCTGGGGCTGGACTTTGGTTATGCTCCCAATGTGAATGCATAACAATATAAAGTGATGGCAGGTATTTGCTAATGACTTTTTGGTGAGTTTAAGTTTTTTTGTTTTATTCATTGATCCCAATAATCCAAACTTTTTATTTGGGTTTCAGGTACAGTTTTGCTTCCAGTTTGTTATTTTATTAACAGGCTTCAACACTGTGTGAGTGAGTGAGAGAGAGAGAGAGAGAGAGAGAGAGAGAAAGAGAGAGAGAGAGTGAGAGAGAGAAGCATTTCATCGTGGTGCACTGTGTGCTGTGCTGTGTGTTCACAATGACAAATAGCTGTAGCAAAACCTTTTGCTTGAGGGTACTGACTGAGTCGACTCACTAATAAAACATCAAACAGAATTAAAATTGAATATGCTCTTGTTTTAGGCTAAAATAGCATCACAATGCTCCATTAAAATGTAACTATACATATACGTAACTATATGTATGTGTATATATATATATATTTGGCAACATATTAACTGCCAAAACCTATATATATTTGGTAACAAATGAAGCTGTGACCTCAAAATTGTTTAATTCTAATGTAAATGCTTGCAGTGTAAAGGCTTTTTATATACACACAGTGTCTAAATAAGCATTAACAACATTATTTACTGTTTTGTTAATCATGTGTAGTGAAAGTGACTAATTCTCATTGTGAAACATGACAGTACACAGTGAACACAGAGCCCAGGGAGCAGTGACGGGATGGTACCTTGCTCAAGAGTAATTCAGGGCAACCTACTGGTCTGGGATTTGGACCCACAACCTTCCAATCCTGGAGCCTTGTCCCCAATCATTAGGCTAACGCTGCTCCAGGTAAATGTTACGGTTGCATGAATGCTTTTAGGCAGGAAATAGGAAACTTGAAAAGTTCTCAGCTGGCAAGTGTCACCTCTCAAGCCAATTTGGACTATGGTTAATGTGATTTTACCTGTTCTTTCAAGTGCTGTACAGATTTCTGCAAGGCAAGGATCTGGTGAAACAGGGGGCTCTGCAGAACAGATTTTAGTAGGCTCAATTTCTCATCAGAGGGCACGTCACCCCCCTTCTCCTTGAGACGAGCCTGCAGCCTCTCCACTGCCTGCAGACAGCGCTGGGTGTCTGTGGAGCATCACACATATATTTCAGGGACAGTATTCATCCATCACAACAAACTAATAAACAAACTATAGTTTCAAGAACATTGAAAATACAGGAGTGGCCTCAGGAAAACTGAATATCCTGGACTGTCCCAGCCAGAATCTGGACCAAAAAAAAAACAATTTTCCAAAGAAGAATGGAAGAAACAAAAAAAGAATGGGCTGCCAAGCTTGTAGCATCACTACTTTGAAGACTTAATGCTGACACCAAAAATGCTTCAACAATGTTTTTGGTAAAGGGCATGAATGCTTATGTAAATGGAGTATGTTAGTTTTTTTTTTCTGTTAATTTGCTAAACACCTGATGAGTCTGAAACAGAATGTGAAAAACTTTCAGTAAAAACTGCAGTTGGAATATAACTAACTTACAACTCGTAAAAATTTATTTAAATCTTTAGAGAAAAGTTCAAGAAGCTGCTGATATTTATTATTAAGTTATGAGCAACAACAAAAAAAGAAATGTTCCATCAAAAGTAACAAACATAAAAGAACGATACCATTGTTCCTGTCCTGTCTTGTTTTTTTTTGTGCATTAGCTGCTGGACAGTTTGTTCCAGACATGGATGTAGAATCTGAAATACCTCTTGTGTAACACTACCCATTCCGCTTTGGCTGAGAATGGAGTGAAAGATTGATGGAGGGGAAGAGAGAGAGGGGGGGGCAGGGATACAGGATATGGGTTCAGCCTGGCCCTACCACTGCCCAGTGTGTATCTGTATATAGTGTGTGTGTGTGTGTGTGTGTGTGTGTGTGTGTGTGTGTGTGTGTGTGTGTGTCTTTGTGCGTTCAGGGTGTGGTTACATGACGTCTACATAAGCTGTCATAAAAATGACATTTTTATTCTTCTTTATTCTGTCAAGTGTCACTTAACGTCAAGGCTACTTTCATCAGTTTCATCCCAGAAACTACAACAATGGATGCTTTTAGAAATGAACCTTTAAAATGTCTATGCAGGTCAATGTCAGTTGTCACAAAAGCTTAAAGTAGATGTCATGCGGTTTCTTTCTGGTCTGAAAGAGCTAAATTATCTCTTTTTGGTTATTGAGTGAAACATTACATTAAAATGAAGCTCGATGTTAGAAATCAAACTGTTAACACAGGACATTATTTGAGCTTGAGCTTAAAAATACAGTAAATACACACAACCTGTAACAGTAAAAGCAGGGGTTTTTCATTCATATTAAAGATTAAAGATTGCTGTATTAACATGATGCTTATTTTTTAAAAGCAAACACAGTTTGATTTTGCTCTTGTATGTTTCAGTTTCACGCCTTTTTTAATAAACCTGTGGACAAATGTTCAGACATAAACCGAGGACTGTTATGCTTATCTGATTAGGATCTGTTTCGGACTTTCTTACTATATACAGATACTAACACACAAATGAATAGACGCGCATACTGTATATAGTAATATAACCCACAGGTGTGTGTGTGTGTGTGTGTGTGTGTGCGTGTGTGTGCGTGTGTGTGTGTGTGTGTGTGGCTAAGCCCTTCAATCTGATGTCCAGGTGCAGTGAGTGCAGCACTGCAGGGGAGTTTAGTCTGGACCAGTGGAGGTTGTTTCTGTGTTCAAGGAGCATGACTAAACCCACACTGTGTGTGTGTGATTGTGTGTGAGCACCTTTTTTAACAGTGACTCATTGCCCTGACAGGAATTGAACATCTCTCTCTATAGTCTGAGAGGACAGCGGAAGACAGACCTGGATTTGCGATTGCTGTTTTTTACCTGCGCAAACTTTTCTGAATGAACAATCACACAAAGTCACGGTTTGAGAGGAACATGGTCCATGCTGCCATGGCTGGGCATCATGCCTGTGTTTTTTTTTACAGCGGTAAATAATGTCACTATAATGTTCTCTATCAGAGTACGTCAGGGGTAAGGTCAGTACTAGAACATCTTCATGAATAAAAAAGGGCAGATCTACACACATAAACAACACTGTAAACGACAACAATCAACACATAGTAAGCGCCGAAATTGTATAGTGATGGGCCTAATTGCTACAGTGCGCTGGCAACCTGTCCTGATTTTTTCTCCACCTTTCGTCTCACAATTTCTCACATAGACCTTGGATGGATGAATGCATGGATGGATGGACAGACAGATGGATGGATGAAAGGATGGATGGAACAGCAGATTTGAAGTCTTTTGGTTTACTTCTTTTTTTGGTTTTGGTTAGGTACACCTAGAAGGCTAACATTTTAACATAATCCAGGAAGCAGCTCTGTGACTGCACAAGGCTGTTTTTTTTTTTTTTAGGCAGCTTGTGAGAAGATTACCGCCCAGACTCAGCATGGTGCAAAGGCATGAGTGGCATGTGACCGACACTTCAAAATCAAGGAAATCTGGAACGCATCAGAGCTTATCTTTCGGCTCTGTTGACGGATGAACTTCGGAAACTGTCTCAGGTTTACAAAGAAATACTAAAGCGAGAAGGCACCTAAGCACTGAGAATAAGGTACAGATACAGTATATCAGATTCCTGATCAATTCATGCAACTTTTTCCTGAATGAGTCAAACCACATAAAATGCATTTGAGACAGATAACAATCTGATTGCTTAAATCAGTTCAGGAGGTGGTCTGAGACGCATTGAGACCACGTTGTATACCAGTTTCAAAAACACACAAACAAAAACATTTCTCAGTGTTGAGTGTTTGGAATAGAATTGAAAAAAGAGCAGCAACACAGCCGATTGGTTACAGAACATGTTGTTTTTTTTTTATGTTACCACAGATCAGAGACACTTTTGACTACCCAGTGTGAACACATGTGGCTAATATCTAATCAGGATACAATCTAGATACTAGTGATATGAGAAAACTAGGTGCAACTGGTAACTAAGATTTCATTACAGTTACACGAAGGTTTCTGCATTGCTATCTTTACTGTGACATGAATGACTGTAATCTTTATTTTTCGGAGTGCATATTTTAATAGATGTTATGGGTCTTGCTTTCCTGTTTATTTCCTTTTGCCACCACTGAAAGTGAAAGTGAAAGGGACAACCCTTGTCATTGCGAGGTCACAGCACAGCAGACAGTGAACCACAATGAAATTGGACCTCTGCATTTAACCCATGCACACTCAAACACCGTGCAGCAGTGGGCAGCTATTGAAAGCGCCCGGGGAGCAGTGACAGGGACAGCACCTTGCTCGTTGCTTAATTCCAAAAATTCTGATATCTTCTCAGGATTCAACAAAACAGTATTGCCCTTGCCTTATAACCATTCAAAAGCAGCACACATAAGCATAACAGGATGCTTTTTAAAATAAATCATGCATCAATAACAATTAAAAAATACAGTAACTTTGACATCAAACTATTGCAGCCAGTCAGTGCAGAACAATAAGACATTTAGTGAAAGACTTACCAATATTTTCAATCATCTTTATTCAGACTTCACTCTTCACTCAATATCTGACTTGCAAACACCTGAAAAGAAGCACATACATACATTAATATCATGTAATATGTTATATGTTGTAGGTCTGTTGACATGATTTTCCTCCAGTGCTCCATTACATTATTTATGCAGCTCCATTTCATTTATACTCGCATGTACATCTGTCCCCATGTGTAAGAATGTAAGTAGATTTTTTGGCCACATCACAGCTGTGCTTCTTTGAGTACTTCAGAATTATTAATCTTGGGAAAGTTATCAGTCAGTATTTCTTAATCATCCTATATTTCAGGATATATGATGATCCTATTTAATCATTTAATAATTCTGAATGATCCTATAATTTAGTAATTATAAATCAGTTCCTCTGTATGGAGAAAAACAAAACACTAAATCGGAACTCCAGACATAAAGTTTGCTACCAGTCAGAAATCTGTTATCTCAATCAAAATCAAGATTAAAGTTTGTCAGTAGAAGGGGAGATATTATTACAACAGCATGTACACTAGATGGGCAACGTAACAGTGTTTAAAGTTATGATAAATAATGCTGAAAAACATTCTTCTACGAGGAATCGGTTGATGCGTTAAGACTGGTTAATTTGAACGATAAGAAAAAAAAACTGAAAGCCACCTGCCCAATTTTGTCTTTCACAAACTAACTGTCAGAAACAAATGTTGGGATGAAACATACTGGACTATTATTGGGACTACTATTCCTTTATTATGTTTTTATATTTTTGCCACGTTGACCACCCCCTCACACATTAATCACTGGAATAAAATTATGGTTTTAACTTAACTGTCATTCCAGAGTTGACAAAATAATTTTAATAATTAGTTTAATGTTTGTTTTTTTTACATTATAAACTTTCAGTGAGTTACGTTTTTATGCTAAAAAACACATTTTTATATGTTGTGTTTGGTTGAATTCAAATTTTATTCACCATTTATCTATGATTTGCGTAACTTTGTAATAACATATGTAATAACATATATAAATTGCCATCCATAATGCTTACCCCCTAGGAATTAACACGGGGCTATTGTTGCCTTAGACTGGCACTCGTCCCAGCGCAGGAGGTAAGTGACGTGTGAGCGTTCATAGTGATGGATGAGGCATCATAATTCATATTAATTGATTAATACACTTCGAACTAAACTGCAATAATTGACTTTCTCATTTTCTTCTTACAATGTGGATTTCATGGTTATGATGCTACATAAGTAAGTATGGTATATGTATGAACCTTCCTAGTTCCCAATAAACGGCTGGTTAAATTTAGTATTGTTATGAAATAGTCTACAACATCATTAACAAAATTTCAGAAGTTCAAAAGGTCTCAAACTTCCTAAGGTTTCCGAACCCTAAATTTTACTAAGTGTTGTATTTATTTCTCTGAGCTTAACCTGATGTCAATGAACCACAGTCTCCTCATGTGGAAAGTTTGGATTGGGGGTTGAGCAGTAAAATTTAAAAGCTGAACAGTGTTTATGTACTAAATTAAAATAATTTTTGCTAAAAAGAGGAAAATATGGCTTTCCATCGTTGGTCCTTTAAATGACTCACATCGCAGCACATTCAATCAGTATTTCTAAATTTTAATTTTAAGTTATGAAAACCTTTCCTGTTTATGAGACAAAAGGGAAAATTAGGTTACGAATTTATTCAAGTTCATGTAACTGGGTTGAACATTGCTAATGGTTTGAGCACAGAAACAAAAATCTTCAAATACAGATTCTGGCAAGCCACAGCAATAACATTGTGATTCTTAATAACATGTCATGCAATCCCCAATTACCAGCAACACTGGGTCATTATAGAATATCTTAATAGGCCCTGTCTTTTCTAAACTGTGCCAAATAACCTACAACAATTAGAAGCAGTCAGTGTAGGGTTATTACTCAACACACTATAGCTAGCAATTAACAGGAAGGTTAATTTGAGCGTTGGAGCTAAAAAAGGCACATGTCCCAGAGGGGTGGGGAGAGTAGCTTAAAACTAAAAATGAGGATGTAAAAAGATCAATCAAAAGCCAAATGCATGCTAAATAACAACCATCAATACAAGAGTTCAATATAGAGCAATAATAATAATAATAATAATAATAATAATAGTAATAATTGTATTGACTATTATCCTAATTCAGCCTACAGTAGTTCAGTACTGTTTTAAGGGGTGTTTTTCCTGCTGTAGCAGAGAGCAGCAATCAGACAGGGATAGATAAAAAAGCAGCCTTAATTTAATTTCAAAGGATGAACAGATCAATACAGAAAGTAATATTCAATGTCAACTGAATACAAATTTCAAATCGTCCATGTCAATTAAAACAGCAAAATGTGATTTAAGACATTATAGCCTTGATATTTATAAAAAAAAGAATTGAAAAATAATTCTATTCCCAGGAAATAGCTGACCAAATAAAATGAAAAGTTTGCTCGCAATAATCTGAAAAATACAACTTAATTCTCCTACATTTTTCTGCGTTGACATATCTCTGCATATATAGCTGTTGCACGATTTCCCATTTTACATATATGTTTATATATTTTCTGCATTTCCTCCACACAAATTGTAAAGATGTTTCCGATTAATTAGACTTAGATTGATCCTGTTAACTATTTACTTTCCCTCTGCTCCATTTAGTAACATATATGTATAATTGTGTATAACTGTGTGTATAACTCTGTAAAACTGTGTATAACTGTAAAACTTTGCAAAACTTTGTGTATAACTGTGTAAAACTGTGTGTATAACTGTGTAAAACTGTGTGTATAACTGTGTAAAACAGTGTGTATAACTGTAAAACAGTGTGTATAACTGTGTGTATAACTGTGTAATCTATGTAAAACTGTGTAAAACTGTATGTATAACTGTGTGTAAAACTGTATTTATAACTGTGAGTATAACTGTATGTATAACTGTGTGTAAAGCTGTATGTATAACTGTGTATAACTGTGTAAAACTGTATGTATAACTGTGTGTATAACTGTGTGTAAAACTGTGTAAAACTGTTTGTATAATTTTGTGTAAAACTGTGTATAACTGTGTGTATAATTGTGTAAAACTGTGTATAATTTTGTTTAAAACTGTGTATAACTGTGTTTATAATTGTTTGTATAACTGCATTACTGTGTGTAAAACAGTGTATAATAGTGTGTAAAACTATAATAGTGTGTAAAACTGTGTAAATGTGTGTATAATTGTCTGTAAAACTGTATAATTGTGTGTAAAACAGTGTATAGAAGTGTGTAAAACTGTTTAATTGTGTGTAAAACTGTGTATAATAGTATGTAAAACTGTGTATAATAGTGTGTAAAACTGTATAATTGTGTGTAAAACTGTGTATAATAGTGTGTAAAACGGTGTATAATGGTGTGTAAAACTGTATAATTGTGTAAAACAGTGTATAATAGCGTGTAAAACTGTATAGTTGTGTAAACCTGTGTATAATAGTGTGTAAACCTGTGTATAATAGTGTGTAAAACTGTATAATAGTGTGTAAACCTGTGTATAATAGTGTGTAAAATTGTATAATAGTGTGTAAACCTGTGTATAATAGTGTGTAAAACTGTATAATAGTGTGTAAACCTGTGTATAATAGTGTTTAAAACTGTATAATTGTGTGTAAACCTGTGTATAATAGTGTTTAAAACTGTATAAGTGTTTAAAACTGTATAATTGTGTGTAAACCTGTGTATAATAGTGTTTGAAACTGTATAATAGTGTTTAAAACTGTATAATTGTGTGTAAACCTGTGTATAATAGTGTTTAAAACTGTATAATAGTGTTTAAAACTGTATAATTGTGTGTAAAACTGTATAATAGTGTGTAAAACTGTGTAATAGTGTGTAAAACTGTGTATAATAGTGTTTAAAACTGTATAATAGTGTTTAAAACTGTATAATAGTGTGTAAACCTGTATAATTGTGTGTAAACCTGTATAAAGTGTTTAAAACTGTATAATAGTGTGTAAAACTGTATAATTGTGTGTAAACCTGTATAATTGTGTGTAAATATGTATAATAGTGTGTAAATCTGTGTAAACCTGTATAATTGTGTGTAAAACTGTATAATAGTGTGTAAAACTGTATAATAGTGTGTAAATCTGTGTATAGTTGTGTGTAAAACTGTAACTGTGTGTAAAACTGTATAATAGTGTGTAAAACTGTATAATAGTGTGTAAATCTGTGTAAATCTGTGTATAGTTATGTGTAAAACTAACTGTGTGTAAAACTGTATAATAGTGTGTAAAACTGTATAATAGTGTGTAAATCTGTGTATAGTTGTGTGTAAAACTGTGTATAGTTGTGTGTAAAACTGTATAATAGTGTGTAAAACTGTATAATAGTGTGTAAATCTGTGTAAATCTGTGTATAGTTGTGTGTAAAACTGTGTTTAGGTGGTAAATGAACTGAAATCCTCAATAATGAGCTGCAGTCTAGAAGCTAATCTCTCGCTGCTGTCTGTTTAACATCCCTTTTCTCTCTGAAAGGCTGATCGTTTGCGGGATTTGTTTAAAATACAGACTGTAAAGGTTTATAAATAGATGACACGGTAGTTTTGTTCAGGGAAACCGAGTCTGGTTGTGTTTTTGAGCCTTGGAGCAGCAGCGCTGCAGTCAATCGGCTTTACTGTCCGCTCAGTGGAGCAACAGGCGGACCGAGCACTAAACATCCATAAAAACAACCCAACACATGAGAAACGACGAAAACGCAATTAAAACGATGCGGCACCTCAGCCAAGTGTGTTTTTTATAAACACAGACAGATGAGCTCGTATTTTGGGGGGGTAACGTTAGCCGTAGCTAAGCTACAGCGCTCGCGCGCAGGATTTTTAACAACAAAGTGAACAAACGGGCTCAACCTGAGCTTTAAACCCAAAAACAGACAACATGCACGCTTTACCGTAACGTTAACGGCTTAAAGATGAACTTACTTATGATCCAGTTATGCTCTCGAGCGCTATCTCGTTACGGGACCGTCCCCTTGCTCCCGTTTAACGGAATAGTGGATTGGGGAATTCGCCAACGAATCGTTCATAAGAGCTGAGTGAATCGGTTCGTGAATCATGAGATATTCCACCCACAAATCTGATATGACTTTAATCTAACCTGTTCGATACCTAATTTTTGGACTTACGTGGTAGCCAACGCCAGCATTTACGAACGAACCGGGTTGTAAACCAAATTAATCAGAATACGAGTCATTAGGCTTAAAGGGCGGCTCAAAGGAGTCAATTACACCGTTGTTGCCTAGATTCTTTTGAATCCTTAGAATCGTTTAAACGTATTTTCAGTGCAATACGCTGTTTTTTTTCTAGCGCAAAGCGTCATTGGGTTTGTAAAATAGGCTGTGTAATCTAAAGGTGTCCATGATGTTGTTGGAACATAGCAAAAAAGTGATTTTAGAGTTAGGAGTCAAATGAGTCGATTCAGTAACTCGAATCGTGATGCCTCGTCCATCACTATGAATGCTCACGCGCCGCTTACTGGCTGCCATGACAACTGACCCCTCAAAGCTCCTTAACCCTGTTGAGTGCTCTAGAGGGAAAGCAGTGAAGCAGATCTACAGGGTCTCTGCTCCAGTGTTGCCACCTACAGACTCAGATCATCAGATCACCTCTAAAGAGGGCCTGAATCTAATCACAATCATGGTGATAAACAGCATTCCTGCAGCAGACATGGGGCCCTGACAATATAAGCCTCCCAAAAGCGACCATTCCTGACACTCTTAACTGCTGATTTTGCTGCTGCCCAGTGCAAAAAGTCTAAGTTTAGCGTGATCTTTTCTGCTTGATCACCCAGGACCTGAAAGAATAGGTTGCCAAATTCACCAAACCACTGATGCTACAAGAGACATTTCCATATCTCTTATAAAATTTGCCCTGTAAAAGGATTCTGAGGTCAAAGGGCATCATCAAAAAATTGTTAGTCAGGCAATTATCACTCAGTAAAAAAGATTTTGCTGTCAGGAGGAGTTATGGATGAGTTCTTCAACAGCTGGGGTCACCCAAAAGGTCAAAATCCTTTTTTAAAGTGACACCCCTTGTCATTGCAAGGTCACAGCACAGCAGACAGTGAACCACAACAAAATTGGACGTCTGCATTTAACCCATGCACACTCAAACACCATGCAGCAGTGGGCAGCTATTGAAAGTGCCCGGGGAGCAGTGACGGGTACGGCACCTTGCTCAAGGGTACCTCAGGGCAACCTATTGATTGAATCCCTGATCCGCCGATCATGCGGCTAACGCCTTAACCACTAGGCCACCGCTGCCCGACCTCTGCATTTAACCCATGCACACAAACACCGTGCAGCAGTGGGCAGCTATTGAAAGCACCCAGGGAGCAGTGATGGGGACTGTACCTTGCTCAAGGGTACCTCAGGGCAACCTACTTGTGAGGGAATCAAACCCACAATCTTCCGATGCAGGGGCAACTCCCTAACCACTAGACCACCGCTGCCCCTTTTGCATGTCAATTCTTCCTCTGAGGTCCACTTATGAAGATGTTGTGAAGTGGTTTTATACACCAATCAGCCACAATATTCAAG